>PTEX01000102.1:2277949-2624376 GCA_003342815.1 Eudromia elegans
GCGGGGCCGCCGCCTCGCCGGGCTCCGGGGCCCCTGGGGGTCCCCTCGGCTTCACCGGGCTCCGGGGCCCCGCGAGGCAGCCCTGCTCCCGGGCCCGCCGCGCTGCCGCCCCGCTCGCTTCCCCGCGCGGGGACTTGGTCACCGCGGAACAACCCACTGCCCCCGTAAGCTGAGCCGAAGGGGCGAGCAGTCGTTTCAAGCAGCCTCCCGTTTCTGGTTAGGCTGCCGAGGTAGCTGTGTCTGTGGCAGGGACCCTGGTGGCTTCGCAGCAGTTCCCCGGGGTCCCCCAGCAGTGCAGCGTGGGGTGCCCCACGCGCAGCTTGTGCAAGTGCAGGGATCGGGCTCCTGCAACGCCGCCTCCCAGGGGGTTTTCCAGTTCACTCTTTCGGACATTTCCAGCAAGGGACAAGCTACAAGCCACGTTCAGATCCCCGGTGCACTTCTGGCGTTTGCTGCGTGCAGAGAACCGTATCTCTGGGGTCGCTTAATGCCCAGTCTAGGGCATCAGACAGGGGCGTCCCGATGGGGATGGCCAAGGACAGCTCCTCTCCCCAACATCGCCTGGGTGGCTCACGCGGGTTAGTGATCACTCTGAAACGCTTCTGAACTTCTTGGCCGGTGCTGTGGGTTGCACAGCCTTGCTGTTTTATTTCCTTCTGCCTCAGAGAGTTCGGGAGTTTTCAAATCCTCCAGCAGCTTTCCTCCAACTGAAAAAAAGGCTAGAGGAAGTTACTAAGCACAGGAACGTAGCATAGGTATTAGCCTTTTAAAAGCTAATTCTGTGCTGGGATGAAATTTTATAGCTTTTATGAAACGTTTACAGATGTGTTTTTATAGCACAGAGAACTTTCAGATGATAACAGTGTGGGTTTTTGTGTTTGTTTCTTTTCTCTAACTGGATTTTACTGCTGTCTTTACTTTTCATGAAATCTGGAGCTGTGAAATCGGCTTTCCGTGTAGACCCGGTTGTGTGAACAGCAGTTCTCAGTTGTTAGTCCCCGGACGGCTTCCCTCCCTGCGCCCCGAGGTGCCGCGTCTGAGACGCGAGGAGCAGCAGCCCTGCAGCTGGGAGGCAGGCAGGGCCGCGCCGGTAGCACTGCGGGGCACTCGGGGGAAGGCGAGCTCCGGATAACACAAATGTTTGTGTGTGTCTTATCAGCGAGATGGGTGTTGAGGTCTCAGGGCTACACTTAATGTTTTAAATATCAGGTTAAAATGAGGCACAAATACAAGGTTGTTTGATCGTCTCCAAAGGATTTGAAAAACAGCGTGGTGATTTTGTTCTTGCTTGGGGTTTAGGAGGACTGCCTTTATTCCTTGGCCAGGACTCACTTGTGCGAGCGTGCTTGATGGGGATGTTAACCGTGCTTGTCCTGTATGAGAAGTGGAGCTGCCAGGGTGGGTTTCTGAATCTTGCAGTGCCAAGCGTTAGAAAGAGCAGCAGGTTACGGGCAGGCTCTCATTGCCGGGCTCCTGCTCCTCCGGACTTCTGGTGGCGTTTGCAGATCTCTTAAATTCTAGGCCAGTGGCTGCACGAAGAACAGTAGCTATTTCACAACCCTCTGTTTGAACTTTTTACCTCGTAAACCACTGATATATACAATATCTAGCTGCCTTTCTTTTTAATTTTTTTTAATAGCGTGATGTAGGAACATTTGATTCCAAACAACAAAGTTAAACTAAGCTCAGCAGTAGCTGAAATCTTATGGAAAGAGCATACAGAGGATCCCTTGCTGCTACTCTGTACTCTTAAATACTGTCCTCACTTTTTATTCTTCTAGTCTCTCACAGACCTTTCACTGATAGATCTTTTTCAATATTTGCTTTAAGTATTGAGTGCTTTAAAGCTTGTGTTTCTAGATTCGCACTGTCTAACTGCACTGACTTGAATTTTCTGCTCTGGGCAATAGGGGAGAAAAGACCTTAATCCCCCTGGTTCATCATTCTGCTTGTAGATGAAATGTGAGGTCAGCCACTGGATGTACCTGAGTATCTCCCTGTTTTCTGTGGTCCGGGGCAACCTGTAATCGTGTCTGGCATGATACTCCTTTGAGCTGTAGTCTTTGATTAGTTTGTCTAACTCAGGACAGATGCAAACCGTTTTTATTTATGACAAATACTTTAAAACGCAGAGACATATTTATAAGCTGAAATTCTTTTTAAATACGTTTCTTAGCGGCCACACACTGAGTGAATTTTTAGACTCTCAGACTATGAAGAAGTCTGTGTTGCCTTCTGTATCCTTTTGAGCTAAAGTTTCTGTATGCTAGTCTAGATTGGAAACTTTTCCTTTTGGCTTTAATTAATGAAAGATTTAAAAGCACCACTTAATCTTTGCCACTAAGCTTCTAGAGTTTTGTTTGTACAAAAGCTACAGAATGTTTGGGCTGCAGGAGCCAAGCTAAATATTATTTAAATTGCGTTAAAATGAAACCCAAGGAAAACGAAATTGAATGTATAACCTGAAGGAAAAGTAAGAAAACTCCATTGGGGAGGGTGAGTTGCCTTGTTAAGAAGCAGCATTAAGGGAACTAGTGAGAGTGCCTTGGCACTGCAAGAACTGCCTGTCACCTGAGCTTTGATGGGTGTTTTGTGAGCTTTGATGTGTTTTTTCCATCATAAATGGAAACCACACTTTTTTTTTCTTTCATGACTTTGAGAGGAAGCAACTTTTGCAGAACCAATTCTATCATGCACCTCCCTGATGGSTTTTTTGTTTTCTTCAATGGTAGTTTTCCAAATATAGCAGCATTAGGTCTGTGGTGCATTTTAGCTTGTTACTATGTTCTGTGCTAGTCTGTTGACTGGGTAGTGTGGATGGAAGTTTGTTTGCTTGCCCCTGTCTCGTGCAGAGCTTGGAGGGGGTGCAAATTCTGGGTGCTCCTGTAGGAAGAAAYGGCACGGGACAGAGCAAGTAAGTGAGCAGTGAGACCAAAGCTTGCCATTTCCAAAGAAAGGGGAAATTCCTTTCATCCTTCTAGAGAAGGAGCTCCCAAAATATCCTACGTATCGCACAGGAAGGAGGAGAGAGCTGAAATTCTGGCTAAAACATACATACATGTGTATACAAGCTGCATGCTCCATATGCTCCATGAAGGAACTTGTCTGTCAACAGAGTGAGAGAGGTGACCCTGTAGGTTCCCTTCAGGGTGTCCTGGCCAATACCACTTTTGTTAAGCGTCTTAAAATCCTACCAAAAAGAAGGGAAAATGTTCATGAGCCTCTTGTGGTTTGGTGAAAACTAATAATGTAGCAGTTAATTTTTGGACACGGGTAGAATGACTTCCTTCAAGCTTTGCAACTAATAATTACTAGCCTTGTGTGTGAATAATGGAGACAATTGCGGGTTTAGAAATTAAGAATATGTTGATATATTAACAAAAACATTTACGATGTTAATCTGATTTTATCTGAGATGATAACATGCAAATGCAGTGAGCAGATTAAAGCCATTTGCTTGGTGGTGGTTGTATCCTACTGCACCAAGAAGAAAAAGTGATACGGAGAAAACAGGTACTAATACATGGGCAATATCTGCTTTCTGTTTGAATAGGAAAAATGAGCTTTTATTCTTTCCTCCCATTTATGTCTAGTGCTTCTCCTGTTAGTATCACTGCATGTGTATATACAAGTTTATTTGGAGAATTAAGCTGTGTGTTTGTGTTCTTGCTGAATTAGTGCTTGGTAGTACTTGGTATGTACCTGGTTTAGAATTGGTAGATCCTTTGGGATATTTTATTTATTTTTATTTTTAACCTTTAGCTTCCTGAATGAATAAATCTTACCAGACTGATCAGCTCTGTGCTCTGCCTGAAAAGCTAAATTGAGTGTGTCCACATTTAGGAGCAATTTAGGAGCTTAGTCATCTGCTTACTCTGGAGTTTTCACGTGGTCTGGGGTTTCTGTTATACAAATATATTATTGTGGTGTTTTTGGCCTGGGTGAACGKAGCTGCTGAAGTTGCACTGGCGTGTAATGAGTCCTCAGCCTCCTCAGGTTTGTCTCGGAGTTAAATCTAAGCTCGTGCCTTGCAAGCCTCCGTGTTGCTGCAGAACACGCTGTGAAGCCCACGCAGACGTGGCTGTACCGACSCTCCTGGGGAGCCCGCGCTGTGCGGGAAGGCCTCCCGCCGGGCATCGCCCTCCTGCTCCCGCTAGGARCGGCCTCCCGAAGCCTGCGTGGGGCCTGCTCCCCTCCCGGGGAGGAGGCGTGCATGGTTTTGGCACTGGAAATGTCAGCATTTGCTATCACGAGCGCTGATCCTGGGAAAGCTGCGCTGAGTTGCTTGGATTTCTTGCCTTCAGTCTGTGGCTGTTTTGTCGGTTYTGGATGAGAGTCTGAGATGGAGCAACCTGCTTAATGCAGATTATTGTGCAGGGGGGTTGGACTAGATGACCTCTACAGGTCCCTTCCAACCCTAGCCATTCTATGATTCTATGAGTCTATGATTTTGGTGAACTTCCATGAGAGTCTTCACTTTGTGCTCTTCTTCTTCCACTTGAGTGTTGATCCGTGCAGAAGTCGTAGATAAAAGAAAGCTTGTCCTTCCAAAGAGCTGCAGTGTCTTTGGTAGCTCTAGAATATAGTGGTAGGAATTGCTTTGAGTTTTTCCTTGGAATTTGTGTGTGTGTGTGTAGAAGTGCAAGTGTGCTGAAGCAGGCCTGGCTTCTCTGCACTTTTTCAGTCCTGTGCTGATGATTGCTATGCCGCTGCAGCTGATCTTTTTTTCAGATAGCATTTTGCCAGTTGTTGGTCTGGTGGGATCCATTTTTCTGGATTAGCAGGCTTAATGGTGCYTGAACAAAGTTGGAGGGTGGAAGCCTTTGCTTAAATATTGCAAACATGTTGGCCTACGCCYGCTTCATCAGGATCAAGCGGAGAACTGCTTTGCTTTGGGCTCAGGTAGAAATATGTCAAAGTGAAAGGCAGGATCCTTCCTTAGTCCYAGCCATGATGCTCTTTGTTTATTCCACGTCCTCCACCTGCTGAGGTGGGTGTAACGCTCAGGTGGATTTTCTGAAGCCTGAGCAGAATTRCCCCCCATGCTTCACCCCCTGCTTGGCTTACGACTGCAGTGAGCACCCAGCAATGTTGCAAGGCAGTAAAACTTGTTTCTTTTTAGCTTATATCTAATTAGAAAGTAAACTTTCTCTCTGTGCAATAGTTCCTGACTTCTTCTGTCTTTTCCTTTATGTTATTTGCTGCTTTCTCTATATCCACATCTACAAAGCATAACTAAATCTTGCCAGTTCAGTATGAGCAACGCGAGCTGCACCTTCTGCACCCTCTTTTATCTTCAAAAGCGCCTCCAGCCCCATGAAGTACTATGTTGTAGCAAAATCTGCGTCATTAAAAGATCAGTGTTCCTTTTTAAGTTAACCTGAAACACCCAAGTGATTCGTATGAAGTGCAGGGCTTGGGATATGCCTCCCTGTGCATCCTAAAGTGAGAACCGTTGAGTTATCTCAGGTGGTGTTAACCTTTGGAAGGGATGGTGGAATGCTCTTCATAAGTAAGCTAGTACYTCTCATTCCTTTGGCCTGTTTGCTCTCTGTAATTGCAGACAGGCACCAGCTGAGAGTATTTCTCTAGTTTGGTATTATAATTTTGTTCAGCATTGCTTCACCTTGTGTGGCTGGAGCAAATCTGTGAGTACAGCCACGGGTGCTGCTTTGGTGCTAGCAGATTGTGCATGACGGTGATGGAGAGGATGACTAGAAGCAGTATGTGGCAAAGATTTCCAAGGTATTTATCTTCCCGTGCWCTGCTCTTTTGAGGATGCATGCATGAGCAGCATTATCTAGAATATGTTATCACGGGAACACTTGTATCATGGTAACTTCTGTGCCCCGTCCTCTTGTGCACTCAGCGAGATAGACCCAGGCTGCCTCTCCTCCTCGGCCCCCTTCTGCTCCTTGCCTGATAAGGGTTTCTGTTTGTGCCCGGTGATGGAGCTCCCTCATTACAAYGTGCCTTGGGTTTTGGCCCAGGGGCTGCTATTGTCATTCCAGCCCCTTTTAGGTTTATTAGCAGGTTCTGAGTGGCTGGGCCAGTTTGGCCTTTTTTCTCCCCGTAATTCTCAGGGTGAGTAAGGGCTGCACCGTAGCCCAAGCAGTTCTGCTTTTGGGAGTTTTAAAGCCTTTTCTCCAGAAACCCCTAATGCTCCTGCTATTTTCAGATCTCCTTTCAATGTTGGCAGTCAGATGCCTCATTTAAGACGCTGAATGGCTCTTGGGCATGGAAAGAACTTGTTCTTCCCCATTGAGAAATGGCCTTGTCAACAGCAGAAATTCCTTTCTAATGGTACTAAATAAATAACAGATCTGCTTATTTACATAAGGGACTGGGTCTGTGATCTTATACTCACAGAGTGAATTTTGGACAAGCTCTAAAGGTTATGTTATCTCTAGAAAATAGTAAAAAGATATAGGGCTTAAGAGGCTGATTCTTACCTCTCTGTCAGATACTCAGCTCCCCCCTGCAGCTGAAGCTGGTCTCTCAGTTGTCTCTGTCAGAATAAATGTCTTATATTTCAGTTTTACGCCATCTGTTTGGTGGCTGCAATATATAATTTTAATCCTATGATTGATGGATTTCTGCATCATCAAACTTTGACCTTTCTATCTGGGATTTGTTGTTGTGGTTCCTTCCCACTATTACCCCCACAAAGACCTTAATTAATTTTTGTCCTCATAGTGGGAAACCATTTTATCCAATGGCTATGTTCTTTCCTCTCTTGTCCCTTGCAAAGGGAGAATTTTCAATAGCCACCAGYTCAGCTGAAATGGTGAGGAAAATCCACTGCATAAATCTGTTCTTTGTTCATTTCCCCGTGACACATGTTGCTTTAATTAAGATGAAGTAACCCTCAAAACCGTTTAAAAATTGACTTGTAAATCAATTTCAGAATTTGCCTGGATCACAACATTGCTTTTAGCAATCCGTTCCTTAAAACCTGCAGCACTGTTKCCGAGGAGTCCGTAGCTTCTCGTATGCACTAGGCTCTAGGGAAGCAGCTCTTGTGCCTCCTGCTTGGGGGGACAGCCAGACGCGCTCCCTGCTCGCGGGGAAGAGCCTGCAGGAGAGCAGCCTTAGGGAAGTAGTGTCTGGTTACTAAGGAAAACCCTCAAAAGCTGGTCCAGCGTGGGAGAGCCGGAGTTTGGAGTGGCATTCGTGTAGCTGATGTCTCAGGCTGCCTCGTGGAGCCGTGTTCGTGCCAGTGTGAGGTGCAAGGCGTTCAGCAGTGATGCCATTTATAGGGGTTGACTGGAGAGACCTTGACCTCTCGGTGTGGTGTTTTGTGGAGGTTCTGCAGTCACCTCTGTTGGGATTGGCCATACAGACCTCACACTGAACAGCAAGACAGATCAGTTGTCTGGAACGGTTCAGAGTTGTTCTCCATGTAACTTCACAGCTATTTCTGTCCCACTGCCAGAGGCAGCTYAGGTCTCCTATTCAACCCGAGTCTGGGTGAGGCGGGGGGTGATGAACTGCTTTGGGGGTTAATAACCCTTCYTAACAGCCCGTGAAGGTGCTTGGTAGGTGTGGGGAGTAGGACTGCCCAGCTGGGCCCTGCTGATAAACTCCATAAGTAGATTTGTTTCTTCTTTGATTTTTGGGTTTATATGTATAAAAGGAACTGTCCATGTGGAGAAACAAACTAAAAAAACACGTCGTTTAACGAAACAAATTTTATTTATTTATTTTTCATGTGCGATGTCATATAGAAGTAAACAGAGCAAGTTATGGCATCGTAGAGTTGAGGTCAGTCAGCATTGCTTGTCTCCGTTGGTCTGCTTTTCTGCTCTTTGTTCAAGCTGTTGGAGGCTTCTGCATTGGTACAGGCATTAGCACAAATGAATCGTGAGCTCTGGTAATGATGTTGACTGTCATGAGGACAGAAATGATTGTAAATGAAAATTGTCATGTGAGAGAGCTCGTGGTCCTCATTTCCCCAGTCGCAGCACTTGCAGTTCTTATGTCTGGCTCCAAACTTGGCTGTTTCTGGGCACTGGGTTCCATCAGGCCCAGCTGGAATGGGCTGGTGCTGGACTATGTGGTTTCTGTCAAGGAGCTTTCTTGGGAAATGCTTCATAAGACAGGCTCTCAATGGCAAACCATGTGCTGAAAGCAGAGGCATAGGTGCATTCCTGTGCATGCCAATAGCTTGGTAGGGAGCTATTCCTTGCTCCCGTTCTTTCATTTGGGCTTTCTCCTTTGTTCTTGCCACTGTTAAGAAATGTGGTAATTGATTTGTACAAAATAAGAGCGTTAGTAGTTTCACTGACACATGCTGATATGCAGACACTGATAAAGAAAACTGGTAATTATAAAAGGTGCAGGCGGCTCTGAGCCTTCCGTGCGTTCTCAGGTCATGGAAGTGGCGTGTTCTGAGTCAGCTCAGTCCAACTGTCCTGTGGCATTAGAGCTTTCACTGAAATCTTTGTCCCAATGGGCCCCAGTGAATGATGAACACTTCAGGTAGGCACTGCTGAATGATGAGTACTTCTCTGGATGTTTTAGCAGCTTTTCAGCTTGACTGAAGTACTTAGGTGCCTGTCTGGCAAAAATGGTGTTTAGGATTGACAGAAGATGCAGTTTCATCGATGACAAGTCATCTAATATGAAACCTTGACTTTAAAAGGCCTTTCCACAATCAACCTGCTCCAAAATAGAAAACTTTCTGATTCCTGCCCTCAGATTTTCTGAGGAGAGTTCCCAAAGATCACCCTGAAATGGAAGAAATTTCACTGGAGTTTTGTGGTCCTGTTCCTTGAAACATATTATCCTGTCAAGGATTGCTGATGGAAGAAACTCATAACTGTGAACTGAGACTCAGAAGAGCAGATAGTTCAGCTTTATTTTACTGTTTTTTTTTTATTTATTTCTTCACATTAAGTCAGTAGTGAAGAGTAGAGAACATGAGTCTGCCAACAGTCTTGTTGTCCTACAGAATATCACAATTATATAGTTAGTGTGGCACAAGGCTGGCATAGCGGATGTGGTTACATGACATGAAAAGAAATCGTTGCCTGTGTGTGGATGTGCTCTCTTTAGCAGCAGATACAGAGGAATCATGTTGCTAAAACTGACCAAATTTTAGGAAGTAACGTAAAACTGCTTCTGGAAAGCAGTTCRGAGGTCTGGTATGTCGTGTCAGGCAACATTTCTGCCAGTCATGATGCATTCTTTGCCCTGATTTTAGTGGGCCTTTAGTTCAGAGACTTTTCTCAAATTTATCTTTTATCTATATAGCAGTTTGGTTTCTTTTGGGGAGGATTTATGTTAAGCACGCTTTCAAAGTGCTGATTTTGGAAAAGGTGGAGGAAACTGCTTGGCTGTGCTCGTCTCGCCTTTCTTCTCCGCAGAGGTGGCGAAGGAGGTAGTGGTTACATCACCAGGTAGTGGTTACAACATCCTTTAGTGAGGTGAGAGCTTATATCCTTAATTACAAGCTGCTCTTGAAGTTGCAGAGTGCTGAGGAGGGGTTTGCTGTCTCCTCATGGAGAGCTGGCCAGGGAAGGTGCTTCAGGAATGAAGCTGGGAAGCAACGAGGTGACTCATTTTAAGGAAGTCCTACAGGGAAGTGATTCCGCGTTTTTGAAATTGCTCAATAAACGCAGTACAGAGGTAAGCTGGAGACAAGAGGATAGCAGYGAAACAAACAAGTTCTAGAACAAAGATAAAGCATTTGTTTTCCGAAAATGGAAGCRTATGTTGAGAAATAAGGCCCTAAAGCAAAAAGGTGTTTTTTCAGTGAGGGGCACATACATCTTGGATGCCAGTTTCTCYGATAAGAATGCGAAAGTATCTCAAACAGAAGCCGACAGTCCTTCAGAGTAGTGAGCGTTAATAGATAACATGAAAAGCCATCGGTAGATAARGACTAATCATAAGCTTTTTTTTTTCTTTTTTTGGCATGGGAAGTTCTTGAGTTAATTGCTTGTGATGAGAATTGTTAGAAGTTGAAAATGAATTATTTCTAATTAGCCTTAACTTTGTTTTTTAGAAGRTGTTTTCCAAGAAGGTCCTTCAGCAGTTGATAGCTGTAGATGAAGCTCGGTGCAAAATGGTTTTATAAGGATGAGTTGTTTCAGTAACTTGAGCAAATGTTTGCGTAGACACCTAATGGTTTTTAGAAAAAAATAACTTGAGTTTTGTGGAATGTACAATTCACTTAGCAAACATTGCGAAACAGTTTGACCGCGCTCCGTCAAATCAAGTGTGGTGTTGAAAACCACAAGTAAGARGAGCACCAAGAATGTAGGACGGGGGATGGAGGGATTCAACTTGGAGAGTCAGGAAAATTGCTTGTGGCTGTCGTATCTGGAGGCAGATTTTACCTGAAGAAAGGATGCCAGCCGTGTTAAAACAGTGTAGAATTAGTTTGGAAATGTAGAATATCTTTAAYTGTCATGTGAAATCTTAAGAGAGTATTGGTACTTTTAGAAGTCAGTGAACGAGTATTTTTTTTCATGTGTATTAGAAGATCGAGCATTTGACTGTCCTGGTTAAAGAAGGAATCTACCCTTTACGAAGATGAAATGACTTTAGAGGAGTTTGATTTAGCTTTCTTTTCTTTTTCCCTTGTCTTTGTCTTCACAAGGGATGTTAATGCTTAAGCAAGTGATTTGGAAACTAAGGGAATTTGCGCATTGCATAAAATCCAGTCCCAAGTCTTGAGTTCCCGCATTGCTTAAGTTGAGATGAAAATATGTTAAATCTCCAGATATGCAGATTGTTCTGCCAGAGGGCTCCGGGGCAGTGCTATAACCGAGGAGCTGAGCACGATGGCTTTGAAGTTCTTGGACTGGAGGCCCAAGAGAAGTGCCAAGGGCCTTTATGGGGAATTACAGTCATTTAAGGTTAAGAGGCTAGTGGCAATCTATACCCATTAAAGCCAAATTAACTCCATAGCAGAAATGCTGGAAAACTGTTAAAATAAAACAGATACAGGGTGTGTGAAGAACAAGAAAGCCAAAAGCCCGCATACAGGCAATGGGTACATCCATGCATAAGGGAGTGTTTTTTTTCCCCCTCTTAACAGGTACAGCATTAGTGCGTAACCAAGCGAAGCACCAAAGTACTCCCAGAGAGAGATGAGTTCTACTGAAGAGCTTTTTGCCCCCAACTCTGCAGGGAGTGTTTCGTGAAGTGAAGACGTGCTCCTTGTGTTTGCACTTCCAGCTTGCAGGAGTTGGCCAAGTGAATGGTTAACGTGCTGGGAAAGCACCAGTTTCCAGCAGTTCAGGTGTCTGTGGTTACCTCGTGCAGTGACTGGGGCTCAGAAAACACACCCACCAGGGCAGGTCTAAAGGGGTGACTCGTCTGTCGCTCTGGCAGGTGGTTTGGCCTGACCAAGTCCTTGGGCAATGTCCTGGTGCAGCTGCCAGAGCCCTGTGTCCTGAGCACGGGTGCAGCAGGGGTTGTTTGGAGGAATGGGGCTAAGGCAAAACATCAGTAACTCTTCAGATTCAGGAATCCTGGTTCAAGCATTATTGCTTGAACTTTGGCTCCTGCCTTTTGAATGTGGTACTGCCAAGCTGACCTGTCCTTTAAAATAAGTGTTTTGTATTGTGTTACAAATGGACAAATATTACAGAGAGGTATACTTACAATATTCTCAAAATGTCACTGCTAAATTTATAAGAAAACTATATATTTTTTCTTTTTTTCTGTAACTTTCTGATGTTGCCTGAGTCACATCCTAGTTGATATTTGTTTTAACGTGACCTCTAGATGCATATTGKTTTCAAACTGTTTGGCTCTTAGGGAACAGATAGTTTTATTAATCCCKAAGTGCATTGCTCTAGATGAGTTGCAGCCTTTAGGCAGCCCTTGGTGGGAGGAAAAAATCCCCMAAGTGAAATGAGCAGTAATGCATCTTATGTGTAGGCTGCACTGGGTGTTGCTTTGATCGAGGCTCTTTCTAGAGTAGCAGAGTTTCTGTTGACCTGTGCTTTACTGTGATGTGGACCTGTGTATTGAAGCTGGGATTTGGTAGCCATCCACAACACCAACAGCCACAACTTGAATAGCAGGAACRGAAACTAAATTAATGGCTTCAGGTCCTGTGAGCAGAAATCTTTATGTACATGAGAAGCAGCTGGCTACGGAGAACCCTGGTGGAGTGCAGCTTGGGCAGGAGAGCTGGTTTGTGAAGAGTGTGGCAGTTAATTCTTTAGGGAAAAAACCCCCAAAACTATTTAGTTTCTCTGTTGCTTTTACTGAATTCTTTGCCTYTTAATAGAAGTGGAGAGAGATTTGAGATTCGGAATGAGGTTGCAACTGTTACTCTAATTGTTGCTTKAGAAACCAGATTACTTTCACTTCGGATATTTATTCACTTTATGTAATGCTAGATTCCAGAGACATGGGTTAATAAATGTTTTCCTGCATATTGCCCATCCAGGGCTTGTGGTGTTTGTCACTGAGATGCAACTTGAGCCGCTGCCGGGAACTATTGGGAATCGGAGATGTTTTGTTGTTAAGGTCGCTACTGCCTTGGCTAGTCTGGACCTCCAGAGTCTCCTGAAGGAGAGGAGAACTTTGCTGTAGGAAACCTAGTGACAATGAAGCTCTTGAACCAGACTGGGTTTCTTCAGCAAAAGAACTCACTTGAAACAACTTCTTTTCTAACCAAAAGCTAAGGGTGTTTGGTCTAGACTCTGGCAGCTTCCCAGGTCACAAAAAAACCATAGCTAAAGAAAAGTGCTAAACAGGCTGTTTTAGAGCAAAGGCACTGCTTGGAGTAGGAGCACCGAGCCAAGAGGGCTTTGTGTGCTTGTGACTTTGCACCTTGCCCAAACCTCGGAGATGCTAAAAAGGACGTGGCGGGGAGTGGTGCTGAGACCCAGCCATGWCTGCTAGAGTTTGACCTGTGTACCTGGGACCAGACGTATCTTCCTTTTTCCTGCTGTGTAGCTAGAAAGACATCACTAGRCTGCCAGAACTAGCTGGAAAGTGGAGAGTTAAATGAAAGTGCAGGAGCCTTGAGAGAGCTGTGGAGTTGGACCAAGGACTTGCCTGAGTATATTGAAGACCTAGGACTATGGTGAGGAATCGAGTTCTGGATGACCTTGGAGACTAAATGTACATGGAAGTCAGCAGGTAGCAACCTGACATCTGGATGCTGAGAAATTGCTGCAATGTGGTGTTGTTGTTTTGAATATTTGCATCCTTGCGTATATGAATCTTGGAGTTCTGCATAAAGATTGGGATTTGTGTATATGGATTGAGTTATTGATTTGATTGAAAGATTGATTGAAAGATTGAAAAAAGAATTCAGCCGGTCATTACTTTTGGTTGTTGTTTTCTCTGTAAAACTTGGGATATTTATTGTGTTGTTGTTTGTCAAACTCGATTCTGATCTGGTATCTTGAGGAGTTATAGGCTCAGCATTGTTTAGGATGGGTATATTTGTTTGCTGAAGTATATAAGTCTGGAAGATGGAATATGGAGTCCTGTGAATTTAGCACATGGTATAATAAAACTATGACAAATGGATTTGTTCCTCAAGTAATAAATTTTATAAATTCCGAGGATGAGGGTGAGGCTTCGGATGAACAATATCCAGATGTCCTGGAAGAGTTTGGTGGCTCAGCAGAATAGTTGTCAACTGAAATTTGTTTAAGCAATGTAATGGAGGAAATCTATGCACTTCTAATGCTGTTTGAAGCTGTGTAATGACATGCTTCAGAGAATGCTAGAGACATTTTAAAGTGTTTAAATATCTGGCTTAGATTCAGCAGATTGTCTTGAGAGAAGAATGAAAGATGAAGCAATTCAGAGGAATTCTTGCTATGAAGTAGGATTTGCTCCAGTTACTCCAAACATCCCTGTTTGTAATAAGTGTGTACACTGTGTGACTTGCTCTTCAGCATCTCCAAAATGTGTATTGAATTAAATAGTTATTAGAGCATAGCAGGACATGTTTATGAGTAAAGCTCACTTTAACAGTTCAATCTGAACTCATATTCATGCTGTCTTGTACCATTCCAGTCTAATTCATGTTTCCATTCCCATTGAATTAATTGCTTCAGTGTCTGTTTTCTCAAAGCTGTCACTACACTTGCGTTGTCTTTAACATGTTGTGTGCTAAAGTGAGAAATAAAATGGCAGGAGAGACCTAGTACCAACAGCATTGCTGCAACTGGTGCAGATCACAGCGTCCTCTCCTCCTGGCATGTGAGTGGTACCAAGTGCTGCTGGCAGACTGGAAGAAGAGACCTCRTTTCCTCAATGGGATTTGCTTGGAGTCCCTTGGGATGATGTTACTGAAAGCAAAATGACACAGAGCAGTAGCTGGGCTCGCATGCACATAATGGGGATAGATGTGAGATGTAAGGTATAGACGCTCCCTTTATTATGGAAAAGGCAGGAATTCTGCCCAGTATGAGTTTTATCTTAGAACATATCTGTACATGGGCATTTGTAGAAATGGATGCACATTAAATTCACCTTAAGGATTATGGTGCAAATTTCTCAGTGTCTGTGACCCACATAATTTCTTTTCAAAGGCATTTCTGTTCTTGCTTCCGGCAGTTCTCCTGTATAGTGATGCTTTAGAAAGCCAATTAAGACTAGATGTGAAGGTTTAGGTTTTTGTATTTGAAACCCACTAGTGAGCCCATAATCAGCTGCCAGGCTTTTTATAAAGGAAACATAAAATATTATGTTGCCCACAAACACAGGCTGTAAACCACTAATGTCTGCAAGAGTTCAGGAACTTCACAGTCCCAGGATTTAATTCACTCATGGGTTAACGTGTGGCAATCAACTTTCTAGCAGTAGGGTTAGCCCTGCTGTGAGCAGCAGGAGGAAACTTCATGCAGTGCATCCAGTTTGTACTCCCTTCTCTGCACCTGCAAGACCCAACCCTCGAGGCTTTGCTGCAGCAGGTAAGGGCTCAGGAGAGGACTGCTGGTTTTTGAAGCAGAGAGGGCAGTTATCAAAAACCCCCCCCACTTCGTAGTTTAAGGAAAGCTGAACTTCATGCCAGACAGTTCTGTTGCTGTTAGAACATTGTCTGAGTAACTTTGTTTTCAGAAAAGGAAACTTGTAGTCAGACTTGGCTACTAACCTTCAGAGGGGTTTCCTGGAATGGTTGAGTTTAAGGACTGTGTAAGAAGAGGGGTTATATAGTACAAAGGAGTAGAGAAGAAGCCATCTCGAGGTGGCTCCTGATGAAGTTTCCTTCCTTCATTCCTGATGAATTGTTTCCCATAGCTGGGTGCTGCATATCSCAGCAGGCCGGAGAGCGAAGAAGGGCTCGTGTTGGGGCTTGTGCCTCTAACAGACTGGAGGGAGGAGAGCCCAGCGTTGAAGATTTGCTGTGGATCTGTGATAGGAACAGGGTTCTGCATAGACCTATTCCAGCTGAGTAAGACTCTACTGAGAATCAAGGCCCCGAAGCTGGGCTGCTGGCCCCGTGCTGCCCTGGCGAGGTGGCCTCGTCTGCAGTTCATCTTCTCCAATGCTTCTGGCAGTCGGGTCACCCTGGTGCATCAGTGAATAGCTCCTGAAGTGAGAGCACAGGGAGAAGTGAACCTGGGCAAGCAGAAAGTGCAGGCAGCGAGTCCAAGGTGCTCTTCAGAAAGAAGGGAGGTTCAATCAAGAGATGAAAAAGTACAAATGGATGAGAAGAGSTGGTACATGCAGTGAGAGTGCCCTGCATTTATCTTCTTTAAGGTATATCTGACTCAGGTGTAAATACTCTATTTCTTCTACTTGTTCTTAGAACTGAAATAGTGGGTTTKCCCCCTGTCTCCTTACCATGATCATTAGTTTCTACCTCTGATAAGAGATATTGTTTCCTAACCAGAGAATCTRTTTCTTGCATCATTTAGGTATATTCTGCATTAAGACTCTTAAACTGACTCTTAGTTTATTCAAGTTTTTTTTTTCTTTAAGCCATTTTGTCACTTGAGTTTTCTTAGTAGTTTGACATTTATAAATAATCATCAGAAATGCCTTTTAGTGTTGCAAAACAAACCCTTGTCTGCACTCTGGTGCAGCTCACATACTACTTAATTGCCTTTAATCTTACTAATGTCCTTCTTATCCATTAGAAAGATTCACAGTAGGATTGATGATAGCAAATGTTTGAAAAAGATGAGTGGAGAGAGAAATATTATGCATGTACCCATGCCCATCAGTGGCAGATTAAAGTAAATAATTCTGTGGACAATATAGACTTATTAGAATTTTTGGGCTAAATTTTAATGACTTTAGCCTTTTTTTAAATAATTCTTCTGTAGTCTATTTTTGTGGCAGTGCAAACTTCAGTTRCATTGCCGAAAGGTGAAGATCTCCATCTGTAGCAGCTTTGTCCCTGGTTGTAAATATTGTAGGCATATTTGCTTAGGTTTCTGTCAGCATAAACTGCGAGCTGAATCAKCATCTCTACCAACTTCCGTGCTAAGGTGCCAAAGCTCAGTTGTCAAGTGGCGTAGTACTCTGTTTTTAAAAAGTTTTGGAGAGAGATTTCCAGGGAAGCATCAGCATGATAAAAAGGACAAGGAAAGGAGCTAATTCCTTCTAGGGCTGCATGGGAGGTTTAGGGAGGGACCACGCGAGAGTGCAGTTAGGTATGTTGAAGAATATGAGCAGTTCTTGACCTGGATGCATGGGTGGAATAAGGAAAATGTACTTTTTATGTACTTAAGCTTCAAAATACGTGACTATCTTCTTCTTTGACCATGCGCTTTACTCTGGAAACATGAAGTTTGTTGCCATGACAATTGCTTTTTATTTAATGCTTTAGAGGAATATAACTTCATGGTGACGGAGGAAAAAAATGATGTTGCATTGAAAATAAAATAGAAAGCATTTTAATAATTTATGCTTGGACATTCACACGTATCTTCTAAGAAGTGATAGATTTATCTTACTGATAGGACCTGGAGTGAAGTGAAAAAAGATAAGTTTAAGTAGCAGTCATCCCGARTGCCCTGCATGGAAATACGTGTGCAATAGAAATTGCTTGGGAATTGTGCCGACCGGCACTGAGTTCCCCCCCTATAGATGCTCTAAGAATGATTGCAAGTGATTAAAATGTTCTCAGCACTTCAAAGGCTCTCCCATTCTGTTTATAATTGTACTTGTGGGGAACTTAAATGACTGTCTAGGGTAGCTGCAATGCAGTATTTGTCAAAACGCAAGCCTAAGAGTGAAGGTATGTCTGGAATTTCTTGGTCCTACTTTTTCCTTGAATTCCTTTTTGTACCTCCAGAAAAGCTCAGCTTGAAGCAGTGTTTAAGAACAGCCATTTGTATTTCCAAAATTATTTCAGGGTCGAGGGTTGTGCAGGTTTCAGGTGACTGCCAAACGTGCATAAACGCAATCGGGTCTTCTTGCTTTTTGTCTTCGTGAATTTTGCTTGAAATGGGAGAGAAATTAAGCCTTCTTACCAGAGAAGAGGGGTATGTCAGTGCACACTCATGTTGCTAAAACTGAAATAGGTAAAATCTCTACTTTCTGTGGTCAGTTTGTGATCTYATATTCCTTTCTACGAAATAGACTTCAGGCCTCATGATTGTTTTTTCTCAAGCAGTCTTTTCCCCTAATGGCTATGGACAACAGAAAGGCAAGTGCAGAGGAGATACCCTAGTTCTTAGAGCTGTGCTAGTGTCTTCAGTCTTGCACCGAGCATCAGTTAATACTTCCTGTTAATTCTGATGTGAATGGAATTTGACTCTAACTAGAGAGTGTTTTGTTCTTATGTCTGCTCTGTTAAGATACAGGTTAGATAAGTGTCTGCTCTGTTTTTGTTATGCTCACTGCAAGAAAAAGCTGTGGAAGATAAGGAGCCCGTCATCTGGTTGCACTGGCTCTTCCTTGTCATGGATGAGATGCCACTTTGGGCTGGAATCTAGAGTATGGGTTAGCTGATGCTGAAGCAGTGCAGCAGACAGTGCTTAGTACATGACCAGACTTCAAGAGGGGTGTGTTGGTGAACGATAAAGGTGTTGGGGTCTTAAGGTATTTAGGCTTTAGGAAATTGGAGTCTTGAGAGAGAAGGAAGTGCAGAACAAGCACTGATGCCAGGAACTTCTACGAGGGCAGTGTGGTAATGGGAAGAGGCAAAACTTGTCAGGAGTGCTCAACTGCTGCTTGAAATTGCAATGGCAAAATTGTTGTTGCAATTTGAGCTGTTGATAGTGCTCCACCGATTAAGTTACTTTCTCCTAACTGAATCTTGGTGTCAGTTCTGTTGCCTGAATGCTCTGTGTTTTGTTTTTTTCTTTTTCTGTCTCTCCAGTGATCTAGAAAAAAACAACATCACGAGAATCACAAAGACTGACTTTGCAGGACTSAAGAATCTCCGTGTCTTGTGAGTATGAAGTAAAACTTGACTTTCTTTAAAAGACTCTTTTAGGCTTCTCATCAGCATGTCTGTGAGTCTAGAGATCAGGTGCTTGTCACTTGTGTGTGTTATCCAGGTACTAACTTTGTAAACTGGGAAATGGTACAATTTATAACATGAAACAGTAAACTTCAGCAGTATATTAAACAACTGTTTAATTGTTTGGCTTTTAATGAATACCATGGTAAAAATTTTGGTTTGCTTCAGAATCTCTTGSGTTTTAATAATTTATAGTGAAACTATATAGACAGTAGCAAATGGATCTYTCAGATTTAGGCCACCTTAAGATACAGTCCTGTTAACAGAAGTTGAAGCATAAGTTGATTTGAGAATATCTGAAAGCTGTAGGACTTGTATGAAAACTATGAATTATTTTTAGTCTAATATGAAATATTTAATAAAAAATATATTATAGGCACTGCTGTCTCTTGATAGAGAAGTGAAGAAACACGCAACCTCTCCCACTCCCACATGGTTTCTTAGGATTGCCTTCTGCAGTTCCTGTTTTCTTTTCAGCACATTTTTAAGTCCTAAAAGCTACAGTTGTTGAAATGAGCATTAATTTTGAGATATTCGACTCACGAAAGACTTGGACATTGCCAATGACAAAGCAAGTCTTTGCTACTGCTACCTTAGCACTTCAGGAATGAGCTCTCTTGTATGAGGGGAGCTGTTCAGGTCCATGGAAGGACTATGCTGGATTTCTCATCTCGAGCAGTGGCATCATGTAGACTTCCTTGGGTCCTGCCCAGCTGTCCAGACCGTTTTGGAAGTCTCTATTAAAATGCTGTTTTCAATAATGTGCAATTATTCATCTCAGTAGCTGTTTTGGTTTCACTGAGATTTTTACTATTGACTGCAGCGTTGACACTGCCAGATGCCACAGCACTCACTGATCCTAAATGGCCCTAACAGCGAGCCAGATCTGCAACTCCCCTCTCAACTTGAATTTAGTCCTGTGTTGCTTGCAGGTTTATCCGGTGTGTTTGTTCAGCCTTCATGACAAATAGCATATGGTATATGACATACAGAAATCAAAAGGTTTAAACCCAGTATGCAGCTATTGGGAAAAATATATATTTTTGTCTTCTAATACATGAAAAATAAACAACTTTGGTATAATGTTAAAATATATTCCATAATAGTCTACGTGAAAACTAGTTTGTAAAAGCCTAATAAGCCAATTTCAGATCGTCTTTACTTACATGTGCGTGACTCCAGTTTAAATCGACACCTAGTATTACCTGCAGGGGTTCAAGGCAATATTGGTGTTGAAAATAAGCAAGACAGTGTTTAAAAAGGTGATTACAGAGAAGAGAAACTGTTTCAGTGCAGTGTCTTGCTCAGCAGCATTGGTGAGGAAAGCACCGTCGTGTTTTCCTATAGGATTTCTCCATCGTGTCGACCTTGCACTGCTCAGCAGCAGAGCCAAGCTCAGCGCTCCCAGGCGCAGAAGGCTCCATCTCCAGCTGAGGTTACACACTAGGGAGCTAATCTGGTTGGAGAGGGAGCAGTTGATGTGTGCTTGGACTAGGGCTTTTACTACCCTGCAAAGCCAAATTTTGTGTGTGCTATTTAGTGATTGATGAAGAAATTTGTTGGTAATAGACTTAGTCGTCTTATTAGCAGGGTGGAGCAAACACACAGGGACAGATACTGCTCCAAGGTGGATGTATGAAAGGAGAAGGGAAGGGTGAGCGCTTTGCCGCACGCTTGAGCYCAGGCTTAGCACGTGTGGACTGCCTCCTGTCTGTCAGGCAGCTGAAGTCACATCAAATGTGTTTAGAGGGCCCAGAGATGTAGCCCCCACTGCTCCCGAGTGCTACTGGGGATGTGCGTGAGAGGAACACAGGAGGAAAGGGATGGCAAAGGTTTCCTCAGGGGCAAACCTGAGATCTTTGCAGAATGCAAAGCTGGACCAACGCTGTTGCACGTGGGTTTCCTGCTGTTGACTCCTGGAGTCCGTCATCCCTCCGTAATTACCTTACATAAAATAGGGTTGCTGACGGCGTGGCAAGCGGCCTCTAGACCAGCCCCGTGCCCAGAGTAAAGGCTGTGGCCACAAACGTATGGGCACAGAAAGGCTTAGGGCGTCCTGGCGGCCTCGAGGTGGTTTACAGCAAGAAATACCATCTAGAAGGGAGCTCCGTTTCCTGTGGGTGACCACGAAAGGGAGTCCTGTTGTGTCCAGATTGCTTTTATAGCTGTGATAACTGTAAATTATAACTGTTCCTGGKGTTTCTATGAAAAGCACTGTATAGCATATGTGAAGAGAAGGGGGAAAAGTTTTATTTTTTGTGTTAAAATTAACTCGTATTTCTACAATTACAGACACTTGGAAGAAAATCAGATTAGTGTGATAGAACGTGGAGCGTTTCAGGATCTAAAGCAACTTGAGCGGCTGTAAGTATCCCTATTTATAKGCCCATAAAAGATCTAGAGTTTTTTTCTGCCTTGTTTTCAATGATTATTCATCATATTCCATGAATACCAAAAGAGCTTCCTTGAATAAAAAGGGTAGAACTGAGTACCTGCCATAAATGAATTTGTTTCTAAGCACACTTGGCCTAGTATGTACAAACACTGATAGTCAGTACTTGAAATAAAAGRTACCATTCCTTGCCAAGAAAACACAAATGCTGGTAACATCCTGGTGTGACCGACTGTCAGGAGGGTGTTATCTGGTGACTTCACTGATTGGGGAATAGGTTTTCTTTATTTAAAAGAAAAAGAAAGTCACCTGATCACTGCTAGTAAAAGCTGTGATTGACTCCTCTGTTTGACAGCCAGACTTTTTGTTAAATGGGCCTTTTATTTTCTGGTTGTCTCTGCTTGACATAGTGGTGGGTGATGGCACTGCTGTCAGCGGCTCCAGGGCATGGCACTAGGCTTGGTGTGTCAGGCACTTCTGCACACTCCTGCTTGGATTAGCAATCAGAGAAAAGAGAAGTGGTGACTAGGAAGGACGTGGCTTATTGAAATCCGGTTTCTGCTTTTAGTTGGGTGTTTTGCTTCAGCCATCAAGGGAGGGAAAGGGATGTCTCTGTCATGAAGCTGGGTTAATTTTGTCTCCCTGTGATGGGAATGAACCAGAACTTCAGTAGTGCTGAAATGCCTTTGGACATTACCCTGTCTTAGAGGTAAGTGACCAGAAATGACAKGCCAGGTTGGAATGTCCCAGGGTTAAATGTACAGAGTGGTCTGCAAGCAGTGAGTTTACTCTTTGGTAAAGATTGTGTAGTGTCAAAGAGGCTTCAAGAGTTAAGTMCCCACTAGTGATAGTTTGCAAAAAATCTGGAGTACTGAGTGTACCCTGGGCCAAAACTGCTTGAGRGGATCTCAAGATTTCATTTGCATTTAACTGGTCCATCGGTCTCATTAAAGAGTTGACTTCTTTTTTTTTCTTTCTTGTCTTGGATTACAAAACTCCCTTTATAGGAATTGAGGGACTGAGTTTTAAATTCTGATTATAGCCTTTTTTTTCCCCTTTTTTCTTTTTCCRTATCCRATACCTATGTTTTGTAAGAAAGCCCTTTTAGGTCAAGACTTCTGCCACGGTATTTTAGCTGCTGGTTTCACACTCCTGGGTGGTAAGAAAATAACCAGCTTAGTATCTRAGAAATTAAGCATAGCTGCAGAAAATGGCTCAGGTTAGCTTATCTGTGAGGGAGGCTGCCCTAAATACTAGTTCTTAATTTTAAGCTCATTATACACAGGGAATTTTTCTTTTTTCTTTTTTTTTCTGCCTCACARCCTATTTTAGGTAAAGTTAGATTCAGCCGAGCTAAGAAGTGAGTTTTGGGGGATGGAATCTCCACAGCCCAGCTCTTAGTAACCAGAAATGATAAATATTCCACGTGTTTTCTTAATGTGTTGTTTTTCTGTAGGGACTGCTCTGTTAGGGAACAAAGCTAATGTATCTTGTGAAACCAGAAGTTAGGAAATTTGATCCTGTTAATAGTATCTGCTCAAGTATGTGATGTTTGAAAGTCTCTGTTTTTTTTTCCTGTGTGAACTCTTAACTTGGCCTGTTAAACATACTGCATCTCTGCTTCTCTTTTAGGATTGCCTGTCATTAAAATATTTCCTAAATGAATGTAGTATGAAAGGGAGGCCTGGAGTCTTTGCAGCCTTTTGGTATTTTAGCTTAAATCATTTTTAGGATATAACTATAAATCTGATTTTTTTTGCTGTGAGTCAGTAGGCTTTGGAGAATGAACCGTGTAAGTTTGGCTAAGTTATAAAGGCTAAATTGAAACGTTTTAGGTAATATTGTAGCTATTTTATTAAGTATTGTCAAACATTGCAAAATGTTAATGAAGAAAGTATGATGGTTGAATTAAAAAATGCCTGGCTTTTTTCCATTTAATTTCTTTCAAATAACAAATAAAAATTTGCTTATATTGCTCAGACTTTGGAATAACGTTGGCTTTTGATCTATTGAAGTGGATGCAAAAGTAACTGTTAACTTCTTTTTTTAAACAAAACAGCTGCTTTGGGTCAGATTCTTTAAAACAAGAGTAGCTTTTATTACTGGCAAAATACTGTATAACGATGTCTTTTATTCAAAATAACAGTGGAAATTTTATATTTACACACAGGCATGCATGCATGTATATATATTGTAATTTTCTCCTCACTATGKAAAGGACATGGACTGTAGTGTTTTTTATTTTAGCATAGTTTTGCTTGTGTGGCTGTCAAAGCCAAGCCATCATTGTGAAGAAAATGAGCAGATCTTTTTGTGTGAAATGTGTTGTCTTTTATATCCTTGTCCATAACAGTCCTTGTGGATTTTAAGTAAAATATCTGTGTGATTGCAAACTATTGGTGAGAAAATAAAAAAGAAATTAGTGTATTTTTCTGTTTACAACATGGAAAACCTCTGAAGTTTATCTTCTGGGGTTTGTTTTGGTGGGAACCCAATGCTTGCAATATCAGTAGAACTTCTAGAGGCATTATTTAAACATGAGGCAGAATATTGTCAAAATTAAGTATTAACTTGATGAAGTATGGCATTATCACTTGAAGGAAGCACTTAAAGGTAAGGTAAAGGGACTGGTGATAGAAAGCTTAGGAGCGAAATCATGTGGAAGGTAGAAGCCCCTTGCTCTTGTGGCTTATTTGTACTCATCTTTCCAAATAAWCAAGGTTTGAGTCATTGCATTTAAGCAAAATTTAGGGATGTTTTTGCCTAAGTTGTCGAACCCAAGACTCAAAAATGTTCAATACAGGTAACTCTTGGACCAGCACACTTGATGGGAATATCTAGTGGTCCAGGTATCTAGTAGTCCAAGGGCAAAGTGGAAATAGAGTCCAATGCSTTTCTATGATTTTACTGAAATAAAAAGATGTTCTAAAGCTGGCTGTGAGAAGCCAAGTGAGGAATATGTCTCCTTACTAGATTGAGCCGTGTCCGGAGCTTGCAGCCACGCGCTTGTGCGCTCYGGGCGCTCCGTGTGTGCCAGCGCTCCGTGCTCTGAGTGACATCCCTGAAGGTTGGCAGGACACGCGTGTGCCTGTGTCCGGGAAGCAGTTAAGAAGCCGTGGTATGTATTTTGCTATAGCTTGAGTGCCGGCTGYAAAGGTTGTTGCAGGGCATCCTCCTTGCCAACTGCAGTGTGATGGTTTTAGAGCAGCACCCGCGCCTCGTGGTATAGGGAATGTTTCAAAARTGCTGCAGTTGTTTTGTTTCTAGCTGTCGCCAGTTTATTCCTGGTATTTAACAGCTGAAATCCTCGCTTTGATCCTCTTTTCTGCTCGTGTTTTCTGAGGTTTGAAGAAGTGTGCACATGCCCATACAAACAGTCCTGAATGACCCCGGAAAATATACTTTGAGTTTTGGCATTCCAGCTGTACGCTCTGCTGTTAACACTCCATATGATTTTAAGATAAAGGGATTATGAAGTTTCATATGCAAGGAGGTACCAGAAAGAGGGATACTGATGTGTCTGAGGGATGAACTGAAGTTTTTTCTGGAGCCAGATGTCACACGTTGCTGTGAAAAATGAGGCAGGATATAAGACACCAAGTGATCCGGGCTTTTCCACAGGCAACTGCCAGAACTTGTCACGTAGCTGTGTTATCTTCAAACGACTGGACTTTGGCTGGTGGCTGGTTCTTTCTGCTCAGATTAGGCTCTTTAGCTAGCATAAAAGAACTCCACATCTGAAAACACTAAAAACGTGTGTTGTTTTTTAAGGGGGGAGGAAAGGGAAATGTATAAACACAGCCAAATAAAATGTTTTCAAAGTTGGGGAAAATAATCCKGTCTTGAGGTAGAAGATGCTAAAAGCCAGATTTGAACTCTTAACGTGTATTTGTCTGGTTTTGGTTTTCTGTGCGCTAAGATAGAGGTCAAAATGGAAATTGAGCTTGGCCCTTAACTGCAGAGATGCTACTGTATATTAAGTCTTGGTAAGCTGATTCCTAAATGCTTAAGGCATTAAAGTATATTTATCTGGCATAATGTACTGTAAAATTGCTATTAGTGACTGAAGGTGCTAAGAAGAAGAGTAAATTGTTTTGAGATGCTTCACAATCTGGATTTCATAAATTGAGATTGAGCAGACTTTAAATAAATCATGTAATRCAAAAAGCATCTTCCATAATTAACATGCTGAGTGGAAAGATTGCTAAGTGCTTCAGAGTAKCAGGCAAAATAATAAATGCATTGGACAGTTCTCTGCTGTTGTAAACAAAAGCTTATTGCAAATCTTTGGCAGCATAGGCAGATCTATGTTGTTTATACAAGGTTTGCAGCGTATGCAGTTTAGATATTTTTCTGGAACTGCCTATATGACACTTCCTTTAAGTAGCCATATGGATTTGTAAATAAGACACTTTGAGTGTGACCTTTCAGGAATGAGCTTTATTGCTTTGCTTTCATTCCCCCACAACATTATAGATAATGTAGCTAATTTAGTTATCCTTAAATGCTTCGTATGAAAATGCCGGAAAAAAAGGAGCCTTAAAAAGCTGTGCCCTAGTATTTGATCAACTTTATTATTTTCATGTTTCCCTGCTCCTTCTCAAGGTACCACGTGTAAGTGGGTACCTTGGGCTGTGCTGCCCGCCTGCCCTGGGGCTTCAGGGAATGGGGACGGTGCCTTGTGCCTGCACCGGGGTGCCGGGACAGCCCTGGCTTTACCCTGCAGGAGGGATGTCTGGCAGGCTGGAGCCAGCTAAGGAACTTGAGGATATGGTGTCATTGTGCTGGTGGGGAGAGGCGGAAGAAACTGAGCTCGTAATGCATCTAGGTGTTCCTCTCTCCTCCAGATTAAAGAAAAACCAGCACATAGGGTTTGTGGTGCCTTCTTCCGTGGGCAAGCGATTTGCTCCTTGTTTGTGTTGCCTGATGACCACAAGTTCAAGTAATGGTTCGTTGCTGTTTGTTAAACTTTTGGCCCATATTTTATAGACTGTGGCTGATGTTTAAAAAAAAAAAAAAAAAGAGGCAACTTTTACATTATGCTTTCAAGAACAGTCTCTCAAATGAGTGTCTGTGCAACGGTTTGCATTAGGATTAGTCCAAAATGATTAACTAGAATTGGATAAATGCCTGGGTGACTCTGGCATGGTAATGGAGCATGGAGCATACCCGTTGTCTCTCTTTCAGTGTTTGAGACATGCTCTATCTTTTCATTGTTATTTTTATTTAGTTACAGGACCTTCCTATTCTTTTTCTGGAGTCCATACCCTTCCTGTTTATTGCTTGGCTGTACRGTTTCACCCAAGGCTTGCTCTTCAGACCATCTCTGAAAAATATACTGAGAAGTTATTAATATGTAAGGCATGACTACCTGGTTAAACTTGCATGGCTGCTACCTTACTACTYTCTTCAAAACTCATGTTGGCTTTTGGTGCTGCGAGCCTACCACTTGAGGTAGTCTTGAAGTATTGTTTTTATTGCTTAAGAGAGGGCTCCACCTGCATGACTTTCTGCCCCTGATAATAGAGTGGCAGCAGTGTCCTAAATACCTGCTGAGTTTGTGGGTTTCTTGATCAGTCTGTCATACAGGAACATGGTCCCACAATTTGATGCTGCTGGTGACCCAGGAGCAGGAGGCTAGAGGAACTCCAGGTCTCCCCAGCATCCTGGGTGCTCTGAGAAGCCCCTGCTTTTTCTGCAGAGTGTGGGAGATCATACTCMCTGTCTCTGCCTTGTTTCTTCCAGTTCGAGCTGTCCCAAAGTGACATTGTGAGAGGTTGTTTGCTCCACTGGTACCTCCTATTTGGCAGAGAACAAGGAACAGTTCTTGAGTTTTAATACTCATCTGGAAGAAAAAGTAGGCCCCTGTGCATTCCTGTGTTGAAGCTGTGTTGCGTGCTTYGTAGGCATTGTGCAGGTTTGTAGGTATTCTGCATGCAAGTTACTTTTCTAACTTTCCTCTTGGAGCTTGGGTCACTGTTACAAGCTTGCTGGTCTCCTTCATTACCTTTTCTTTCSCTTGATTCCCCCCTGTCTATTGTACATGCATGTAGCTAAATCAAAGCCAGTTTTTGCCAATGAATTTCCTTTCTTTAAAAGGCAAGAGTGTTGCCTCCATGTGCTTGGGGCTGGATAACACCTTAACTTTGAACCTGGGGTGACTATGACTCATTCTGGGAGTTTGTGGTCACTTCTCTAAACACAATCTTAGAACTCTCCCTGGAATCTTTCATGATTCGTTTCACCACTGCTGCTGGCGCCAGGTTATATTTCTAGTCAGGCAGGACTTTGGGAACTGGCTTGACTCATCTGGTTGGCCAAAATGGGAGCAAGACCTTAGTCTTTTCCCTTTCTTTTTAAAGAGTGARACATACTGGTATGAGTCCACCCCTTCACTGCTAATTAGCTGTAATTAACCTTTGAGGTAAAGACACCCTCTGTTAGCCTGTCTCACTGCCCCTTRCACACTCTTCCAGATTCACATGCATTTTCTGTCCAAGTGACCACTCTGAGGAATTGTAGAAGGACCTTACAAGACTGAATTACTGTGCAATAAAATAGTAGATGCAATTCAGGAAAGATAAGTATGAAATAACTCCCTAGGGAGAAAAACATCCTAATACATCAAAACTAACCAAAGAAAAAGTAGGTGCCCAAGTGGTCATTGGGAGGTTAGACGTTCATGAAAGAGAGATTCATGGAGGACCACTAAATATGCTTCCCTCATCCAGCTCAGAAGTCTATAGGAAAGCTTGTAGGAGGATTGTCATGCTCTGTATTCATGTTCTTTAGGCATCTACATAGTGCCAGAGTTGGAGATGGCATCCTGAGCTAGGTGGCCTTTGTAGGACTCGGACAAACTATTGCAATAATGGGTGTTTTCTGATTTCCATATATTGTAAAAAGTCAAACTGCTCTTTTTCTTATCTCATGCTTCTTSTTACTGCTGCCCATATCTGCCTGTTGTAGAAAAGAGCTGCCCTGTTTAATGGAGCGAGGCAGAGATGTTTCAGAAGGTCCCACTGCTTTTTGTGCCTAAAGCAGAGGGATTTAACAGCCTTGCAGCCATCTTACCCCATGAAGAACCTCCCATTGGGCATCTGACCGGAAAGGGCTGCGGTCCGATCACCAGGTAGCAATCCYCCTTTCCTTTGAGGAATGACCAAACCTCAGGTATAAACCACAGCTTCCTGACAAGTATATTAGCAAAGGATAAAGCAATAGATAGGAATTTCGTCTATGAGACATGATGAAAACTTAGACCACGTGCAGACGGTGCCTGTGCCRTTCTTACCTTGCCCGGGGGTGCAGAATCACGCGGGGCAAAGAACAGCAGCGAGGGCTGACCGGTACATGTGGGTGGCCTGAGTGGTTAGTAGGTGTCAGGAAATCCCTGGGGGGACGTGTGCRTTCTGGCGCTTCCTGAGTCCCATCTCGGCTCAAGCAGACGGCCCACCTTGATTACCTCCTGGGAGGAAGGAGAAACTCATGAATTTTGTATTGCTTTTGATTTAGTTTTATGTGCTGCTCTTGGCTTAAATGGCCAAAGTAACTGCTGCGAAGATACGGCTCACATACTTCACTTCTCTGTCAATACTGTACGCTGGCTACTCCAGGAGATTTCATTGCGGTGTATTTTTTTATACTCCTTAAGTGCCAGTAATTTAGAGAAACATTAGTCATTTTCTGGAAATGACATAACCAGATATGGTTAGGAAAGATCATTTATTTATTAATTTYAATGCTCTCTCTTTGCTGTTCCCACAACTCAAGCATGCAGTCAACGCAGAATTATGGGGCAGGGGAATTTGAAACTACTAGTCCCAAAAGTTGCTCTTGTTGGAAAGGAATGTTGTAGGATCTGCAGTACATACATTTCCATATAGAGTCAAGCTTCTTGAAAYAGCTAAGGATTGCAGAAAATACTCAACCATGGCTTGTTTCATACAGATGCCCAGTTTATGCAGTGAATAGCAGCATGTATTCCATCACTTAAGTTGTCGCAGTTTTTAAGGGAAATGTTAAATTATTCTGAGTACTAGACAGGCTGGTCCTGTCTAGTAGTGATAAATTGTCGTTCACAGATGTGTAGATTCACACACTACTGTCCTTTTTGAGCTTTGTTCATTTAATATTTACCATAACTTCTAACTTTAGCCTTTCCTTGAGAACCTCTTCTTGTTCATTGTTGCTACCGAGTCGCACTACATGTGATGAGGACTGGTCCCSGTCCATTAAAGCTTTCTAACGATTTAACAGTTCCTCTGATGCCAGCACAAATCCTTGCAACTTGAAAAAGGTGTCTGGTCCCCAGTGCAGGACGGAGCAATGTGCTTTGAAAAGGTGTAGGTGGGTGGCAGCCACTGAAGTACCAGTTTGGCCTGTAGTGAAATACGTAACTCATGAATTTCCCTTGATTTTCTTCAAAGAATCTAGCACAGGGATGAGGTGACACTGAATCTTTGAAACTGAAAGATTCAAACTACTCTTTAAAAAGTCAAAATATGTGAAGTGTTTTGCAGCCAAGCTGCCAAAATTGTAAGAATCTCCTAGGTACAAGGTTAGAACTTGATATTATATAACATAATACTTGCTATGAGGTAATATATATATACTACTGTATAATTATAGTACAAAACAACAAGTGCACTACCTAAGTACCTTGTAATGACAATCTGTCAGTATTCCAAAATGATCTTGTAGTATTCATCTTGTGAGACAGTATGGGCTTACGGGCTCATTTTTTTGGCCCCTGAGGTAGAACCATTCAAATGTAAGTATTGAATATGGGTCTCCTGCATGAAGGCTGATGGAAAAGAGCCTACAAAGTAAGCAGCAGCTGGTAGCTGACCCCGTCCTACGGGGCAGGTAATTCTGAGAAGCAGCCAAGGCTGTGGTTTTGCTTTTGCAGAAAGTCAGTGTCCTGCTCAGTGTCTTACTGAAGTTAGCTCCATTTTTATCTTGAAAAATTTGAGCAGTTTAAGGCATCTCAAGAAAAGATGAGTGGAAACAAAATCAGAAACATCGCGGAGAAATTACAGTGGGTAAGAATGCTTTTAACGTAGAGAGTGTTTGCTTCGTCATTCTGTTGGCATTGCCTACTTGAATAGTCGTTATATTTCTTAGCCATAAAACATTCTGTGATCTTGRTGTTAGCTCAGCAGTAAGAGGCAACTGGCATTTGGATCTCAATGCTTTATTTAAATGATTTTTCTTTTATTCTAAGCATATAAATTATTTTAGCTTTTATTGAAATAATTAATCATTCAAGTGTTGGAAAACATGCAGCTGTCCTGATACAAAGATACAGGTTATATGCTGCAAATGATTTATGTTTCTCCTGACCAGTTGAGCAAGAACTGAAAATTACTTTTCTCCTTCTCTGTATTCCCAATAAAAATACAACTGATTGTCACTTTSCTGCAATAGCAAAATGTTTGAGCACTGCTGTTTTTGAGGATCAGGACTGGAAAAGTAAGGGGAGATTAACTGTTGCCTGCCAATTTGTGCCAGATCCATCAGCATAGGTCTAGTAATGCTTCCCAGACATCMAAAAAGACATGAGTTCTCATGGTGTAGCACACATGATTGGTACAAACATACAAGATGGAAATTCTGTCTCATACACTTGTACTATTGATAGGGATCATGTATGAGCTACGTCTTGTGCACAATATCTTGAAATAAAATGGGGATAATAAGTAAAAAGGAACAAATGTGTGCCTGGATTAGCTAGGTTTCTGAGGGTCTTCTGCACACCTGCTGCTTGACCCACCAGTATATAGACCTTTCCTGAAGAATTTGCTTATGCTAGAGCATTTTCATTTAACAGGGAATCCTTTAAGCCTGGTGATAAAAACTAGTTCAAAGATTAATCCTGGTGCTGTCCCTCGTGCCCTCACCCTATGCCCTGTGAAATAACATTTCAGTAAATCAGGAGAACAAAAAATACAGTTGTTTGAGTGTTTGTTTTTGAGTCTGTTGTTGAATTCACCTTTGAAATAATAAAGTAGCTTTCGATTTCTTACCCTGTGGTGGCTATTCAGTGAATAGCAGGGATTTTACAATAACCTCTTAACATAGGTTCTTCTGGGATGCGTAGAGTTGCCCCTCAGTAGTTTTGTTTTCTGGTTAAGTACACACATTTGGGAAAAGGGTTGTGCCCACTAATTGTTCATATACTGTGGGCCCTAATATCCTGAAATTTTCATGGTTTAGTATGTCTGTCTGAAGGAGATAATTATGTAGTCGTGTATTGCTCAGCCACTGCTGGAAAACCAAGCGTTTGGGCTTTTATAACGATGATGGTTGCTAATGCAAGGGTGAGCCCTTTTTTTCCTTTTGTAAACATGAGAAAAAATTGGCACCTCTTCTCTGAAGGAAACCATTAGCAGCTCTGTCAACAGGCCTGCACAGGAGGAATCCAAACACAGGAAAAGTGCCGGAGAGGCCAAGGGCAGCRTGCGAGAAAGCAGGATGCATGCTTGAGTGAATTGGTTTTGGTTTGCATTAGTCTGTCTGACCAGGGCCGCATAACAAAGAGGTTTGTTTTAACAATATCATAATAAACCAGGCTGGTTTCATCGAAAACATTTTCATAGTAGGTCACTGACCCAGAAGAACTCCCGGAAAAACAAATTTGGGGCTCATAAGTAGACAAGAGGTTCTGTAGCCACTCAATTCTTGAGCTGGTGAGAAAGTGAATGGGGTAGAGACACTCGGAGCGCAGTGTAGCCATCACTCATTTGGAACTGCTGATTAGCAGTAAACATAACATGAGAGACTTTGAACATTACTCTTTCTGTGCCCTGTTTGTTTGAATTTTAGCAGTTCTTTATACTTGATGAAGACTTATGGGAGTATTTGGTTAGGCAAAACATCTAAATTCAGTAGTTGTTTCTCCAGGAATTGTAGGAAATTCTTCAGAGCTCCTGCATTATTGGGCAGGATTAATTTGGATAAATTTTGTTTAGTTCCATCACGAAGGTTTTGTCTTTTTGAGCTCTTTGACTTTAGCATGATTATAGGGATTACCGTCTTAAATGCTCTTGTTTGATTTTCATGCTGTGATGCACAGAACTACTCAAGTAATCCTGTTCTCCGAGTGAGACATTAATGACCAAGTTCAAGTACTTTACATCTTTTAGTTCTTTCTTGGGAAAATAAGAATATCTAGTTCTTGAAGCCTATCTCTTAGGAGCAGCAATTCACAAATTGGTTTAAGTTGGAATGGAGCTCTGGAGATGTTGAATCTCCAGGAAGGAGATTCCAAGGAAGGAGATGCCACAACCTCTTTGGGCAGCCTGTTCAAGCACTCAGTTGCCCTCACAGTAAAGACTTTTACTTGGGTCAGATCAGTGCAGTCTTGCTCTTATTTTTCCTCTGGCACATCTGYTTCATTCATGTCTGTTGACCTGGAGCTCACCTGAAACTGCAGCTTTCCATGTGGAATAGAACAAAATAATTTGTGTTGGCTGATAGTTATTTTTTGTGTTAGTATTATGTTCTCGGTTGCTTAGAGACAATGTGTTCTCCAGATCSTYCTCTGTCTCGAGGCACTGTGGCATGAGGATGACAAGAAGTGAGCTTACTAAGGTTCATATAAATGTTCTAGATTTTTCATATTTGCCTATTACTTAAATTACCTATTACCTAAAATTACCTGATATTTAAATTAACTATTTACTTTTTTTACTTGACTTTAGTTAGTTAGTTTTAGGTCTTTGATCATTTGGTGGGGTGTAGATGTGACACAGCGTATTAGGGGAATATATGAGATAAATGGGAACTGCTAGGTGCAATGAACCTTAGAGAAAATGACCCGTATCTTTGACAGTTATCTGCTTCCTTCTAGGGAAACGGATTGGTGGCACTTACCAGAAATTGTGTTTTCTTATTTTTCGATAATAACATCTTTAATCACAACAGGGTTTTTTTGTGACTGTTTTTCCCTTGTGGCTTTCTCATGAGAAAATGCCTGTTGACTAGACTGCAATAGGTAATTCCAGTAGCTTTGTGATAAACTGGTGGCAAGTGATACCTYTAACTCCCAAAATTTGAGTCATGTGGACAGTGTGTCCGTTCGTCTTGATTAATTATTTCCACATCTTCATTCAGTTGGCTTTGGAAGCTGTATCCCTTGCTAAGAGCATCCGCTTGGCTTTTAGGCTGGAGATGCTGCTGCTCGTCCTCCTATTTCAATAGCTCGGTTGGGCGGCAGCCGCGGGGAGGACGGAGCAGCTCCTGCCGCAGCAGCATTCTTGACTATATATGGGGAGGCCTGGTGAGCTGGCCTGCTATCGAGTTGTTGAAGATCAAATAGGAACAGGGTTCTGTTGCTTCTGGAAAAAAAAAAAGCAAAACTCGATGTGCAAGCTAATTATACACAGCTATTTCTGACTTCTGGAACTAGTTAGTCTCTTAAAAACAAACTCATCAGGAGCAACGTGCCTTGGAGAAATGCAAACTGAAATGAACTGTTGGCTTTCTTGGTAGARGTCTGGATGGGAGGAGAGAGTTCTCTGGTGTAAGAGAAGTTTGTCCGTGGTTGTTGTTCCCTTACAGCTCCTAACTGTGCAGAGATACAGAACTCCTCTTGTATTCTTGTCACTCCCTTGGAGATTTCAAAAGTTATGGATATTTGGGGCATTAAAATACATTCTTTAGTAAGTGGACTAGGTCTGAATCAGAAGGTGACTACATACTGCATTGTGTTTCGTTCTGTGTCCTAAGGGTTGGGAGGCATGAAGATTTGAAGTTTTTTGTGAGAATGCCTTTTTTAAAAAATTTGAAATAAAAGAACATGGCTTCTGCTAAAAGCATGGCAGAAATAAGGGCAGAGAGAGGGTCTCTATAAGCCTGAGGGATCTCTGAGCGAGCCTGTTGGAATAACTAGTGCAGGCTTGGACAGTTGTTAGCAGAAAACGTGAAGCGCTGTACGGTCGTGATCAGGAAGGGCAGACGTCACCTGCCGTTCTGCATGAATGCAACTGGTTTTGTCAATASCTGCTGCTGAGTTAGGAGCTGGTCCGTGACGTGCCACTTGTGCGTTTRCAGGAGTGCCTCGATGTTGGCGCTGTTGGTTATTAGTGTGCTCTGGTGCATGTGATTCTCCATTCCACTTCTCAGTTCAGAGTGGTGCCAGCACGTGCTTCTTGTGCTGTGTGGTGCGAGGAGTTGACCTCTGATGTGCTAATGTCCATGCCATGAAGATAATAAAAGGTCCTTTCTCAATGTTCATGTTGGGAAAATGTAGAAATTTCAACTTGGTCCATGCAATTTTTGGCTTGTGTTACTAGTTTGTTCCCAGCTAGAGGAAATGTGTGCACAGTGTTTAAAGACTAACTTTATCTTTGATCTTAATAGCACATTTTCCATATAAAAGAACCTAAAGTTAGGAGGGGTTCTTATGTAATTATACTGCAAACCAAAAGGTATTTGAGAGCTTCCAGYTGATAGGCTGCTGCGTGGCAGAGAGAGAAGCGTAGTCCACTTCTGATGGAGCACAGATAACTTATTTTTTAGTCTGATGAAGAACAACTAATAAAGACTTTAACTTCCGACAGCTCTGACGGTGTGAGCTGGGACCACCCAGCCTGCTGGGCATGGAGAGAGGGATCTCCGAGTTGTARCTCGCGTAGACCGTGCTCCTTCCAAACGCCGCTCCTCAGCAACGCGCCGCGGCGGCGGCGTTCGCACTTCTGGTAGAAGCCTCTGTGCAAACATGTCGTGTAAATAGTGAAGTTAGTCTATTTCACACCGTAATCCTCCATTATGGTCACCCTGGGCTTCTTTGTAGCAACCTTGCTGAAATCCCATTATATATCATCTGGTTTTATTTCCTATTGTAGTAATGTGAAGAGCTGCTGACAGATTGTAGTGGCCAAAGTTGGCTTCTTTTTGTTTTTCTCCCTGTGAGTGCTGTACTTGGACTATTTTCCCATACATAAAATGTGATGCAGAGTAAAGGAAGAAGCTCCTTTAATGACCATAACAGATTTCTTGATAATAATAGGTTTTTCTGATGAAAATATTGAATGTAATTATTATTATGCTCCTGCTTTACYGCTTCTGAGATCAGTACGGTTTAAAAAAGAAAACTTAGTAATTCCTTGGGGTTCAATAAGTCCTCTCGTTCTGTCTGAGTCTCTTGCAGTGCATTATTTCATTTTTACTGCTTCTTGGTTACACCCAAGCTTGTCATGGAACCGCTTTTCKCTTAGAGTAAGTTTTAGAAACTACTTCAACTCCATTGTGTTCCCTGAGGCTGTTCTCCAAGGACAATGTCACAGAGCCCTTAATAACAAAGGAGGAAAAGCTAGCTTGCTTAGTGCCAAAAATGAGACCCAGATGTTTTTGGTGTGAAATAAAGTAAATGGCAAATTTGRGGGTGAACCTAAAGTTACTTGGATAATTTCCAGGTGTTAGTGGCTGCAGTACTATGTTTGCCTCTGTGAAATTACTCTTGTTTTAGTAATTTAAAAGCTCTGTAATGGTGACTTTCAGCTGGAGCACAACAGTTAGCGCAATCGGTAGCAATAAAAATATTGATGCTAAGTCAGGTTTGAAAGATGCTCGACTCTGGAAGGGAACAGATTGTAGGGTGCTACAAATATTGCAGCAAAKAAGCAGTCTTCAATTTAGTTGCCCMGCTGTGGAGGGGCAGTAGAAAAGCAGACCTGTAATTCTGAGGCYCGTGGGCACCTCACACAGTGCTGGAGTAAAGCCAGGTCACTCCTATGTCCAAACAGGCAGGGATCAAATGGGCCGTTGTGAGATCTTGTCACTGCTGCAAGCTGGCTCCTTGYTTYGTGWTTMTCCACCATARCCAAGCAAATTCAGTGACCMGAAGGRCTTTTGCTTTTGSCCGCCACAAACATTTGCAGTTTGCWTGAAACGTGTTTTAGTGATGTGAWGTTTAAAATCTTCACACCAAGYTGGTAGCTTAAACGAGGGATRAAGTTACCTTGGAAAACAGCGGTTTCCCAGGTTTGGATAGCACTCACTTCTCCTTTGCTATTGGCCTCTATGTTGCTCGCATACATCGGGGAGGGAGATGAGCATCCCTTGGGGGCAACGGAGAGGGCATGGGGAACATTTCCGGCATGGCCAATGGCTGCTCCCGCTCTGTTCGTGTGCAGAAGGAGGATTTTCCACTCTGCATTTTCCTCCCAGCAGAACTGCCCTGCTCAAAGAGCTCCGGTGCGCAGAGCGGTCCCGCTGCAGGGCCTGCCCRGGCCCTCTGTGAGGTGACACAGGCCCCGTGTGGATGGGAAGCTGCTGCTGCCAAGTGCTGTTCATTTTTATGGTGCAGGAGAGTTGCATTCCTTGGGTGCCTCATTGGAGGTTGCATCATCTTATGCAATTGTTGAAAAAATGTTTGTTCAAGTGAATATTCATGGATGCTGCAGAGTGTGATCATTAGAAAGGAAGCATGCATGTTAAATGATAGTTATGGCCCACTGTACTTCCAAATGTGGGTTCTTCCTTTCTGTCCCTACCCCATGCAAAGGCTTAGACCAGTTTCAGCTCCCATTTACTTTTTCAGGACGTGGTTATGGAGAACAGTAACGAATCTGTTTCCAAATGTGTACATTTGGAACCCTGAGCAAGTTTTCCCTCCAGGAAAATGCAACCACCAGGTTAAAAACTTGAAAAATTTTCAACCTCAGAGTTGAGATTTTTTGTTGTTGTTCATTCAGAAGTCAGCCAGAAGCTGGGGAAAAAAAAAGGAATGAAAAAAAAGGATGACACAGGAAAAGACTCACCTATTCTTGCTATTTATCTGTTTATTTTATGGGATGACTGTGATTAAACTGMAGCAGTCCTAGTTCTACTTGAAAGCTGCAGCCTGGCCGTAAAGCACTTTGTTTCACCAAAMTCCAGCTGTTTGCTACTTTGTTTTCTTAATAGTTCAGGGAATCTGAATAGTTAAGTTTCCCTCCTATCCCAGCTTCAGACAGAGGAAGAAATATTATTAGCCGGCTTGGAGCCAGGAAGGTAAGAATTTCCCAGTTAATAACCTCCCCGTTGTTTTGTTAAGGGCCCTTGATAGCCTGTGATTGACACTGCCCTGCTTCTCCCCTCCCCTGCCCTGGGGATGTCGGAGCCCCCACAAGGGCAGGGGCTGAGGAGGAGGGCAATTAACTGGCCCTCCTGGGCGTAAGGGCAGAATGTTATGGCGGGGGAGAGCCGGGGTTTGCTCTTGGTTGAAACAGAGGTTTTGGGGAGGTAATATATGACCTCTCTAAGATGTTGATAAAACCCTGGGAAATGTTGCAGTTTYAGTGACTTTAAAAAGTCACAAACTGAACAAGATGTTAATTTTAGGCTACCTGAATCATCAGCAGAGAAAAAAAGAAAAAAAAAAAAAACCCTTTGTAACAAGCTGAAGTGGTGAAGTATAGACACGTATGTATTTGTGTTATGGGAGAACAGAACCCCATCCATTATATGTAGGTGGAGTCAAKAGAGTTCCTGGAGGCAGGTGAGGATGTTGCAGTTGGGACACAAGGGCTTTGGGAGGAATACAGCAAAGCAAAAGGCRAGTWACATACAYACAYACACATATATGCACAGGAGGGTATGCATACATATGCGTATGTGCACACGTACAAATAGACATATTTATCATTTGCAAGAGTAATCATGAATTTTTTACTTTGTTCCTTGATTTTCTGATTCTTTTTTAAAGTTTTTATTGAGTCTCACACTGAGTCTCCTTTGTGAGGTGTAAAGTCAACAGCTTTGCACAGTATTGAAGGTGTGGGTGCGGTTTATATGGAGAAATAGCAATTTTATATGTTGCTTCCTTAATAAGTCCTAACAGTTTTGCTTTTGAGATTGCTCTGCCACATAGAGTGGATGCTTTTATGGGTCTGCTTCCTGAAAAGCAGTCATCAGCTTGGAGACTGCTGGTGTGAACAGCAACTTCAGCAAAACAAAAGTTTCCTAGCATATGTTTTACTTGTAGTGAGTTATATGTGTGATTTGGCCATTCAGATGCTCAGTACCATTAGCTGCTCCTGCAGTTTGTGAGGATCAGCCATCACTTAAGTGACGCTCAGAAGTGACACTTCAGTGYTGCTTAGTGGTCCCTTTTCTTGTGCTTTCCTCGTCACCAATGAGTAAAGCTGAGCAGCTTGAACTTTCCTGGAGGTCCCTGTCTGGCTTCAGCGCTCCTTATTCTGTTTCTTTTATTTTAACCAACTGTTTATCCATACAAGGTTACTGTGGCATCTTGAGATAGATTCCATTGTGCTTACAAATATTTCAGTGTTTCAAAGGCTCTTTATTGCTTTATTTTTAAAGGGCTTTCTGATTTTTTTTTTTCCATGCAGGTCCAAATGGGGTCAAACGTAATCCAAGAAATCCAATACAGCTCTGTTTTTCCTGCCCCAACATGGGTTTTATATCTGATGGTTGTATTGAAACAGGAACTGTTTGGTAGTAATGTTTGAGAATGGATCCTGTGTACTTGTTTAATAGTTTCCTTTTCTTGTGGGTTCACTTATTATTTCTCTACAAGGCAACCGTCTATGGTAGCTTTAAACTTAGTCTCAGCACCATACCCTGATGTGACTACTAAAAACTTTGCCATGGGATCAATGAAATTCATGTCCCAGCAGACCAGAGTTGCTGTGCGGGCAAGACAAAATACTTGATTTTAGTAGAGTTTTTTTGTTCTTYCCCCCTCACGAGGACCATGCAACATTATTTTTATTGTAAATATTAGCTTTTTGCTTTCATAATGAATTTCAGCAGTCTTCAAAGCACAAACAGTTTTAATTATTTAATGAATTATCTGAAATTAAGGCTGTTCTGGGTGGGATAAAAGAAGCAAACTCCTGTGTTTGTGTGTGTGTTCTTGCTGTTTGGCTTTAAATGCCACAGGTGCTGTCAATTAGCAGTGTAGGGTGATGGCCTCCAGGCAGTTGCACCTGAGATGCTCTCAGTTCTTCCTTTGTTTTTTCCTTCATCTGCTCTTCCATTTAAATCAGCTATAGTTGATACTAGCAAAATTATGTTGGGAGTATGCAAATATTAGCTGAGTAATTCATGCAGGTGGTCCTAGCAGGTAGAGTACCTTAAACAGTAGCTGCTGTTTAAGGCAAAAGATGCCCCGTTGCTGTCGGGAAGGGTTAAACCTGGTTGTKGGTGCCTGTGTGAGGCCAGTTTGCAGCCCAGCACCCCTATCAACCTTGAGTGAGCTCAGCTGCGACGTGTCCTGACCCCGCAGTGCAAAACTCGGCTCTCCTGGGGGAAGAGGAGGCAGTATTTTCTCTTGTTGGTTTGCTGTGCTTTATTTTATTTTTCCTCCCTGTTTTATATGTCTTTTCTAAAGTTCTTCTTTCTTTCTTATTTATGACTTTTTTTTCTGGACTGTATTTTAAGTAGTTTAGTGCTCCGTTTCAGGAAAACAGTCATGTTAACCAGGCTGTTATGGCAGGTAAGTCTTCCTCTGCACAGCTCATTATTTTTTCTTTTAAATATATATTTAGTAATTTTCTGGGAAGTACCCCATGCCAGTTTGKTTTTTTTCATGTCTATCCTATTTTGTATCTGCCTTGAAAATGATTTCGTGCAGTTATCCAGGATAGTGGTCCTCAGGTAACCCGAGGTATTTATCTTTCAGAGTAATACTGATATGTCTTGCTCTCCACAGCCTTGAAGAAAGGAGTCATTCTTCTTTTATTAAAAACTTATGGGCAGATATAGGGGGAGGAGGAGGAGGTTTCATCATATAAAGTTATAATTGAAAACTACTGTGTTGTACAAAATTGTTATGCATATATCTGTGTAGTGTATTTTGTGTAAATAAGTGCTTCTGCAAAATCCAGTGCTACCTAATGTCTGAAGCTTTAACCCTGTGTTCCTGCATAAAGGTGATGAGAGGGATTATTTATACACTTACATTGAGTTTTGGGCACAAGCTAATGAGCATTTGGCTCACTTGTCTTACTGTCGTAGTCAGTGACTTCACCCTACCCAGGGTATTTTATCAAATTAGAAAGGCTTCTCTAATGAGGACAGTCGTGAGTGAATTAAGAGCTCTATAAAGCAGGTTTGGGGCTGCTCGGTGTGGGGGGTGTTTGGGTGCTGGCACTGTCCTGAGGAAGGTCTGCCGGGGGTTGCGAGGTAACGCGGTGCCCTGGGCCCGGACCCAGACGTCGTTTCTGGGGGTAAGAAGCCCCTTTGGGCCGTTCCCTTGCATCCAGCCTGGCCTTCCTCGTGAGCTGCTCCCTGTGCCCTGAAAGCTGGAGATGGGAGGGGGTCACGGCGAAGGGCTTGGGCAAACGTGGGACGCGTGTGTTCTGCAGTGTGCGTCTCTGCCTGTGTGCAGGGCTGCTCTGCAGCTGCATCTGCTGGTGCCCTTTGGGCTGTCCCTGGGGACCCTGACACAAGGCTGTGGTGGACCCCGCGCTGGCGTTTCCCAGGGCAGCCCCCAGTGCCCTGCGGGGCTCCTGTGTGTCCTGCGGGGGATAAAGGGTCTTGCATTTGGCACTGCTCGAGCTGAAGGGAAGGAGGTGAATAAATGCCAGAGTTTTCATTAATTTCCACTCCTTTTAGATCTTCCATGTAGGATTTTTACCCATTCTGAGTAATACTTTGGTTCTTGCGTATCAAGACATTTCCTAATGATTCTTGTCTCAAAAATATTTTTAGTAGGGTTGGCTATTGATGGTGTTTTGACACTTAACAAATAAGTGTGTTTAAATGTATCCCGTATTGAGCGTCAGTATGTTTGCAAAGGTTAATCTGGTCTTTTTGTCTAAGCATGGCAGCACGCGTTGGCTGAGTGCAGCTGGTGGAGTTCARGAGCAAATGCCCTGCTCGCTCCCCACTGAGGATCAAACCATGGATAAAATGAGATTTTGCAAGAATTAGAGCTTGAAACAAGTCTTGGAAATTGATGGAAATGTTTGGAGAGCTTCCAAAGCTTGAAGCAATGCAAGCTGTGCTTGTCTCGTTGCTGCTGTTTGGWTGCTTTTTTAATGCTGGTTGTTAGCTCAGATGCTTTTATTTTTCCATTGCTTTACCTAGTTTTGGAATACTGGCTGCAAGCTGCCCCTGTGACAGCAATACTGTGTGCKTTAAGTGCTTGGGGGCTAGTATCATGTATGGTGTGTAGGTACATGAGCACTAGGATGTGCTGGAAGGGTGCTCTGAATATCGAGTGCTCCGTGAGCTGAGGCGAGGGAGGAGTTTCACTAAGCAGTTGGTCCTGTAGGTTAATTCAGCTATAGGTTCATTCAGCATTCACTGAGTGCTGCAGTGGGAAAAGAGCAAAATGCTCTTTGTGGCAGTATTGTGTTTTTACGTTTCTATATGTAATGTACTAAATTTGTGGATATACAATGTATTTAAAAAAAAAAAAATTGGCCCTGTAATAAAGGTCTACTGCCCGTTTGCAATTTGAAGGTCTCTTATCACATTTTTTTGTTGTATTTCATCCTGATAAGTGTCAAGCGTGCTGTAATATAAACATGGTTAACTGAAAAAAGAGTTGGATATGGATTAAATTAGACATTACTCAGCTGTCAATGCTAAACTAGAAACTTCAAAATCAGCTTTAATTAAATAAAAACGTTTGACATTTCTTATGGATGAGGGACCCTGCATCGTCCATAAAACTTGCCATGCACTTTGGGAAGGGCAAACTATTGCTTGGTACCCTCTGATGGACCTTTCTTGGGCCTGAGGTTTTCCTCGCGTGCTCCGCTCTTTTTTCCAAGGGTKCCCACCAGGTCTGTGCTGCCCTCTCCCCAGCCTGGCCTCCTGCACGTGGTGGCCATATGGAACGGTGCGGCCCTGGCGGGATCTCYGAGGAAGGAAGTCCTTGCAATTCCAAGCGAATTCGGGCTGCTCTGAGCGGGATGAGCAACGTGGGAGGGAGTGGGGCACCAGCTCCTGGGGGCCAAGCATCAGATGCTGAGAGTCCAGGTGGCTTTTGAGATGAGGACTCAGGCAGAAATAGATTTGTTACCAAATGTTAGTGATCCTTCGGTGCTGATAGAGAAGGAGGAAGGCATAAATGTGTTCTTATATATGAGCGTAATTAGAACAGCAGAGCTGTGTCTCTTACCAATTCCCATATGCAAATACCTTTCCTTGGGGCTGGGAAAGCAGGCACCTGGTTTGGTGTCAGCAAGAAGATGGTAGGAAAAAGGCTTGCTTAGAAATAAAACTGCTTTTAGCTTTTGCCTTTCTAGATCTTACCAAAGGGCTTGTGGTTTTTGTAGCTGACAGCCTGGTGTTCACTTGTAACACAGTAGGATCCTTGCAAATGGTAAGGTGTGTTCATGGATGTGAAACTTTCCAAGGTAAGTCAAATGGATTAACATCTAAACATTGAGAGAACATTTCTCTCTAAACATTTAGAGAGAATTTCTCTCTAAAACCTTCCTGAAAATACCCTAAGGACACAATCAAGTCAGCACATGGTTGGTTATCTATATTTTTCCTCTTGTCTACGACAGTGCTCATGGGCTTCAAAGGTGACGTTTAAGAAGTCACTGTCACTAGACCTCAAAGATGTGGCAACGTTCTTAGAGGACAAAATGAGATTCCAAAGTTGTGCACTGATTATCTATAGCAAAGTATTCAGACTTTGAGGGGAGTGTGTCTTGACCYCCTACCTCAAGCATATAGGCAAGTGGCTTGCGTTTGACATGGTCTCCTTGGTRCCCAGCACGTTCTGTGCTCGGTTCWTAGCACGAATTTCAGTTCTGCRTATTAACAGGGGCTGTATGGGGTTATGCCTAATAGAWTAAGCTGCTTAAGTTGGAAGATAATTAGTTTTTGTTTGTTTGTTCTACTTCTGTTTTTGTTTAGGCGTCTCAACAGGAATAAACTGCAAGTTCTTCCAGAGCTGCTTTTCCAGAACACGCAGAAGTTAACGAGATTGTAAGTAAAATCTGACTTACATTTGTCTTGTGTGTATGTTCCTTAAGGTGTCCTGCAGATTTTGCATGTTTGTTTTGACAGTGATGAGATGTTTAAGTTTGGGATATATCTGAACTATTAGATGCTAACTATTAGATTCTTAGTGATGCTGTGTTGTCTTTGAGTTTATGGTGGTAATTCAATGGCAAATAAGTATCAAAGTAAAGAATTTTTGGGGTTTCCCATGTGTTGTTGATTCCAAGGTGAAATATTTTCAGCTCTCTGCAAAGAGTTATAGAAAATGAAAAAGTGGCAAGTTCTTATATCAGCTGTATAAAGTCCAGATGTCCAGAGAGWCTGTTATAACCATGTGCAGACAATGTTAGTGTGTTGATGTAATAGTTTGTCACAGCAATTATTTATTTCTCTTCTTGGTTTTGTGCTTTTTTTAGTTCTAAAAATAGAGTCTTTTTGAACTAACCCAAAGGACTGTGAGGCAGGCCGGTGGAGTTAGGGTTGATGCCTTTTCAACCAGAATGATGAAAAAATACGGAGAAAAACAAACTTAGGAAAGTTATGGACTGTGATAGGAGCTGTTCAGCTGGCAGTAGGAGCAGGATGGGTGGCAAGATAAGACTTGGGTTAGCTCAGGCTCCCACCTCAAGACAAGGCCTTGAGACTGGTGATTGTTTTATTTTGTGCAGTGACCCTGTGATCTGGCAATGAGAATAAATGTGGATGAGCAAGTGGCCACACAGTTACGGCAGGACTAAATCATTTGCTTTTTGAAAAGTAGGAGTTCAAAAAAGCTGTTAGAAATAGCTCTCTGGGATCTGCTAACATTCAAGTTATGATCCAGTCTGTCTTGGATATGTATATATGGTAAAACYTTATTTTTAATACTTGACTCTTATAGAAAACAAGTCAATAAGACTTGTGATATGGCTAGTAAAATCATAAAGGTACTACAGGTTGGCTGAGAACCAAYTCGTGGGGAGTTCTTAGACCTGTTTCAATACCTCTCCGTGCAATGAAGCAAGTGTTTTAGCAGCATGGCAAATATTTCTTGCTGTGGCAACACAAAATACATTGTGACRCTGAAGATTTAATTTTGGAATCAAGTAGCACTGTAAAAAAGAGGCTCTTTGTCAAGGTTTTAAGGCAAACAGAGTGGGGTTTTGTGGTGAGCGGTGCTGATAAAGCTGTGGAGGATTTGCTTAATGAAATCCGCCCTTTTGTTAGAACTTCCTCTTGAAAAACTGTGCAAACAAGTGTTTTGGAGATCCAAATTGAAAAATACCGTTGTCTTAATCTCAAGATCTGCTTGAAATGGTTTGCCAGATTTGTATTTGATAAATATGGCTTTGTCATGGCTTTTCAATGCACTGGAAAGTATTTTCTGAGGGGACTGAGTGCTTCGGGTGTGTTCCTTGAGGTTTGTTGTCTGTGTTTCAGAGATTTTTCTCACTTGAAATCCCACTCAAATATAAAATATGAGCTGGTACTTACTTGCCATTAGTGTTATCTGGTCCTCAGAAGATGCCATTTGTATTTATTTCACAAAAGGCTGAGCTCAGTTTYTTCAAGAGGCTTACATGTATCTGCAAATACGACTTTTGATTTAATATGCTCTAMCTTCCTCTGCCAGTGGAGCGTCGCACGTGATTTACGTGAGGTTGAAAGGAAGTCTCCAGTTACTTGTGGTTTCCAGGGAAGGTGCTTTGTGTCGATAACTTCATATCTCTTGTGGAACTTCACGTGGGGAAGCCCAGAGTGAAGTAATGGAGGCTCTTGAGTACTGCAGGTTTTCGCTACAATATGGTCATTGGAGACAAGGACAATACTTTGGGTTTTAGAATATAAAGATTGCGGTAAAATCATGTAGAACAGAATAATTAATATGAGTGTTGCGCTCTGTRGTGTCTCCTAGCAGATACTGCCAAAACATCTGTCTTAATTCGTTGATGTTTTTTGACAGACGTGTTTACCTTTACGTAGTGCTTGAGATCAATCACTTAAGCACTGTTTGTCAGAAGAAATTTCCCTTCTTTTGTTTAAACATAAAAGTGCTATATAAGAACATGTATTTAAGTAAAATACATCTTGACTAAATAAACTGTTTGGTTGTACATCCTTCAGGGAAGGAATAAGAATGAGAATTTTTCTACCTCCTGGAATATGTAAAAAGTAAATATACTTGACAGAGTAAGAATATATGTATTTCAAGGTTGCTATCTMTTTTTGCATTACTCTTTTGCTCCTAGTAGTAGCTTTCAGAGACACGTTTTCTGATGTGCACATGATGTGCATGTAAGCACAAATCTATTTGTGTGTGTTTTATTAAGAATTGATGCAGATTTAAATACAACATGTGTTATACRAATACAGAAAACACTTTTCAAATAAACACAAGTCCAGCAGTGCAAGTCTGTTCTTTTCACAAGTGTTTTTAGGTCAAGTGCTTCAGTGGACTTCTGTGGTGGCAGCTTTGATTTGCAGGGGTGAAACACCTGGTTGTGAGAGTGGTGCAAGGGAGCACACCAGGGGAATCCAAGGCGCTGGTACATGAGAGAGGGAGGTCTGGTGCAATCTGAGTGAATGCAAACTGAGATAAAAGACATAAGGAATACTGATCTGTACGTTTACTATCCATAGTATGTACATATSGTACTTGTTTCCATATTTTCCCCCTCTAATATCTAGGCTACCGAGTAATGAATTTGTTAGTTAACAGTTGTAACCCTGACCACCTACTAACTTTAGAAATGAGCATTTTAATAGCTGGGCTTACTACAGTTCAGCTGGTATATTCTAAGAACTGGATACTGCCATGCAATAAGCCCAACAGGGAAAACATTGGAATACTGGAGGAATTACATGCARTAATTGTTGTGAAATCGCCTGTGATGCTTGTGGCTGCTCTCCCTATCTGRCAAACTCTAGCAGTTTGCTGCTGTATTAACAGAGGTCCAGACTCAATATTTTAAAGTAAAAAATTGATCACAAAGGTGAYGCTGTCATGATAAACACTGTGGGAGCTGAACGTGTGTTTATGAACACGAGCAGCACTTGGCTGAGGTGCTGTGATTCACCTGCTTCAACACAAGAATTTTGCCTGCGAGGGCACTTCAGGGAAGACCTGTTAGTGTTTTAGGAGTAGCTAAAGGTCTCAAGACAAATTTGAGGACCTTTTTCACTAGTCTGTTGGCTGAAAGGTCGGTCCCCACCTGTGCTGAAAGGTGCTGGTTATTGCAGGAACCAACTTGGTTGAATATCAGCAGTCTCTGGAAATGGACAAGTCTAATATCTGTTCTTTTCTAATCAATGCTGTGTCGGAAAAGCTAGAAGGGACATTAGGCAGAGCTGTGATCCCCTCTTCCATATCTCCACTGCTTGCACAGCTTGGCCCTGGTGTCCCGCAGCCCCTGATATTTTTAGTTTTTGTCACCGTGGCCCATGGGGTCCACCCAGGAACTTGGCATTTAACACTCCGGTGCCATCCTTCTCATMGCTAATGAAACTTGAGTGCTGAAGTGGTTACAGTCTGAGAGGCTTTCTAAATGCACCGCTTGACTTTGGGTAACGTGGCTGTTTCTGCAAGCCCTCCTCTCAAACTGCAGAGCTGCAGAGCACGCTCGTCTCACCCGGTTCTGCTTGGGCTTGCGCGTCACATCTGGTTGATATTAGAGGCAGGAGTGTAGAGGGGAATCGGCCTTGGGTGGAATGTGAAACGTCCCACAAAATGAGTTTCTCATAAAACTGTGAGCCTTTTCTTTGAGAAAGAATGGCTTTGGGATTCCTGGATTTTGTTTGCTTTAATGAAGGTAAAAGTTTTAAGGTTATGTTGGCCGGAGAATGAGCCCTTGACTGGATTCTGCAGTGGGAATGCTTGCTATTGCTCGGTTTTSTTGATTTCCTGGATTTTAAATGTCCTTTTCTTTGCTGAGATAATTAGGTATCACATAATTAGAAGTGCAGGTACTTGTATTGTTCTGAGAACTGAAGCAAGGAAAATGCATTAAATAAATCTATAAATGAAGGAGGGGAAAAAAAACCAGGTAGTTTTTGGATAGCTTCAGATACTTTTCTATTTATTCCTATTAATAATTAGTAATCTTAATACAGCAGATGAAATGCATGGAGAAAACACAACAAATCAAAAGACATCAGTTATCTAAAGCTATAAAAGCATGTTTTGATTTCAAGATCACTGTTCTGTAGTAYTGAAGATCAATTCTGACACTCTGGTAGTTTATAAAGCTGACTTGTTGTTACTGCGTGCTGGTGCCATGAGTTTCCTTAGTACTCAGTGGTGTTATAGATTGATCACTGTGCATCTATTAGGTCGCTAAAGGCCAGCTATGCCAGAGGTCCACAAGAGATTTAAATAACTTGAAAGGACAAAACTCCAACCGAAAAGATTGTGTTTGTGTTATGAGAATGTATTTGTTTACTCATTATCGTTTCCATAACTAAATCCAGCTGCCAAGATGAAGCAAAGTTCCTTCCTTTGGATGAAAGGAAAGCACTGAGTGCTTTACACTCAAGGTTTGCAGTGTGGATTACTACCTGTTGCTGTCCTGTGTGCAGTTATGGAGCATTGGTTGGGCTCGGTTGCTTTTAGTGTATTAGCGTATTGAAAATATCTGACTGGTCTGTAAAATGGAGTAGTGACCTGCCAGSGTGATACTCGAGTCTCAAAGCTGGGCTGAGCAGAGCCTGGCATCTGCCACCCTGGGCAAAACCAGCTTTTGGCTGGGCCCACCTAATGCTCTTCATCTCAGATGTTTTATATTTTGCAATTACTAGAGTCCAGATGTTTTATAGTGTTCAGTTAGAATTATTCCCAAAGGGGACTAAAGAAGCAAGATGAACAGAAAGTAAATATCTGAGGTCAGATATTGATGATGACAAAAGGGATTTTGGCACTTAGGAGGGTGTTTCCCACATGTATGGCTTGCCAAAAAATGAAAGGGCAACTGAAAGAATTGCCACAACTGTGGTCCTTAAGCTCTCCTTCCTAGCTTRGTGCTTTGCAAGCTTTGGGTATGAAATTCCTAACTTCTGGCTTAATTCTGCGGCTTTTATCCAGAGAATGCCCTCAGAGGCTGATTTGAGGAAAAGGGATCAGTTCATAAGTCTTCTTGGTGTCCTCGTTATATTCCTGTTTCCCCTTCCCAGAGGGGCAGACCTCGGCATGCTGTCCATGAGGTGCAGCCTCGCTCTGGGCCCGCTGCAGCAGGACCCCGACCGTGCGGCTGCGACGGCGTCTTGGGTTGTGACCGCCCCGTACGGGTGGCACCGTCCTGCCGGGCCTGTGTCCACGTCCACTCATTGCCGTTTCACCGCCCTGTATGGGGCACAGCAGGCCYTTTGAGAAGACAGTAAATACTAAAGTAAATAATAACAGTAAGTGTTTGCTGTTCTCTAGGGTGTGCTTCTGGCTCGAGCAAGATGTGAAGAAGCTTCTCCTGCCGATAGCTGCATGACATTTATCAAGCTGAAGTCATTTTATATGCTTTTTTTTGGTTCTGGTTGTAAATAATGTTTTTTGCACTTCTTTTTTAAATATGCACACGAGTTGTCTCTGCCGAGGCTGAGTTTATTTCTATCTGAGGACAGAAGTTGACTTATAAAAAATACTTTTTTTAATGTGAGAATATAAAAAGACATGTCAAAAAAGTAAGAATTAGAAACTCATCTTTTATACTTTTTTACCCCCAGTTTGGAATAAGTTATTTCCCTTTACACTGTGCAGATGTCTTGGGAAGCTGTGCCTAAGCCGAGTAGGGGTTTTGGGTGAATAAAAGGTGCTCTTCAGAAAACTGCGTTTTAGGGCTGCATTTCTTTTAAGAAATACCTGTTGCCAACTTCTCTACTGCTCAGGCCATGCTGTTATGTTGGTGTGTAAGGCAGTTTGTAGCAAAGGGTTATACATTTCCGGAAGGAATGCCACGCATGTGCATGAAGTTTCCAGCACTGCTCTGCTTTAGAAGTAAATTCTTTTGTCTAATGACCATTAATCTTTTATTACTTGCTTTAGAAAAGAAAAACCTTTCCTTTTTAGAAAGGAAACCTACTCTTGGTTACAACTTGAGTCCAGGGGAACTCTCAATTTATAAGATTAATTTGTCTTTGACTTGCTTAATCGCCTTGGGCAGGTTACTGGTTATCTTCATGGATACATAGACCTTTGCTGAGAAGGCRATCCATGAGGGCCAGTTTCCACATCCCAGGTGAAAGAACTGGGCAACCATGGAAATAGGTTTGCTGGAGCAGTTTTTTGAAATAGTGCAAAATCAGTCTAGATWTAATGGTAATTTAGCTCTTTCCACTATTTGTTTTTCTCTTTCTTAAAACGAATAGTGTAGTCTAAGATGAGCTTGTTTCTCAAAGGCTGTGATGTCCGTGTCAAGTGGTAGAGAGCAGAATATGGTCAGTGAGGCAAGCAGGCTCTGCTGCATCCCAGGCTTGGCAGAGGCTGGGGCTGCGTTGAATTGATCCGGGGCAGCGTCCTGCRTGTGAAATGTGGTATTTATGACTTCTGTATCCTGCTCACACGAGTAACTGCAGCTATGGGTYCTTGGCTAAGCGCTGAGACGTGCACTGCCCTGTGGTGACTTCCCTTGGAAAYGACAGGATTCACGTTGCTCTGGTCTTTTAAACAGCTCCTGGTGAACCASGYTCTTTTTCCTGCTTTGATCTGAGCYRYRGCTCRGATCACAACTCCATGGTTAGTCATCACTTGGGTGGATGRGGACCTGGCTCCTGAGGGTGGTCATGTCCACCCTCTGCCAGCACTGAACTGCCTCCTTTCTAGCAGTCTTCTGCTTCTCTTTTTAGTGGCAAGCTACAATTTAGGAGAAAAACACAGTGACTCAGCTGCTTGCTGGGATGGCTTTCACATGACTGAAAGCTATTATAGAGTTCTCAAAATACTGTAATTGTGGGTGGGCAATATTGGCTTGCCGTTTTCTGTGTTAGTCTGCAGGACTTGGGGGTTCAGCATGTAGAACTGGGTACAGGCAGTGAAGAGGAGCTGGGTTTGGGTTTTATCTGCGAGTATGATGTTCCTGTAGGTCCTCTGACCTGGTGCTCTGCAGATGTTACCTGTTTTTGATCGCTCTCATGTGCTTTGGAGAGTTTGTGCTTTGAAAATAAGGTACAATAAGTATGCCGAGGTACATGGAAATGTGAGGAGCTTGGGCATGACTCTGTTTCCCCTTGAAAATTAGGGAGAAGTTCAGTTAGCAGAAACGTTCCTATGGTGTTTTCTTGTGTGCATCGACGTTTGAGTGTCAGCTTGGAAGGAAGCCTGTCTAAGCAAGCTTTCCTTGAGGCTTTCAGCCCTGAATCTCCTCCCAAAATATGATCCTCTTAAAAGATAAAACCTTGTAAAACTGCGGAAACAGCTCATTTCTCTGTGGCAGTTTCAGATACCGATACCGGGAGACGTTCCTTCCGTTACCCGGGAGCACTAAGATGCTGTAGGAATGCTGGAGATGCCTGAGGCATCGCGGTTTTCTCCATGGAAAATATCTGCTGAGCTGGGTACCCACTGACAGCAGTTGTGTGCAGCTTTAAACTGCTTTTGGAATTACACAACAATTAGTTACTTGATTGAGTTTCCAGAGTAAGTTCTGCAGCAAACAGCTGGCCTCATCCATCCGGAGAGCGCGGGGATTAGCTGCAGGGATGGCTCGGATAGATCAAGTGAGGGCCTGTGTGCATGAGCAGTTGCGGTGAGGAGGAAGCAGTTCCCACTTAGGCCTTTTGGTTTTGGGTTTCATGTTTAGTGTTATGATTTTGGGCTCTTTTATCCTTGCCCCCTATAGAAAAGCAGTTTTCTGAATTCCTTGCTGTCATTTAAGAAAGAAGGAAACACAGCAATGGCATCTGATGTGGGAGCTGGCCCTGCTTTAAGTGGCAAGTTGAGCTAGGTGATCTCTGCAGGTCCTCTTCAGCCCACATGGTATTGCAGGGCTTTTTATTATTATTATTCATTATTTTTAGTGTTTGATGCTATAACTTGAAGGTTTTTGCTAGTTCAAGGCACTCTTGATCATTAGGTCCTTCTTAGTTTTTTTCCTTATCTAAATTGAAGATTAAATGTGGCAGGGCTGATGGCAGGATGTCTGTGGGTGCTGGGAGGGGTCTGTGCGGGGCGGTGCAAGGTGGTGCTCGTCACCAGTACTGTGCATGAGGAAGAGGAGGGTTTGCAACTCCCACCGAGTTTGGAGCTCGGCAGCAGCYGCCCTGAGGAGGTGCTGCTGAAGGGAGGCGTGTTTGGCCATCTCCTCCTGAACGTGGGGCTCTGCTTGCGCTCCCAGCTTGGGACCCTGTTCAGAAGCCCAGGTGTGCAGACTTGTTTTCGGTTTGTCCTGTGAGACTTTCTCAAACTGTGCGAGAAAGCTGTTTGCTAGGCTCTTTTCCTGAATACGTGACCCACTTCTGCTCTGCTTAAAGCATGCTTGTGAGAACAGGATGACTTGCATGTTGGGCTGCTGGGATTATTACATAAGGTGCGTGCATAAAACCTTCCCAGTTGTCTGCCTTAGAGTTCCAAGCTTGTTTTCTAGAGCAATTGCAACCACTTGCTGCCAATTCTCCTTCTTGAGAGTCTTCTGAGTGTGCTCTTSGTCTGGAGGTTTAATGTGTCCTCATGTAGACAGATGTTTTCTCCCCTTTTTCTCTGGAGAACCAGTGTTTATCCTCCCTCCTATAGGAGGAAAATTGGCAAGATGTCCATAAAGCTGCTGTTAGGTGCTRTGATCACTATGGTCTAGACAATCTGTAACCTACTTCTGATGAACCTGTGATGGAGATGGCAGCACSAGCAGACTGTAGTTGTTATGGTCACAGGTTGGGTGTTTTGGRGCTCTATGAAGGATGTGGGTATTCAGTTTTTCAAATTGAAATGCGCCTCCATTATTGAAAACAGAGCAGCTGCTTGTGTTCTTTTGGACCACACTTTATGGAATCTGCACATATTAAGTCCACTGTCACGTTTGTACATGTGTTTCTGATGGTAATATTTGAAAGAAGAGTAAATTGGGCTCCATGTCACAGTACCTAGGAAGCAGCTTAAGCAGCATGAGCGTGATGTCAGGTTGGGACTGTAGAAACATGGTTGTTCTCTTCCTGATCTCTATCTGGTGAGCTTGGTTTAACATTGAGATTTATTTGCAGGTAGCCTCCACAAAGTGGTGTTAAAATCTCCATCTAAGTTATGTCAAATGCCTGGCTGTTGTAATAAGCTGATAGGAGAAGATGATATCTTAGTGTTGACTGAGCTAAGCTGACATTCAGAAATATTTTAGGCTCATGTGGAATTAGCCCTATGACACAAGTGGGTTTGCTGAGTAAAGACGAGTGGATTCAGATGAGCCTGATCAAGTCGCTGGAGTCCGGGGTGTCCACGAGTGCAGAGGTGGGGGCAGAGCTGGCAGCCACGGTCTGAGTTTTCAGCTGTACCTGAGGTCTGGAGGGTGCCCTCGAGGAATGCTTTGCTGCTGCTGAAATGCTCCGCTCCCTGTTGCGAGACACTTGACCCCAACAGGTTCCTCGTCCTGGTTGGAAGGGATCAGTTCCCCATGGTACAAGTGAGAGAAAAAAAGATCCAGGCCGTCTTTGGTTTCTCAGAATCAGCTTCTGGGATTGAAGTGGATTGAAGTAAAGATGCTTGGCAGTAACTGGGGAAAATAACCAAGCAAAAGAGAGAATGATACTTAATAGACACCATTGCTGATACTCGGCTTTGTGATGATGTTATGGTTTGTGGGGCTTTCCCAAGTGCTTCCTGATGGTAAATGATTTTTTCACAGTTCCTTCTCCCAACCCTGACATACTTGGACTTAGCCTCGTGTGCCAGAATGATTTGTTTCAAGAAGTTGTTTTTCTAGTTAAATTCTTAGAGGGCACATGTGGGAGCCATGTGTGTCCCATGTCATCAAAACCCCTCTCAACCCTGGCCATTTGTTCTGACAGGTCCATTATCTGATGGCTCAGTTGCTTTTATTCACCTGCTTGTGCCTAGGCATAAATGAGAGTACTGGGGAGGACAAAAGGAGAAGGGAGACCAAGGGCCACGGGGTCTGTCCCGGGCCCTGCAGGGTCTTTGGGTGCTGCTGCTGTTCCAGTAGTACAGTGCCAGTGTCTTCAACCCAAGGCACATGGATAGGAGGAAGCTAAGGACAGGGAATATTCAAATTGAGTCATTTGTCCCACATGTGCACATGAGAAAAGCTGTRTTGTTGATAAAGAACATGTTACATTTTCATGTTACTGTTTTCTATTTTATTTTTAAAAAGCTGTTTCTCTGCAAGTGTGTGTCATTATSTCAGAGCAGCTCACCTACAAGCGTACGCGCTACATTTGTAATAAGTACACCTCAATTTCGAGTTTTTGTTTTCTGTCAGTATTTCGAGGTTCTTAACAAACTGAAGCTCTAATCTCCCTGAGGAGAATAGTCTTGTGCATGGTGTTGTGCACAGCCTGGAGTGCCTGTTCTCAATGCACCTGCTAAGGAAGGCTCGGGAGAGCAGCTGGGGCTGGGACGGTGCCATGGTGCAGAGGCGCAGGTCCCGCCGCGTGCTGAACTGCACATCCCTGCGTGCGTGGTGTGGGGYCTGCACTGCCCATCCACTGGGAATCTGGCGGTGGTTCTGGTGGGCGCTTCCAGCTGCGTCACGGCTCGGGAAGGGCCAGCTCCTGCTTGGCAGATGCCTTTGTGCTGAAATCGGCCCTGACAGCCCAGGCGCTCGCAGAGATTYTGAGTCAACACTTGCTGGCAGAGATAAATTATGACATAGAGAGAGAGGCCGGGYGCTCTTTAGAGAGCAGGGCAGTGTCATGGTTCAAGTTTTTAATTGCTGAAGTGAAAGCAATAGGTAAACAGCCAATATTCAGAAAATTTAGATGGACTATTTTCCATTGAATAACCTGGTAGAGATGAACGYTGGACAACGCAGATGGTAGGACTTAGCCCCCTGTGATGGTTTCACACGTATTTTCCTGTCTCTCGTAGTAGTTACTTGTTTCCATGCCTGGGGCTGCTTGCCGTGCTGATGCACGGATGCTCTTAGGAAGCTTTTCTTCATATGGACATTAAGACCTGTCGAGAAAATACACCACCTCGTGAAGGCTGCGTGTAGCACAACAGCCCAGACACACTGCACGTGCACACACTATCATTAACCTAGAGTTCATTAAAACATACAGTGCTGTTACCATCTGACTTGGAGGGAATTAGTTATACCAAACTATTGGGATACCTGTAGTCCTTGAATGAAAGCTGTCACATGCTTGAAATCTGCTCTTTCTGGTGCTTAATGACATCGTGAACAAAACTGGACACTGCTGGAATTCTCTAAAATTTCTGATAAATACATACATTTTAGAGAGGCTTTAGAAAATGCTTAGATACCATCCTGATAAATCAACAGGAAACAGATATGTAGGTGTGCCTGGTCCTGAAAAGGCAGCGAATTCTTTGCTGCTTCGTCTTGGCTGAGAAAAATAAAACAAGCTGGAGGATTTTTTGCACCATTGAGAAACGGGGCGATAGGTTAGGGGAACCTGCAGTCACAGCCAGCATCGCGGCTAGAAACGAGCCCGTGGTTTTGGTCAAGCCATGGCAGACACGTGCGCGCGGAGAGGTTTGGTTTCCCATGGCGGTTTGTGTTTGCCCTCGACGTGCGGGCGCCGGGGAGGAGGCACCTGCCGAGAGCGGGTGGGCAGGGGCCGCCTCGTGCCGCGGGTGCCCCTGCTCGGGGGCCGGCGCAGGGCACGGGAGGCGGCTGCGAGGGGACGGAGCAAATGGTTTCCGTATGGGCGGGCTGGCGCGGGCGGGAGGGCGAGGGGGGAATTCCAGCTATGTCATGGGAAATGGCCACAGCCAGACTTGTGATTAGCAGCCGAGTGCAAATCYTCTGGGTCAGCGCCAGGGTTCAGGAGGGCAGAGCGCTGCCGCGCTGTCAAATCCTCGCCGTACTGGGTGTGCTCTAAGGGAAAAGGGAACGGCAGGATGATCGCGTGGGGTGTCGCTGGTGCCAAGCGCCGTTGCTTTAGCACCACTGGCATGTGTGTCCCAAGAAACATACAGGGACAAAGAGGGACTAAGTATTTTTAAATAGTTCAAACAGTGAGAAAATCTGGAAAGTTAATCCCTTCCCTGCTTATCTTTCTTGTGATCAGGGGAATTCTGTCATGAGTCAGCACTGATTCCTGTCCCACAAATTCACCTTTAGGAATGGCAGCCTTTCGGTAGAAGTGATCCTAGAATTGTTTTACCTCGGGTGTTGCAGCTGGGGAAACTCTGAAGTTGTCCGGTCCTCTTTCCCCAAGAGGTGCCCGGGAGCCTCTGCCCGCKCAGCCCGTGCCAGGGCAGCCCAAAGCTCAGCTCTCCTGAGCCCCGTGTAAGGCCTAACGTGCTCCTCGCAGGGATTTGCTCATGGCTCCRCTCYTTTCTTTCTTTCTCCCTCCCTTCTTTTTCTGAAGTAATGATAYTGCCAGTTGATCTTTTCAATTTTCATTTCCTTGCACGTTTTAACTTTCATATTTCAGTAAGAAATGTTTCACTCCTACCAGTCCAACTTCTTTACTCTTATGGAGGTGACAGGAAACCTATTTTAAAAAAACAGTCCCTGCAATTACATTTCTATAGTTACTTCTTGTTTTATGARGCTGGTCATAGGAGTTGGTATCAACCCAGTTTATTTGCTGAGAGCCTTGGAGCACTTGGTGTTTAGTGCTTCAAGGACAGCACTGTAAATGAGGAGCGTTTCGCAGACTTGTATCCAGAATTAGCCTGGAGCTGGGGGTTTCTCCTGCCTGGAGCCGTCTCTGCCTCCTTTCCTGGGACACAGCAAGACCTGAGGTGAGTTGTGCCCTGGCTCTGCCCTGGGTTGAGTGTCTGCTCTGGATGGTCAGAACCGAGTTTGCTGCAGCCCAAGTTTGAAACAAGGCTCTGCTTGCCGAGTGCTTGAGAGCTCATGTGAACAAGAAGTACTTGCTTGAGGACACGCTTTAAAAGTGTATGCAGTGAATGGTGCTGATGCATTTGCATTGCCTAAAAAAACAGAGCTGTGAAARCTTGTGTAATGTGGAAGGAGCATTCAGAGTGGGCGCACGTTGGTTTTTCACGTGGCTTTTTTTGAAGGGTAAGTGGCAACAGCAGCAGTATCTAGGCTGCCTSGAAATGGAGAACGCCAGGGCAGTTGTGTTAGTGGTGGAGATTTGTACGTGGGGCTGTTTCAAGTAATGATATTTCCTGATAACCAGCATCTGCAGAGATAAAAAGCTGTTGACCTGTGGTGACACCCGAGTCTGCAATTTGGGAGCAGCTCTTCCTTATTTGGGCTGGGGACACGTTTCATTCCGTAAGAGTGAATAAGCTGGATAAGCAGAGTTTCCAAGTCTGTTGTCTGGTGTCCTGACTTTGCTCTGTTAAGGATCTGCTGGTGTAGAGGGGTTTGAAGGGCGTTTGGGAAGAACATTATCTCAATGGGTGGATGAAGAAGAAAATGTAAGAATTAATAGGCGTGCAGTATGGAGTGAGAGCAGGGCTGCTAGGGCAGTCCTAGGGCAGTCCGGTGCCCTAGCGAGAAACACGTGCTGGAATAATGAGTGACAAAACACCCTGATCCTGCTGGCACAGTTATGGGGCTGAAGTGCCGGGAAGGAGAGGAGCTGCAGGACAGCCCTGGAACGAGGGGGAAGGAAGAGGGGCATCCAGCAACACCCATCAGTGCTTCAGAGACTTGTTGTCTTAAAACAAGATCAAAAACTGAAAATACCCACAGGTGTAGAAGAGACTTGTGGTAACTGTATGAATATCATCGTGACTGGCACGCAGAACACGTAAAAAGCGGATTTTTAGTTACATTTTCACTTATGGCCACAAGTGGAATATTTTGCTGCTGCRTAGGATCAAGTTAGGTCCTTCCTAACGGAGCGAGGGGTGTGAGAGCTTCCCAATCCCAGGCAAAAGGAGCACCTGCCCTTTCATCAGCTTGGGTGAGAAGAGGGTATGTGCAGCTCGCTGCTGAAGGCTGTGGGGGGCATGTGCTGCACAGTCCTAAGGCTGGGAAGGTYTCCAGATGGAAATTGTTGGGATGTGGGCCTGAAGGCAGCTGGATTCGTGGGATCCTCTGAGGCGTTAGGGAGGACGGAGAGCATGAGTGTAGAGATGTGTTTTGGTAACGGTGCAAAACAGATCATAAAGCAAATGCCCGGGGATGATAACTGGTTCTCTGTCAGAAGGTAGCAGTGTTTAGAAGTTATGGCGTTGGTCTTAGGGTCTGTGTGGTCTGTTGTCTTGCAGCTAACGTACTGAAAATATGGAAGATAACATTCCAGAGATGCATGAAGAACTAGATTAAATCCTGATGGGTGAGACTTCCCTCCTAGGAGCTGGGGTCATGTGTTTCTCATGGTGAAGTCTACACATTTTTACTGTGGATTAGCTGCTTAAAGCGAGCCTGGTTTTTAGGCTAATGTGTYCTCCAAGCAAGGAGGTTACTGAAGTTCGGTTGCTGGAGGCAGACGGGTGCTTGAGGAAGCATTTAATGGAAGAATACACTGCTGGAAACCAAGCAAGGGTTGGAAAAGAGAGAGGGGGAATGAGAAACTACAGTTCACAGGGATAGGTAGGCTATAAATTGCACCTTTATTAAAACTGCCTGCTGGGCTCAGAATGAGCCTGCTTTAAAGAGGAGCAGGTTCCCCCTGGTTTGAGCGCGGCGTCGCGCCGCCCCGTAGCTACCGTGCTGCGACTGCCCTCGCGTCCTGCACCGCTTGGGTCTTCTCAGCAGCCCCGGGGTCAGGGTCCGACGGGGAGACGGCCTGGAAACCCTGCAGTTTTACGGCACGTTCGCTCCAAATACGCAGGATTTCTCATCAGCTCCTCGGGAAACGCGGAGGGTTTGTTGGCGYGGGTTGTGATCTGCTTCCACCTTGAACCCCATGAAGACAAGGACTTTGCAGTGGCAATTGCAGCAAGTCATGGGAACTGKTTTGCCTGTGCTGTTTCAAGGAAGTGCCCTAAGTACAGAAGGAATATGAATATAAGGATGAAAAGAAAAAGATCCCTCCCTTCCTCCCTGTCGTCCCCYGAAAAAAGGACAGTAATATTATTTATAAGATGGAAAGAAGACAGCMAAAAAGGAGATGAATGGAACAAGATTGCAGAATGGAGTGTGGAGAAAGACACTGAAGTGAGAGAATTTGGGACTGGCGCCCGGAGGTGTTTCTAGTATGCTGGGCAAGTCAGCTCCTCACCAAGGATATTGGGCGGCTTCCCTTCGGAAAGGATGCACCCGTTGTGTTATTCCTCTCGTTTACTGCTCTCCAAYCCTTCCCTTGAACTTTCCGCAGGGTCCTTGCTGTCTCAGGGGAGCTATTACTGGTTTTTCTGCCTGTGTTTTCTCCCCGACCCCACAGCAGGGCTGACACGAGGGCTGCTATTCGAGGAGGAGCCCACGCAGAGTGAGAGCGGATGGGCGCTCATCATCCAAGTGCATTTGCCTGTGCGTTGCTATCAAGCCCAAGGTAGACATGCTGATTTTTAGTGGATTTAGTAAACACAGAGTGTGAGCTATTGCTTAGACATGCAATTTGGAGACTAAATGGCACTTAGCTAAAGTGATGTTCTTGTGAAGTTCTGCTATTAAGGCACAAAAMAAATGAAGATTTACTCTAAGCTGCTCATAAAAGTTCTGGTGATGACTTTGATGAGAGACAAAATAAAGATGAGAATTGAGCTCAGCCAGCTCTGATCAGTCCCGTGTAATTTTCATTAGATTTTCTCTTTKGTGACTCAAGATTTTTCCAGGAATGGGCAGTGTGACTGTTAAATTTGGAGAAAATGGTCTGCTACTTTTGCACTAATAATACATAATCTGAACATGTTATTAAATTTACAGCATGATTTTTTTCCGAGTGGCATCTGGGCTGTAGACAGTGAACCATGCTCTTCTGATCTGAGTGGAAGTTTCCTCTGAAGGAGCAAATTTGATTTTCCCTTTGATGTAAAACAGACCCTAAGCCTTGGCAGTGAAATGGGCCTAAGCTTTTAGTACTTTGTTCACACAGCAGAAGATTTAGTAACCGTACTGAAAATTTGCAAAGAAGTGAGTAGAGTAATATTTGATTCCATTAAGTGATCCTGTTTTCATAGGAAAGGTTTGAAATGCATTTTTAATAAGATGTTGCCGAAGTGTTGGGAAATTGAGTAGCCTCTCTATTAGTTGTAGGATTGATTTTATTGATGTCGCCTCCTAACTCTTACGCTGATTAGTTTTAACTCTTTTATGTTTTAAAGATCCCACCACATTAGCATTTGGGCAGGAGTCCAGGCYCATTTCTGTGTCGTGACAAGGTGCATTTCCTGCCATAGGAACATGTATTAGTACGTGAGAACCCGTGTTTAACAACTTCAGTTGATCCCCATGGGGAGCAGGGCCTTAATAACCCTTCGGTGAAATTCCTTAGGGAACTTGACCGCCCTTGTGGCCACGTTCATCCCTGTGCGAAGGGGATAAGCCTTGGGATGTTTCCCATGCATGTGGGGGGAATTTTGTGACGCAGAGCTGTCGCAGCAGTGAATGCCTTTGGTGGGTCACATCAGGGGCAAGCTAACTGGGAGGATCARTGGAGTGCAGGGAATCCATGGGGAGTGAGGGTGATGGAGGACCCGGAGCGTGCGGGAGGGTGGATGGGAGAAGCTTCCCTATCCAGTTTGGTTTTGGGGCTGTCTGCCTTGTGGCGCACAGAGCCGGTGAGGGGAACACGAGGACCCCTCTGCAGGGCTGGAGTCTGGCTCAGCCTTGTGCCTGTGGGGACAAGGTGTGGGGCAGGACGCTCTGCAACTTGGAAACGCTCCCCACAACACAAAGAAAGGGCCAGTGTTACCATAGCGGTTAGTTAAGCCTAGAGCTCCTGTGTGTTGAAGCACAGRCTTGTGATGCCAGGATGCTTATAGAGGTGATAGACAAAACGCTCTTCCAGCATGGAGCTTGTCCCTACGGTTGTGTACCAGCTACCAGCCGTTTGGTTTTGCTTCCAGAAGTAAGAAATATGTCAATGCTTTCACTGGGGGGTGTGCGTTATCTCTGCTCTTTCCACTCTGAGCGTTGTTTGACTCTGCTCTGGTGTTTGTTTTTCCCCAGGGCTCAGCCTGGGCTCTGACATAGAGGGGAGCTTGGCCCTATGGCAGAAACAATATGTAGGAGGCCCAGCTCCTGCAGGGTCTCGCTCTGGTGTTGCAGTAATGCAGCGCTGGACAATGTTGTAATGAAAGCACTTCTCTGGAAATAGGAATATCTGATTGTGATTTTTAAGGAAAAATAAACATTTAAAAACTCTTTCCCTGCATGCGTTAAAAAGAGCCATCCTTTTTTTTTTTTAAATAAGATCTGTAATGCTAATCGCAAAAGTGCCTCTTTACAGAGTGATTAATATGGTCTCTGAGAGCAAATCAATGGCAATTACAACCTTAGGACAAGAGTTATTCTGTGTATAAAGGCTTAATGTATAGATAGTTTGGAGAGCAGATTAGCAGTGTATTTTATCGAGGCAAGTTCTTGAAAGCATTTAGTTCCGTATCGTTTCCCTAATCGCATAAAAGCTGCCACCTCTGCAGCCGTGTGTCTTAATAAAAATCTTCCCTTAATAAAAAGAGTTGCCCGATGGATTGGGAAGGCAGATGCGATGCCCACACTGTTGGCTTTGCCCACTCCTGGCAGGTGGCGGCTGCAGCCAAGGGATATTCCCGCTGGGAATGTGCTAGGTCAGAGTTCTTGACGGCCTTATAGGTGAGCAAGAAAGCTCCTGCCCAGCTGTGAGGAGAAGCGGGACGTGATTCCTGATGGGAAGGGTTTGAGGAGAAATCCCCGAAAAACCCAGGCTTCGTCCCTGGCGATGGTGAGAGGATGCGTGGGGTGGACGTGCTGGTTTGTTCGGTTTGTTGCTGAAAGTGGAGCTGCAAATCTCTGGGATGTGTTTAACTGTTCTGGTTTAGTTTGAGCTTTTGCAGGGCCTAAAAACTTGTGCTAGAAGGACAAAATACAGGAAAGCACAATTTTATTGGCGAATTTTGCAGCATCAGTTGTTTCTGAGGCCAACGTTCTCCATTATTAAACATACATTGGAAACATTATTTAAGTTTACTTTGTGTGTGTGTACGTGAATAAAAGATCAGGGTTCTGGTACCTTTTCTTTGCAAACACCCACAATCTCGTGTTCTTCACAGAATATCAGTCATGACTTGGTGCAATAAAATGTTTTAGGTTTCTTGGTGCCAGCTGCTGTTTTTGGGTAGTGCTGTACAGAAACACAGCTGGGGTCGAGGCAGTTGGGCTGTGCAGCAGAAGGGCTTTCCTAGGGCAGCCGATGGCCTGGGGACTTGGGTGCTTGGAGGTAGTTCTGGCCATCTGTCATTGAGGACATTCTGCTCTTGCTCGTGAACAGTTTCCGTAAGTGCCTTTTCTTTGGTCTGAGTGCTGGGAATGCAGTACGGTCGTTTGGTGTCCTCGGCACTAAAATTCTAGTCAAAAGAACAGAAGTATTAGAAGTAGTTTTAACTTTTCTACCTTAACTGTACGTTACTGGGTGAGAAGTAGAAGGGGAGCCAGGGAAGGGAGAACAAGGCATGAAATTAGGWTGGTTTCTTTCTTTTTTGGGAAGCAAGTTGGCAGTTGCAAGAGGCTATTCTTCTCTGTTCCTTGTGCTCTCAGGGCACAGGAGCAGCCCAAGTGGCCTACAGAGCATCTAGTCTCATCCGATGCTGTTTTTATGGCAGTGAATAATAGAAGGTAATGAGAAGAAKGTATTAAAAATACATTGGAAAACGATCTCTGCCTGTCTGTCCTCCGAAGCCTGCRCTACTGATGTCCTCCAAATGGTTCTTAATCTCATCTACTGTAATTACAGAGGSAGCAATTTACAAACAATTTAAGGCTCTGTGGATTAGTTGGTCTTAAATATCCAATACAAACTTTTAGAGGTTGTTATGAGCTATGGCAAAATACATTTTCACTTTTATCTTAAATGTGGTGATATTCCGAGGAAGGTTTCGTCTGTCTTAACCCCCTGCAGTTGGAAAGCAGGGTGCCCTCAGCAGTGCAGGCTGAATCCTCGTGGATCGTGAGGCTCGCGGCGTCCAACAGRTACCCCCCGGGCGGGAGGAACTCCCTGGTAGCCTTGTAGCAGAGAAATGAAGTCTCAATTCAATAATACTTTAAAAAAAAGCACAAAAAACCCCTTATTTTTAACAGAAGTTAATTTTTCTGAACGGCTACTTGCTGTATGCCGTGCAGCAAGGTAGTATTTGCCACGCTTATTTAAGTGTTTATGTAAAAGAAGAAGGAACCCCGTGAGGGKTGTTGTGAGCGGTGTCCGGCCAGGGGCTAGTCCCGTTCCCGTCATTAACAAAGGCTGATGTCTGCCGTGGCAGRGCTCCAGGAAAAGCAATCCGCTAGAAAGGCCTGTTTGCTTCAGTCGGAGAATTTGAGCTGCGGTTCAAATATCAATATTAGCTTAAGAAAGTATTTGGCAGAGCAAGCGGCTCGGGCAGCAGCGGGCACCGTACCTTGSGTGTGCGCGTCGAGGCGCTTTGCTCTGCTCATCACAAAGCTGCCTTTAAGCTCGYGCCTCTGTGTCTTTATGTCCCCAGGGTGCACAATGTGCAGCTCTGCAGCGGTGGGGGGGGCTTGGCTAGCAATTATTTTTGCAAAGCTCTGGTTATTCCCCGTAAACCGTGAGCAGTAAATGAGCCCTCCTGTGCTGCCGCTCGCGCTGGTTTCGAGCGGGAGCCGAGGGGAGCAGAGGTCTTGGCTTGCTGACTTCCATAGACACGGGGCTGCCCTTCTGGGAGGAGCAGGGCTCCCGGAGGGCATGTCTGCTGTCAGCATTGCTCATCTTCTAGATGTATATTTGAGATTAATATTTTAGTCCCTCCTTTCCAGCTCCAAGACTCTTTATGCATCTTTTCTTACCCTAAAGTTCAAGTAATTCCCTGCTGATCAGCAATTATAAAGCATTTCTACGTTAAATGCTGTTCTGACAGGTTCTTTGATTTTTCTAATTCCCAAATCAAGAAACGAAGGCGTTTTTCTGTGTAATGCCCACTAGTCCCTACCTCGCCATATCGCTGATGTGCGAGGAACGGGAGTGCTGAGTGACACCAGGTGCCCCGAGCATCACGTGGGGGTTTTCACATTGCAATTCTCAAGAGTTGATTCTATGGTGAAAAGTCAAGAAAGGTTAATCTTTCCTTAAATGAGATTAAGGCTGGGCAGTAACACGATTCACATTGGGAATATAATTAGAGATAAATGCGCAAAATGCAGGATTACTTGCTTTGACCTTGATTTTAAAAAAGTGGGTTTCTTTTTAAAGCTGGGATCAGTACCAGTTTGGGAATGTACGCCAATGCAGAAGCGCTTCAAGAACTAATTTGAAGCCATTAAATACTAAAATAGTCTTTTTTTATTATTATTTTTATTATTTTTGCCAGTTTTTGCTTGCAAAGATTTGAGTTTTTTGTTTGTTTTCAAGTAAGGATTTTGGCTTTTGACAGGCTTGAAGAGCACTGATTCATACTGCCCGGCCTGTGGCCATGAGAGTACTTATACAAGTACTTCCTTAATAAGGAGATGTCTGAGTATTGGTCTGGACTGCTTTGAATGTTCATCCTATGGAATTTGAGTCCTTGAGTTTTTAAAAGTCATTTGGGGGAGAGCCTATTTTGTTGGTACCATAAGGGGTTTATTTAGAACACCGTGAAGTCCATCAGACTTCCCGTATATTCTGGATTACATCTCATGGTTTCCTTTTCCTCTCCACCCCCAGAGACAGCAAGACACAAATCACCTTTTCAATCCATAGGACTGTAGTGTGGCTCAYGTGGTTAAATAACGTGGTTATTAATTTCAGAATTTTATTTACTTTTTTCCTCCATGTAGTGATACTTTTTTTGAAGCAATCTCTCAACTCTGTTAAATGGAAACACCACAAAATTAGCTTGACTTAATTATTTCATGGTAAACGGCTTGAGCACTTTCTAGACTGATTCTTTCCAAAGTATTTGGAAAGAGTTTGTATCCTTAATAAACATTATATTTCAGAACCTGATAATAAAGGTCTGTTACAAGTAGGAATTAAAAATGTCAGTTTGTTTGAACAGCTTGTGTTGTTTTAGTCCAAGTTGTTGGTGAGTACACAAGGCTCCAGTTCCATCGGAATGGCACCGAATTAGGCTCYGCTAATTATATTCTTGCATCTTGTAATCTGACATTTAATTACAGAAATTAAATTCTGCGGTGCATCCCTCACCCCACGATTGCATGACAGGTATCTCTGTTTCCCTTAGTTATTTTTCACCTGCGTTGTCGTTCTGCCAACTTGTCATTTGTCGTAAAAAATATATTTTCGTGACAGCTTTTACTGAAGACTCGCTGGCGAGTTGCAGGAGATAAGCAATGCAAACAATTGGCACAGATGCCCATTTTTTATTATTATTTTAAAAGTGTTTGTGTCAGTCTTGACTGASGCAGACTTGAATTCTTTTCAATAAATTATGATTTGACCTTCTTTGTTCTCCATGGAAACCGTCCTCTTGCCAACACTCCTGTTCTCCAGCAGCTATTATGCTCTATCTGAATCCATAAGCAGATGATTAAGCCGAAATACAAACGCTCCTTCCCCACAAAAGAATGCTAATTAATTTTCTGCTCTAAATTATATTTGCAGGTTTGAAGATTTGTATGAGGGAATGGATTAAGTAGTAAATCCATCAGTTAAAACCCTCATTTAAACGCTGGAGTGGTGTGATAGAGGCCAAGGCAGGACGGCTGTAGGGTTGCTCTGGCTTGGGCATCCCAAGCCGTGCCGCATATTGAAACGTAACCAGTTGAAGAGCAGTTGAGACATTTAAAATAYTGCATGTTGTGTCAAATTTGAGCCTGGGGTCATCTTTGGGCTGAAATAATTCAGCAATTTAAAACCCTTAATATTTTTGTTTGGTTTTTCGTTTGCAATATTAAATTTCATATGAATTATTTTGGAAGCACTAAGACTGCAAAATGTACCTGAAGATCCATGTGGCACGTGAGGATGCCCTCGGCTCCGACTGGAGCTGTTGGAAGATACAAGCACCATCTTGCTGGGAAGAGTTAGACTTTGGTGCCATTGGACATTAGCTGTGTCCAATTAGCTTTTTTTCCCCTCTGTGTGCCTCTAAATGCTTTCTGGAGGTTTCACAGTCTTTCTTGCAGTCGTTAATCTGCTTGGATATAATCCCATGGAAAAGCTTACTGTGGAGGCATCATGGTAGGGGTAGCTCGACACACACACACACACACACACACACACACACACACACACACATATGAGTATATTTTTTTCTTCCTTCAAATGATGCTTGTTTCAGGGCCAAAACCACCGTGAGGGCTGCGTGCTGCTTGTCGTCTGATCAACCCAACTCTTAGTTCATAAATGAAGAAGCAACGGAATTGTCACGACGTCGTGAGCTCCCCCTGGCCGGGGCAGGCGGGGTGGGTGCAGCACAGGGTCTGTCACGGGACTGTCCCAATGCCCAGGTCTGCCCAGCGTTGTGGGGAGCTGGGGGTTGCTGCCCGGAGATGAGAACAGTACCTGCCGTTTGGGCAAAAACTGCAGCTTTTGAGCCCGTTTTGAGTCGCCAGAGAAGCCTTTGACACACAAGCTCTTCTGTTTAAATCGTTTCAACTGTGGTTGTTTTGAACTGGGAAAAGAGCAAAAAAGAAGGTTTTGCGATGCTGCTGCAGGACTAACAGGTCTTTGTCGTTGTCTAACTGGACTTTGAAGAAAATAAAAACAGCAACAAAACCCAACCATTTATGTTATGAATACTTTCTACTGTGTTATGTCAAAAAAAAAAAAAAACAAACCCCACACTCTTTGGTGTGTATAAAGCAGGTGGGTGTTTTTCTGAGCCTCTTCTCTTTGTAGATTTAGTTGTTTGTGCCTTGGACTGAATCTTGTTCTCTCCCGCGTGAGAAGCCCGGAAAGCTTTACTGCTGCGGGTCTGCTGTGGTTAGGCAGCAAATGAGAGAAGGACCCGCCATCAGAGTGACAGCCCGGGCAGAGCAGAGTGATGGCGGGCTGGGTGATTCATCTGTATCCAGCGCCCATCACAGCATCGCGCGTGGTGCACCGTGACCTTTCCACTGAGCTGCTCTTTCTGGTGCCTCCCCGTTGGCTCCACAGGGCTGTGTCAGTCTCTTAAGTCGTCTTAACCTTTGACTGAAGTTCATCAGACCCTAATTTGTTGTGCAATGCAAAGTTTGCGATGCAGAGCATCAAGAGGTCTTGGAGATACTGGCGTATGTGTGAGTGGGCTGTCCAAAGGCCCTGACACTGGAGTGATCTGCTTCATCCTGAGTGCGTCGAGAAGGGCAGCAGTAGCAGAGAACCAGGTTGGTGTTTGGGTGACTGGCTCCGGTATGGGAAGATAATGTCAAATTGTAGGAAGAGCTGGTAAGTGAAGCTGGAGGTGCGTGTTCCTGAAGAGGTGGGCTCAAGCTGGGCACGTGGTAAATACTGCGTGCGTGGGCCTTGGAAGTCCTTGTTTCATTTGGAATACAACAAAGCAGCCATGTATATGGGTAGCTGGGCAACCAGGTCTCCTAATACTTGATATCAGCTGCTTAATCCCGTTCTGAATGACTGATTAAACACTGAATTTGAGGCTTCGTGTCTTTTATGGTGCTGTTGGTAGATGGAATGCTCTTGTGTGCTGATTAGAGCCAATGGAGTGCTATAACCATGGTCAAAAGGGGCTTCTGTGCTGCCCTTTTCACGTGGTTTCCCATTTACTAAATTTTTTTACTTCTTTCGGTAGCTCCAAACAGGAAGAATTTTGTTCAAGGAACGAGGTAAAGTGAATTTAAGTGCTCTGATTTTAGGCCTTGTGTTGAGCTGGGCCTAGTGGAGACCGAGTTTTATTGCAGAGATGAACTTGTTATGCTTTACTTGTTTTGCAGGAGCGAGTAGCTAGACAGCTCTGAAGTCTGAGGTGAAGCTTAACCTGGACGGAYGATAACCCCCCTGTGTTAGAAGCTTCAATTAATATCACAAAACCAAGCAAAGGGCTAAAAAGGTGTCTCAGAAATGCTGTGGTACTCAATGGGATTCTGAATTCAGGCAGAGCAGTTTTTTCCATATTGCAAAGGGGTTTTGTGCTCACTGTAGTACATATTATTMCTTTTACCCTATCCCTGCTCTGAAGTTAATATTGAAGCAGAACTCTGCCAGAAAGGCTTGTTTTAAAACTTGCCAGCAACTTGCTGGAGGAAAAAAAAAAAAATTGAAATTTATCATGTTGCATCTACTCTGTGACAAGCAAGATTTTCTAGGAATTTGATAAAATTTGCAAAAATATTACAGTGCTTGCTTTGGCAGTGATTTTTTCCTTATGTTAAAAAGAAAATCAGTTTTTTTCAGATGTGTTCCCACTGATAGAAGTCTTAGCCTATTTCCAAAAGTAGTGAGCGGTCCAGGTGGAGTTTGCTTGGCTAGAGAAGATAGCACAGTTTTTGGTGACCTTGAGGATTTCAAGGAAAAATTTATAACATCAAGAGTCTGTAATTTTAGCAGAGAACCCGACTTGCTGCCTAAATTCCCAAGAGCAGGGTATTATTTGGTACTGGGTGTAAATACTGAGTTGTGCTCTCAGTTCGAGTGGCTGCTGAGAGGAGGGCAGAGGAAGGGGCTGAAGGAGCGAGTTGYTGAAACTGGAAGCTGGAGAGAAGTTGAGAAGGGACCAGGAAAAGTGAAGGATTCCCACAGGTAAATAATTAAGGATGTGAGTAACTGCTGGAGGTGGGAAAAAAAAAATCCAGAAGTTAAAGGAATTTGGGATAGTGTGTCAATTAAATCTATATAAAACTGATTAAGTCAGAAAAAGAGMTATGCAAAGCACTCCTTGTGCTATTTTTGCTTAAAACCTGCTTGCATTAAGCTCACCTTGTACAGATTTGTTGAAAATTGGGACACGATGCCACTTCTTCATCTGCCGTAGCTGTTTCTTAGAAAACAAATTGTCCAGGATTTCAAGTTAAGTGGTGAGAGAAACTCCAAGAAATTCATGAAGAGAGARGCATGAGCTTGCATAAACTTTAGATGTTTTGCTGGAACTGAAGAACTATCTCCTGCCAGTCTTTTCCTTTGGGGAATGAGTTGAGCTATTTTCAGTGTATTGACTGTCATCAGTCCATTTTCTTAGTTAGGAAGTCAGTATATTATGATATAAATAGTCTTTATTTTTCTGCTTGTTAGTACAGGTTTGTAAATGACATAAATGAGGTGAATATAGCTGAAAAGGGTTCAGAGAGTCAAGAAACTGACTCTGGTAGGGCCTCCCGTGCCCTCCTGCCACCATTTCAAAAAGTCAGCCAGCTTTTCTGTAGGCAGCTGAGCCTGTCAACTGATTCAATTTGATGTCTCTCAAATAGCCAGTTCCCAGAATATTTTTATTAAATAGAATTTATATTTTTGTTCTTGAATATTTCTATGGTTTCTTGGGTTTCACTAATTTCAGAGCAGGTCATGGAATGAGAAAATGTGAGTTRAAGTGATGTTGGAAAGAAAGGTTAGCTATGAAAACAAACAGCGATACTTTGCACTTGAGTGGTTTTCACTCCGGGTGACTGAGATTACGCTATTTAAAAGCTTCAGGGTTTGAGCCTGCAAGTGCTTAACATGCTTGACAACTGAAGGGAACAGGATCAAAATAYGGGCATGTTTTTGAGAGCGCCTTTGGGAAGAGGGCAGCGTGTGAAGAACAACATCCATGTTTCGGGAGGACTTTCTGGGAGCTCTAGTAATGCTAAATAAGAGGTATGAAATAGAATAAATCTCACCTTGCCCCTGTGAGCATGACCAGCCCTCAGGAGCCACCATTTAGTGTCCATATGTTCTGATGTGGGATCTCTTGTGAACTGAGAGTGATGGACTCTCCAACCACCCAAGGGAGCCCTTGGCTGGCTGCACGGGCGCCCTCCAGGCACTGGTCTGCGTCAGCCGAGGTCCCGTCCCTGCCTCTGGCTCATCTCTAGCAGCTAAAACGAAAGGCATTTGATGTAATTGGGCTCCAAGAAGAGGAAGAAGATATCACCTCTCTTCTGGTTGACCAGCTGGGGCCTGGGAGCATGAAATTTGATTATAGCTATTGTGCGAAGGCAGACGAGCAAGTGTTGACAGCTAATTATGATGCCGAACGGTTAATTGTWTCACGCTTCCCCGCAGGGCTCTTGTATATTGAATCATCGTCTCCGGGTGCTCCTGTCAAGTCTCTGTCAACGTAAAGTTTTGTAGCCATCTTCTGGTACATGGGAAGATTAATTTTCCTGTTTCTTTTTTTGGGTGAACTGAAGAATTAACATGGAATCCTTGGCTGATTTATTTGGTCTGAGGAATCAGTGGTACAAAGGAATTTTTTGATCTTATCTGTTTATATGGATAGACATCAAAACTATTTTTCCCTAGAAACGGAGGCGCGTGTAGCGAAGTAATTAGCTTGGGATAGCTGTCCTGCTGTGAGGCCGTGCTGAAGGAGGCATTTGTCCAAGGCACTTGAGTGGCTGTTCAAAACAAGGCAAAATTATCTAATTGCCATCCAAAGGACTTTGATGCTTTCGAGRGGCTCTTCCTGCAGCTCTGTTAGTGCCCTGATCCAGCCCAAGGAACGTTGCACTTGGCTTGTGCCCTCAGCCGTGAACCTGGAAGCCCGTTATAATGTTTAAGTTCRTGGGGGTTTTCTCATGGGGTCTCTGCTTACTCTGGATGCTCCTTGGAGGCTTCTGAGTGTGAATGAAAAAAACGCATCCAAAAATTGGGGTAGCGAGAGGACAACTGGTGTGTTGGTGGAGTATCTTTGAGAAGTGTTCTCTGATGTGGATTGAACTGTGAAACTCCTCGAGTATTTCGCTTGAGGCTGTATGCACCTTGCTCCCCTGSGTGCAGGGGAATGTGTCAAGGACCAGTCCTTCCCTGCATCCCGGGTTTCCTTGCACTCCAGGCGTTCTCCGTTTGTCTTGCTATGGGCTGTTCCAGACGGTGAGGAAGGTTGCTCGTGCAGGAAGATACTAGAGCACAAATGTGGACTCACTCCTCGAACTACTGCACTTGCTCTGCTCCAGCTTCCAATTGATTTTAAGGTAGGAAAACGTGGGCTCTTAGCCAGGCGACCAGACGTGTTGCACCATCTGCTTTGGCMAAGATACTGCACCTTCCTTTGGATGGGCTAGGGGTTTTGTGGATTCTGTTTGGGATTGTCGTGGGTGCTGTGGTGCTGGGTGCYGTTTCCAGTGTTGTTAATGGGGGTTAGTGGGAGGACTGGGCCCTGGCTGGGGTAGATGTGGCTGGTGGTGTTCAGAGATCAGGACTCGAGGAAACCGATGGTTTAAGTTCCTGCTCCTGTTACATGTGGCCGTGACGTGGAGACCCAAGTTCAAAACTGGGCTTAAATGTTTCTACCAGGGCAGGTAAATGGACTTTTTATAGAAGATGAGCMGTGTTTACTGATGGATCTGTAAGGACACAAGGCTTTATAATTAAAAACAGAACGTTACCCTCAGGGGCCCAGAGCTAYTTCTATTTTATTTTATTTCCACAGGCTACCTGATGCTTGTGGAGGTGTGAAACTTGACTGGTTGCACTGTGGGTATGGTCTTTACTACTGGTCTGTTAAGATGCTGCTTGGGGAACTTGAGAGGCTTTTGAGGCATCGCATAAATGTGGTTGAAAAGGACCAGAAAGTTTCCAAAGCTTTGGAGGGGGCTCCAGAGCCAGGTAACTGCAGAAATGCCCTTGCAAGTCTGCTCCTCCAAGGAGCTCGGGCCGGAGGATCTCAACAAGCAAAGTGAAGATGTAGCATGGGCTGTAAACTGGGCTTGTGAATTGGAAGCTGCTCTGTGCATCTGTATCACCTGTGTGTGTGTGTACCCTAGTGTGCTCTTGCTTATGTACATACGGACATCTTCAGGAGAAGGGAGTCATAGCATAAGGCTGTGCAAACGTGCATGTAAATCCTGTCCACGTGTGATATGAGGTGCTTCCTGCTGAAAAGAAAGCATTTGGACATTGGTAGAATGCTTTTGAGCTCAGACCGCAATTAGATTTGAAAATTATTGCTCAAAATGGATGGATGGTCATTGTAGCAGACCTGCTTGATCACATAGGRCATATTTAATGAAATGCCTAAGGAAATGGGGTTGATTTTGCCCAACGTCTTCCATCAAAACACAATCTTGAGAGACACAGCAGTACTACTGCATGTCACTGCTTCATGGGTTGTGTTGCTTGGAGGCGATTTATTTTAACTGGAGTTGCCTTTGCAGGGTTGCTTCATTTATGTATCTCTATACATATTGATATTTTACAATGTTCTGTTAGTGAAGGTGTTTCCGAACACCTCAAAATATAGAGATTTCACAATATTTAAGCAGAGGATTGTTTTACAGTATTGAAGTTCTCTGCTAATTGGGATTTCCTCCTGCCACAAGACTTTACAATGTATTTTCAYTTGTATATATGGCTGGTCACTATGTTTTCCTCTGCAGCTGACAAGAGCAGATTCACGTGGATTTGGGTTAAACGCAGCGTTCCTGAGCCAAAATTCCTGTCTTTGTGCCTTGTGTTTTATTTGGTGCACATTTACTACTTCAGCTGAACCACTGTGAACTTTTTAACAGCAAATGACTCCTAAAATAGACAGCTCCAGGATTCTGCCCGTGAAGTTGCTGCAGTTTAAGTAACAGCTACACAAGCTGGGGAGAAAAAAGAGATTTTAAAGGCAGGAATTCCCTTCAAACTTGGTTTTGRTGGCGACAGGTTGATTGGAAGCATCCGTTGATGAGCACGTGYGCCCGTTCCGTAGCGTTTCCGCGTGTTCCGTAGCCGCGGGGAAGGCAGGACCGCCGAGGCGGCCGCGCGGGCAGCGGAATGGGAGGAATGCGGTCGTCCTGCATTCTGAGGCCCCAGGATTAGCCTTGCCCGTGTGTTTTATGTGTACGGGCTTCCTATTAGGCCCCTGTGATGAATATTGGGAAAAGCAGCCGGGCCCGGCAGGCAGCAGAGTAGTTTTCATTGCTCAGTGTGTAGGTTAAGGCCAGTTAAAGGTGCTGCGATGGGTGAGCACGAGCATTTGTGCACAGATAATAGTTTATTTTGCTCTGGTGTATACATTGTGTTACTTGGTGCCTGATGATACAGCTTGCTATGATAACGATGATAACGACATTTTCATGCAACTTCTCATAGTCAAAATTCTTCAAGACTTTTCTTGCTCTTGAAAAGCTTTTGCTCATCTAAAACTACAAGGATTAATACAATTTCACTAAATCATCTAAAATCTGAGAGGAGTCTACTAATACAATATATATTAAAAAAAGAACAGTAAAACACTAGTCCTGGTTGCCCTATTGCATCTTGGAAAGATTAATTATCAAGAAAGGCCAAGGCATTTTGTGTGTGTGTGTGATTTGAGTCTGAAGAAAAGAGGTTTCTAAAATAAGTACACCAAACTCTAAGGCGCTCTTTTAATTTTGGTGGTTGGAATAAAAACCATTTAAAAAGCAGCAAAATGGGCAGTCTGAGTTGAGCAGGCAAGRCTGTGGTCTAGGGCCTCGGTTGCTGCAATCAAGGCATGTAATAGAAGCTGATAGCACTCAAATTATCCTGCTGCCAGCCTTCATTTTACGTTCTATTTAAAAGGATTTCTGTRTGTGAAAATGAGTCCCAGCCCAGCTGAAACCAAGTGAACGTGGCTTTGCGGCAGGCTCAGTAACGCAGCCCCAGCAGAGCTAGGAGGYGACAGGAGAATGGCGAGGTCCAAAACCCCCTAGTTGTCCAAGGCATCTTTTCAACGTAAATATTTAAAGGGCAGATCTGTTTTGAGGAAGAAAACGCATATAAATGGTATGAGATGTGTTTCCAAAGCGGGTCAACTGACGCATTGCTAGCTGGAATCAAGCGTTTGCAAAGACGCATCTCGGATAAATCCCATCCAGYGCGCGTTCTGTTAATTGATTGGGTTTGCAGTTTAATGGCTGTCAGCCTGGGGCCTGGGTGCCAAACGAACACGTGGCCGGCGCCGCTGCCAGGGCGGGGAAGGCAGCGGTGCGCTCGGAGGAGCCGCTGGAGCATCTCTTGGCTTGCACCACCCGCGGAGGCTCCACACGTGTGTGGATTCCTTCCYGCACGTTACCTTTCCTAAAATAAGCATGTTTTATTTCATGATGACCCACTCGTATGAAAATGTGAAGTGTCACCCAGAGTTCAGCTATGCAGCGCGTAGGATGGAGTGCCAAGTACCTGCCCTCGCTTTCCCCTGGAAAGCAGACGGAGTTTCCAAATACTTYATGGATGCCAAATATAAATCTAATATTGAAGAAGCTGCAAAGTAAATGTTCGGTTTATTTCAAGACTATTATTTAATTTAGGTCTCCTATGCTGTGGTATTTGAGTGTCTGCATCCAGCTGTGAATTAGAGCTCTTGACTTGCCCTGCTGCAGAGCTGATCCCCAAAGAAAATATTTTAGAGTCTTCTCCCTTTCAAAATGCAATTTTTGTCTTCCCAGCTTGGACATTTGCATATAAACTGCCCTYGTGATGTACATTTTTGCTCAGTTGCTTCATAAGTCTTTTAGACTCGTTCCATAAGAGTTAATATGTGCAATGTAAATAGGAAAACAGATGTATATGAAGAAAAGTTGAGATAAACGTATGATTTTTCGGGAAAAGAGTATATGTCGGTGGGAGGGAAATCAAGCTTTGCGAGGTGCTGTGGGCCAGTTTTGTAGGCTGAACGACTCCCYGTTTCTTCAGTTCTGGGATGACCGTTTCGGTTGATGCTCCCGTTTTAGCTCCGCGCTGGAGGATTTTGCTTGGCGGGACAGGGGCCGCCCCGTCCCCTCCGGCCGCGAGGCCTTGGGAGGAGCGTCGTGGTCGGTGGGGCGGCTGCAGTGACACCCAGCAGCACCCGAGGTTTTGTGYGCGCTGCCTCGTGCCGAGTGTCAGGCGCATCCCGGTTGGGATCGCCCGCGTTGGGCTCTGCCATTCCAGTCCTAACCGTGCAGGTGCCAGAGGGAATCCACAGAGAACCGGAGCGATCCCCAGTGGAGGCCGGTGAGTAGCTGCCTGCCYGCAGGCCTTAACCAGGAAAACCTTCTCACAAAATGCATGATTTAGACCTGCCTTTTGCCTAGCACGGACAGAGCAGAAGTGTTTCCTCCAAACCTTGTTGATCCTCTCCTTTCTGTCACCTCTCTCCCTCCATGGGGAATGAGCCTCGTCTCTGGTACGAACGCTTGGTGCCAAGGGTTAGGTCAGGTTTTCGTGACCCTGCTGGAATCCCAAGCTTTCCCCTCAAGGGAACGTGCAGTTTTTCCGAGATTTTCCACAAGGGATTTATTTGTTAAATACTGTGTGCACGTGAGCTTAAATWGAAGCCCTGCAGTGCTGGTAACTGCACGTGTCTAACGTGACGTCCCTTGGCCARAGAGGGACTCTGAAGGTGTGTTTAGAATAGAGCTTTGCAAAAAGGGCCTTGGCAAACCAGCGTTCAAGAGGCAGCAATTAAACCTGGATCAAAGGGTCCGTTTGCAGGTGCTGAGTTCTGCCAGCTCGGTGTTGCTACGAGAAAGCCCTTGAGCAAATAGTGAACGTGGTAACTGAGGGCCATGGGGGGACATCTGTTAGGCTCTCCTGTCACTTCACTGGCTAGGGACAGTGCCACCTCAAATGGTAGTTTTTGATTTTAATAGCTTTTCTTCCAGCTATCTGATCAGTTTTCTCTCCATATTATCAGCCATAAAAATGCAGGTCAACTCTTTTTACTAATTCAGGAATTAGAAGTGCARCTCTATGAATATACGGAGAGCAGACTTGAAATTTATTGAATGCTCTTAAGCTTGGTGCCCAGGCTGGTGAGCTCACGAAACTTGGCTCTTCATCTGATTTCAGGACCATGGAGTATTAAAAAAAAAAAAAAATCCCCTGACCTCAAACGCAGGATTGAGTGGCCAGTTCCACCCTCYTCACGGATCACAGATGTCCATCTCTGCCGGGATGCAACAGAAATGCTGCAGTTCAGTGCCCTGAGTGAAGCACTCCAAGTCTGTGATGCCAAATAGGGGAAATATTTTTTTTAGGAAAAGGTAACTAGCATTTGGGTGACTGGAGTCTGCTTCCACTCCAGGTGGAAAGGAAACTGCCTCAGCTAATGCCTGTTGCAGGTTTTGCACTTGCTCCAGCTTCTCCTGCCTTCCCTATTTTCCCTGGCACTGRGAGATATTTTCTCTTTTCAAGACTTGGCCAAACATGATGTGGGTTTGATCATTGGATATTCCTGGGCTACTCTCGTTATTTTTAGAAGTTCTGCTTAAAAGATGAAAAATAGCATGTAGAAATACACGCTTGTGTGTGTGTGTGTATATATATATATATATAAAAAAATATATATGCCCTGTAGAAACAAATGCCGCATGTGGCCCTTATTGATGTGGATTGGTGGACGTAGGCTGCAGAGTGGCACGTGCCATCCTGGAACCTGCTCTCRTGGGTGGGACACTATCTATTTGCTGGTTTTCCTGCAAATCAGGGCTCTTTGAGGGTCTCCTTTGGCTTTCCTCTGGTGCAATCATTAGGCAAGCCAGACCTTTCTAATGTTCTGTTTTGTTATTGGGACGGAGATAGGTGTTTATTACAAGAAGTTACTTGGGGCTGCGGAACATGAAGACCCCCAGGGTGTTGCCTGGTGCTGTGGTCTGTGAGCAGCCAGGCTGGGTGTAGCTGTGGGCTCTGCTTATGCGCCCTTCCCTTGGACTCTTGACTGAGAAAGCAGAAAATGAGCCCTCGTTACTGCAGACGGGTTAAGGTAGTGCTGGTATGAAACACCTCTAACGAACCCTGGAAAACATCTTGAGGGGCTTATACTACTGCCTTGGCTACATTGCTGGATATTAGTTATCTTGGCTATAGCAGCCTGGAAAATGCAGGAATAGGAGATCCTGAGTTGCAAAAACGAGAGCGGGCAGGTTGTGCAGCTGCTTTTGGAAGGCAACGAATGGATTTTATTAAATGGCAAGCTCAGAATCCGCTGCCCCTGTCCCTGAGCGAGTGCTGGGGGCGTCCCCAAGGTCGTGGTGGGAGCCTCCTCATCTGCTCCGTGTTCTACCCCATGGGAGCAGCGCGTCCTGCCTGCTGCATGGGCACGAGGCTACGCAGCTACGTGTGTCCTCAGGCCTCCCGGGGCCTTAACATGCCCCTAATCTAGTGCAGTAACTTCCCTTGYTTATTTGTSCCACATATCTTAGGGGAGAGGAGGTTCCCTGAACCACCARATTGGGAGAGCTTGRTGGAAAATGGCCCCATTTGTCCCTYAAAGAGCTCCAGGAGCAGCAGGGGCTGCCGATGGGCGTGCCGGGGGCTTAACCCAARCTCTGCATCTCGGCCCATGTGGGAGCCCGTGCCCCCTTCGCAGTCTCCTTTCCAGGTGCTTAGGCAGGGAACCAGGCGGCCCAGGACCCGCATCCGCTTGGAGCACCGAGCCCGGCTCCTCCGCGCCCGGCCCCGCTTGCGAGGGGAGGTAGCGGCAAAGCCTATTTCTGGCACATGACGGGTATAATTTGGAGGAATAAGCTTTTGCTGTATGTTCCAGCTATTTTTTAAARTGCAATTTGGCGTTTCCTTAAAATACAGCATGAGATCTTAGCTCTGGCAGGAGATGAATACCGTGYTCTTCCAAACAACATCAGATACATATGCATCCCCGGATGTGGTGGGACTAGGATTTCCTCCCCAAAATTTCTTCTTAGTGAGCAAATGTGCAGAGTAGGAAATGGAAAAATATCWGCCGGAGCAGCGTTCCTGACGTCTTCCCTGCTCCTGGTGCAATGAAGGATGGTTCTGCCCCGGTCGTCAGCATGGAACCCAGTGGTATTTGTGGAGCTTTTGTGGCTAAAGGGAAAAAGACATCTATATATTCCCTTAAAAAGGCAGTATCGAAAAAGAAGAGAGATGTGAATGTAATTGATGGTTTGTTTTTTGTTTCTAAAGAGGCTTTGCTAATGGAATTATCTTCTTTTAGAAGTACTCTGTTCTGGGCAGCAGGATGTTAAGACTGGTTTCGTATAGAGCTTTATAAATGAACCCATGATAATTATCTGCTAAACTGTCTCTACCATACTTCAGTTGGAGTAAGAGGAGTGTTTCATATGGCTGACATATTGTTTGGATCTTTTCAGGAAGGAAGGGAAAAGCGGAGCTGCTTAGAGACGGSTAACACGTGCTTGGCCGGGACGGCTGGAGAGGGCAGGTTTGTGAGCCGGGTTTGGGCAGCACCGGCGTCTCCCTCACGGGAGCGACGGCCCCGCGAGGTGAAAAGGCCCCATCCAGGCTGCACCGGCATGTTTGGGTGCTTCTGAGGTGCAATATTTCCCTTGTGTGCCCTGCCAACCCCGGGCTGGGCCTGCACAGGAGCTGCAGGGAAGACCTCGGACCAGAAGGCTTCCTGGGAGGCTGGAGTTGTCCCCACTCTTCTCCTAGCCCTACTGCAACGTCTCCAAAGAGCTCCCCGTCTCCATACTCTGAATTCTCCTTGACAAGGTGCTTGAGTACGTGCTCACTCTCTCCCTGTGCTCTTCTGTTCCTCTTGCCCCTGGAGCTGAGGTGGTCCCAGGAACATGGGGCACGGCCTTTTCTTTTTGGCCTCCCCAAGTAATAAAGAGGAAATGGGTCCCTGGGCCGTGTGTGCACTTGTGGAGTTTGTTCTACTCAAGCCCTCATTTGGAATAAAAATCTTCAAGTTGGAACCTAAATCCTCTGGGAGGATTAAAGGAACTGTTTCATGGCTCAAGGTTTTGGAGTTGAGCAGAAGGACCAAACTCCTGAAACTAATTAAAAACAGTGAATATTCTTCTAATTCACAAACAATGTCAAGATTTTTATTGAAATAATTTCAAGTCAGAGCTTGATCTGAAGGGTCCTTCTTCCTTTAGAAACTTTCCCACAGCTTATCTTTACATTTATATGGAGAAAAGAGACATCAAGCTTTAATAATAGAGTTGTTGGTTTGCCAACATCTGTCTTCAAGCAGTCTAAAGCAGAGGCCCAGGAGGAATGCTTTTAAACAGCAAAATCTAGATTTTTTTTTTTTCTCTGTAAATAAGTTCTTATTCTGAAGATGTGAGGGAGGTCCGGAGTGCTGAGTAGCTGAGATGTTGATTGCAGTTTTCATTTCAGATTTAATGCAGACTTTTAAGATGTACAAGTTTTAAATCRTCAGACTTTTGCAGGTCAGAACCCAGAATCTGAGCTTGATTCCCAGTTCCTTATGGGAAGGGTATTAAGAACGTGTGGACAGGGATTTTGGGTTTTGTTTTCCTTTCTTTTCTAATARCCAAGTAAGAGTAATCATAAAACTACAATATTACATGGAAAACATTGCCTGAAGGTCACTTACCAGGTAACATCATCATCATCATCATCCGAGTAGCTGCGCCACCATCCCCAAAGCACTGACTCCAACATGTTTCTCCAAGGTTGTGCCAGCAAATGAATTGCCAGAGACAATTCTGTGTTTGAAGAGACAGATAAATTGCATACATGTCTGTTTGACACATATATTTTATATATGGTATATAAAGAGTTGTATATATGTGTGTTTGGGAGATCTATATGTCTAGATACACGCACACTCTTGGTTTGTAGTAACTGAATGGCACGTGACCGAATTGTCTGTCCATCTGCTCCCAAGAGGTGCCCGTGTCCCATCGGCGTTTCTTTGGGCCCCAAGTGGGGAATTGGTGTGTTTAGCCACGAGGGCTGGGGTGATGCTCCAGTTCTGTGTTGCTCGGGTTGAAAGCCCATTCCCTGAGTAACAAAGAGACCTCTTGGAAGAACTTTTACCTCCCTTAGTAATATGCTGTAGAAAGAAGTGTCTGTATAGGTTAGCGTATGCTTCCTGACGCCTTTGTAAAGAAATTTGAGGGTGTGTAGTAAAACTTTATTGAGGATAAATATTTCTTTTGGCTCAGCCTTACTACTTATAGATAAAAATAATCTCTTTGCTGTAACATTTTTTTTTTTGTTGGCTTGAATCCTCTTTCTTCTACCTCCTCGTAGTTTTCTCATGAATAGGAAAGAAACTGTGTCCCTGGGGCAGAGTCAAGAGCAGAAGGTAAAATTAAGAAGTAGAAAATGGTCTTGTTGAGGTACAGTACCTGGCTGTCCCTTAGGGTCCGAACGTGGTCTGAAACGTTGTGGTTTGTGTCRCAAATGGGTTCCTGCTCCTACCCTGGCAGCGAGCAGGTCAGCACCAGCTTTGGGCCTCCTTCTGCCTGGCACTGCTAGTTGCCTGATAACGGGCGCAATTGCGGAGGCTGCCTCAGCCTGAGTTTGTTTTTCCTTTCTTCATTTTTAACTTGGAGACACGCTATCACCTCGAAATGCCTAAAGGTTTTTAATCTCTTGAAGCGCTCTTTGTGATGGGGAAGAATATTGGCAAACAGTAATTAATCTGAAGAGAAAAACATCCTTAGATTTACTCTGTCTCAATACAGGTGTCCAATTATGAGTCTTGCACAGGTAGCAGCTGTGGTATTTTGAAAAGTCATTAAGAAAAAGTCCGTGGACTTCAATACCCACTAAGTCCCGCTAAGGGACTCGGGTGCTACTGGGTGCACTCAGTAAGTGATTTATYGGTTCTGTTCTTCAAAGTGAAGAATTTACTGTGCTTGAAGGACACTTGGGGAATAATGCTATCCYATTTTAATAATGTCAGTCTATCTGTCGTGTGCTAAGAGCACCTTTGTGTTTCTAACTGAATGCATTTTCTGAGCTGGAGGGAATAAGGAGAACCAGGGTAGAGTTAGCTAATGGGGCATTTTCCTGATGTTTGGTCACTGAAAATGTTGCTGCATGCTTACAATTCCAAAGTTTATCAAATCTTAAAAGAACACATGCTTTTATTTTAATTTACTGCATCTGGCCCTGCCTGGTGAAGTCCTGGTTCTTGTTTTCCCACGGCAGTCCTGGTGCCGYGGCGCTGGCTGCTCCATCCCTGCGTTCCATGGGGGCTGCTTCCCGGTCCCCGCATGCAGGAGGGGACCAGGCTGGCCTGGATCTCTGCAGTCCTTCTTGCATCCCTCCATCCCTCCCTCCCTCCCTCCATCCACGCTGTAACGTGGCTTTTCTTTGTTTATTCTTGCTTTTACTTGAGTAATACTTGTTGCTAAATCAGGGTGAATGTCAGGCAGCAGTGGGGTCTTGGGTGCTTCAATGATTTGGAGTTGCTGAAGGTGATTTTATTCCTTTGAGGTGGTGGTGGGCACCCAGGAGGAGGCTGGGAGCCCTGCAGGGAGCAGGCTTGTTTATTTAGTATGCTAATTCCTCTGTAGTTTTTTGGGCAGCTTGTTAGTGTAGTACAGCTTTCTGCTTTCCTCTATGAATGGGTGACACAGATACCGTTACTTGCTGAGGAYCAGAGCACCAAAAAAAGTGAATCACCAAGCATCAAAATAGCTTTTATTTATGTCACGCAGGAAGAAATTTTAAGAAGCTCTTATTAAATCCTCAGGGGAAAAAAAAAATTTATACCACCCTTCAGCTGGATGCAGGCGTGAGGAGGTTATTTGAGAAGGAAAAAGATGCGTGAGTCACAAAATAGCGACATAATGAAGCATCTTCCCCGCTTTTAACATTTCAGCTGTTTAATAGCTTGGAAACAGACGCCGGATTTGTAAGACATAAAGCRAGGGCCTCGTCCCGGGGATGTGTCTGGTGCGTCCCATCAGCTCCGGGGTTTGTCCCTTTGTCCGGGGGATCGTCCCTGGCGCGCACGCGGGGACTGCGGCGGTATTAACTGCCCGGCGGATCTCTGTAATGACAGATGGCCTTTTTAACGCGGAGAACAAGAATAAAACGCTGGTGGGAGGGAAGAAAGGAAGCTGCATTTCACACAGAGGGTTTTTTTCTGCCTGAGAAACCCCTCCCGAGCTATTTATAAAATATTAGGTTTGTATTACATAGCTGAAGGAATTCACAAAACATGAAAGCTCGGGACTCAAACCAGTCTGCTCGGGGTTTTCCCTTTGGTGCTCAGCAGAAATGGGAGCYGAGGGAATTGGCAGTGAAACATTGCAAGGTTTCTGCAAGAGCTTAGCTAAGAAYTGGCATTTTAAATGAGGGAAGAGAGAATTAAACCCCAGCTCAAGTGCCGTTCCCCAAGGTGGTTATGGGACGTGTTACCTGGGGAGACCTCCTCCTTTCTCACCCCCCATGTCACTCACTGGTCCGGCTCCTCTAGGGGGGTGATCTGGGAAGGATGGGAAGGTGAAATCCAGAGTGGGAAAGCGCGAGGCAAAGCCTTGGAAAGAGGATCGTGTTATTCTCGAGGCCGCACAGCATCAGGAGCTTCCATAGCAGTGCAAGACTCGACAACGTGCGGCTCCCGCAGCCCGTGGCGCTGGGAGAGCCTTTCCCGTGGCCTGCGAGCAGAGCAGCGACGGGTGGATGTGCGGGGATGGGCACGAGGGCATAGGGCAAAAAACGTGCTCCACCCTCGAGATGCCCCAGGGCACCGGCCTCTGCCCACCCCGAATGTGGCGACATCGTCCCTGCTTGGGGTTAAAGGCATGGGAAACTTTAGGTCTGCCTTTAAGGTGTGGTTTGCTCTTGTAACTGAGGAGTGGGTTTGGTAGAGTGTGGGGGCTGGATGTGTATCCTTCACTTTACACAAGTGCACACGTCCTCATTTCAGAGTTTTTTGAGCCCCTCCATGCTTGRTGATCATGGAAGCAGCTGCTCGGAAGATCTGTGTGTTGGACCTGAAATGCTGCAAAAGGTCCCACTGCAGTTTACTGCCATGAGCAGCAATAAGCCCTGGAAGGTTATTCCCTGGTCTCTAAAATTCTGAGACCAAGACATTTTCCTGCTGTCCACGTTCTTCCTCCTCCATCACATGGATGTGCCTCTGCCTCCTCTTTCCTAACATTGCAGCATGGTCTGCAGGCCTCTGGACAGTGCTTGAAGTAGGGCAAAATTCAAAATTTCCACTGACTAATACTGTGTATCTGTGAATACGAGCTAGGTTTTCATGGCCTCGTTAGGCAGRTGTCTCTGTAAATCAGAACTCAGATCTGCTGCGTAGAACATAWGTGAAGTGTGGACTCAAAATTACTCTCTCTTCTCCTGGAGGACCATGTGAGTGTCATTTCCTTCAGAAAGACTTGGGACCTACTCCATGCTTTAGGCAGGGCTGTTGAAGAAGAGCGAGCTTGGGGTTCTTTGGATGTATAGCGCAGTGCAGGCGTTCCCCTTGCTGAACCAGGAYACACAGCCCAGACAAGTGCTCAAAAAGTCACCGTTTCTGCTGGCTGGGCCCAAATCTCCCTGTGGAGAGAGGCCGTATTTCCCATAATAGTAATCTATAATAGCTTCTGTGGTGCACTTGATTTGAAGATGGCAAGGAATGGTTTCTGCATGCTGGGGGTGGCAAGGTGCTGCTGGAGAGCTGCCCCACTCCTGCYCTTGCTGGGTGGAACCCGGGGAGGTGGTTCCTGCAGGTGGTGGTAGCTGCTCGCTTCATGGTAAAGCAGCCGAAACAAACAAATTTKGTACATTTTTTTTGACACATTCACTTATTGGATAAAATGCACCGATTATTCAGCTCGACAAAACACAGGTCGGAGCATTCTGGAGTCCGGAGTGCTCTGGCAAGGGGCGCTTTGTAGCGAGCCGCAGCTCGGTGMTTTTGGAACAGAGCAGCTATTCACGGTCCGGAACGTGGAAAGAGTTTTATGAGGTTGAGCATAGGGAAGTATGTCCAAATTACGCTAGGAAGACCTACACAATTACTGTTGAAAGTCTTCTTGAAAACATTCGTTTGGACAAGTGATTGATAGAGAGACAGAACATTTTTTTCCTAGCTAGCCCCCTTCTGAAATAGAAGTGCGGTCAGTTGTCTAAGTAATGAGACCTCTGAAACSGCTCGGAGGCTCTGGAATTACTTGGAATAAGGAAAAAATACCAGTCGTGCCTGGGTAAGTCCCTGCCTGCTCACAGAGCTTGGTTGGGAGTGCTYGTGTTGGTGGCTTGGGGGTAGTTTATCTATGGAGAGAGCCCGTTGGAAGGATGGTGAAGGGCAGGACTGCGGAGCGGCCGGAATACCGAAAGCATCAAGGCAGATCCCAGGATGAAGGTGCAGTTCCCGGGATGAACGTGCAGCTCAAAAAACCCTGCTGTGCATAGGAGGATCTCCTGAATTGTGGAGAGGCTGTTGGAAGTAACTATCAATCATGTGGACTTAATATGAGAGCTGATATTAATGGTTTAAAAGTTGAACTTTTAATCCGATGGTCTTTGGAGGGTTTCTAATTGCAAAATAGACTTCTTGCATATGCTATTAATATTTTTCAGTAATTTAAGTACATAATATTTCATTATCCACAGGAAACCTGACTTGAGATATAYGACTTATTTTGTAGTACCATTAATTAAAAACACGGTAGTTTTACATTACCCTGTCCCCTAATGAATTTTTTAATGGAGCTGGAAGCCAAAGGCGGGCAATGTCCTGTCACATCCCCTTCTGGTGCATACGAGCACTAAGAAATTCTAGGAATAATTGCATTTCAGCTCTGGTCTCTTAATTATATGAGAAGGGTTAGAAGAATTGCTGTGGCACTATGGGTCTTTTGAACCAGCGTAGCCCTGTGTGCAGTGACACCATGCTGGGAAGAGAAAGGGAAATGCATCTCAGTTGGGACTAATTGTGATATCTGAACTTGCCGCTCCGTGTGTTGAAGTGATGTGTTCAGCTTTAGCATTATCTTTCTTCTCCTAGTTGCTGTCCTGGAGTTTATTTTTTCAGTAAGTCTGCAGGCTATTTCAGATGSTGCAAGTGGCAGACAAAGATTCCCCTGAAGTTATTTGGAATATTAATTTAAAGGGAAACTAGCAGTATAAACCTGCACCTCTGCACCCCTTAATGTTTAAAATGACTGTCTAGAGTCTTGCTGAGCTGCATAATTTTCATGAGGGGTAAACTRTTTAGCATGATTTGGCTTAAAAGTCCATATATATTTAAGCTGTAGGCAACCTGAGGGAGGTAGAAGTGTGTGAGTATTAGTTGCAATAAAATATTAATGAATTGGCAGCTTTTACTGTCAGAATCTGTTGCACAAATTTGGACCCTGCAAGGAACAAGTATTTCTCCTTTTATTTTTTTTATTTTTATTGCTGTGCTTGCGTGTTGTTTTCCATGAAAGAGTTAGGATTGCCCCGCACAGTATATACTGATGTATGGGTTTCTATGCAGAGATTGCACCTTGTTAATGGTTCAGGACAGTCAGCTGTCTGTTCAGAAATATTTAGAGAATTTACATTTAAAATGAACTGCTTCTTTTCATTGAGCTGCAGTGTTGAGTTAACGCCTTTGGGGTAGAAGAGTAAAGTACGAAATGACTGTTGTTTATTTAGAAAATTTATACAACATTGTTCATCATTGTATGTCCTTAGAACCTATAATGTATGAATATCCTTTTCATGAGTACTAGTGGATTGAGCGTGGATGGAAAGCTGCTGCCGATAGATGATCCAACAGGGATCCGGGGCTTTGGTGATGGTGGATCAAGTGTAAGGTCTAGGTGGAGGCCTTGGCTAAGGGATCTGCGGGTGAAATACAGCATGTAGAACAAGTGACTCGAGTTGTTGTGCAGAGGCCTTTAAACCAGAGCACTGAGAGTATGTGTGGCTGAAGAAATAGGGACACTGTTGTTTCCAGGTGAGARCAAGATGATTCATTTGGCGAGTTGAGATGATGCTTTGAACAACGAAATTCCAAAGAGTTGGTTATCAGTTAGCACTGACCTCCCAATGGCACGTGCTGGGTCTGGTTCTGAGAAATGCCTGCACTGTTACAGAATGAGGTTTTCCTGGACACGTCTGCCGTGAGACTCTGAACCAAACGTGTAACTTTGGATGAAGTTGTAACCGTCTAAACGTGGGGTTTACCATGGGAAGMGCCTGGCGGCTGCTTTGCCACGCTTACCAGCGACAGTGCAAGAGGTCCAAGGGATCTGGGGTCACCGGTCTGAAGATGTGAGCTGGGAGGCAGATCCAATGGGGGCTCGTGCTGGTGGTGCAGTAAAAAATGTGGCTGCTGGAAATAAAACATGAAGGAGAAACAGGRTGAGTGGTTGCTGTGCCGGGCCGGTTGGCCTGGGATGATGCGGGTGGCGTGAGCGGGGCTGGATGGGCACCAGGAGCGCAGGGCTGGCTGCGCTGGACGGCCCTGGGGARTGTCCATGGGTTCCTTGGATCCTAAGGAAAAGCTTAAGCTTTGGTTTTGCTTTGCAGGCCTTTAATCATGTCTTGAAGCTCGGAGCATGATACTMCTCGATTTGCTGCTGAGCATGTTCATGGCTAAATAATGGCATCCCACAGGTTTGAATTGAACTGTTTCTAATGAGCAGTTTCCAGACAAGGCTCCTCTTCACTCTATTCTACCATCTTTTGATATAGGTGTGATAGTARCTTAAATGTCTTCCTCTCTTTAAAACAGAATGTTAAGGTTGGAAGGGACCGCTAGAGATCATCTAGTCCAAAACATACCTGAGAATCAGTAAGTCATCTGTCAGGAGCGTAGCTTCTCCTGTGTGTGCCACCTGGGAAATGATATAGCGAGCGTGGAGTTGGTTCTTGTCCACTTCTGCATGAGAATGGGCTATTTCTGTGTCGCCTTGGGTATGTTCAGGTGGGATGGGGAAAAACAACAGCAACAACAAATGTTCTAAAATTAAGTATTAGATTCTCATCTCCTCTACCTCATATCTTGGAGAATGGTGTATGGATAAAACGACATTATTCTCCTATAATGGACTAGAGATAAATCGACAGTATTTGAGAAGAACAGGTTTGGGAAGTGGAGCTCCTGAGCTCAGTAACGGGTTATCAAAACGTGGCCAGTGAGCAAGCAAATGTTTGCTCTCTGATGGAAGGCACAACCTAGTGATTGGGTCTGACCGACAGAATTCCTGCAGAATATTGTTTTGTTTTTTTGCTATTTTTCCCCCGAATCGTGTCTCAGCAAAACCGATGCCCAACAGAAGCGATACTGAAGCGAGAAGGAATTCAAGTCGTGTACAGAAAGCATGCGGGTTTGTGGAAGGACTAAAGGCCCGAGAGGGGGACAGGTAGCAGGGCAGTCGCTGTTGCTASAGCTGCYTTTGGCTGGGCTCGGGTCCCTCCTYGCGGCGTGAAGCAGCGCGGGAGTCCCCACCACAGACCAGGACAACGCGGGGAGCCCTCGACCGCCTCGTGTAGGACGTACGGACCGGCCCTTCTTCCTGTGGTTTACACGGGATTGTTTATCAAAACACCAGCTGCTCCAAGCTGCAGCTTCACGGGACGTGCCACGAGCTTGGGAATTGGCACTGGAGCCCAAAGCGACTTGACTTTCCTTCTATAGTGGACGTGCTCCTGGTGTTTTAGGTTGCAGCAGGTTCCTGCTTGTGAAAGGGGGTATTAACCATTTGACCCCTTGTGGCATCCATGTGGAGAATAATGTTAACTTGGAAAGTGTTTAGTATTATTTTGAAAATGGAGGTAATTGCTCGTGAAACTGGAATAAATCATAGTGAGCTTATTAATAGTGATTACTTTTAGGGTAAGGATTTTTTTAAATGTTTTTCCTTTCAGTGTAGTTTATTTAAGCAACCATCTAATAAAAACTTGCTCTAGGCTTTCCTGTATTTAGGCAACTTGTCCATATTTTCTGATTTTTATAGAACAAGTTGAAATTAAACCGTGATTTCCTTTCACTCCAGGTAATTACTTACAGTTCTTTGTCTCACACTTTAGTCCTGGTGGGATTTTTGCTATGGCATTCAGTGGTCTATGGAATAGGCATTAAGTGAATGAATATGTTGCCCTTTCCTGGTAGATAATAATCAAGAAGGTGACCCAGAATGTTTCTGGGGTTGAATTTCAAGCGTTGTTCTTGCTTTTAGCATGCAGGTTTGTGTTTTGGGGGGAGGGATGTGGCCCTGCTCGGCACMGAAGACCTGAAGAATGTGGTTTGCTGAGAACAGATGGTGTCATTTAAGTTTTATACCAATTCTACTTAAACTTTTAAATGAAGTCCTTATGCTTTTAAACATTTAGTTTAAACTTGCTGATTGTTAGCAAATTGAGAGAAGTTGGTCACAACTGATTACCTGTTTAGAGACTGAAAGAGGTAAYTGTCTCAAATTTAAAAACTTTGTAGTTGTTAACATCATTAGTGGATTCCTGTCATCTTCCAAAGGAAATGGTGAAGTCGGTTCATAAACTTGGAATCATAGGTAGGTWAAGGCTTTTCCAAAAGGCAGGAAGTGGTAAAACATGCATGTGGTTTCCCTTAGTTGGGAAATGAACTGTGATTCTTCATCAGCGAGGCTGATACAAATGAGGAGTCGCTCGTGTATGTGTTGGGCTGTGACACTCTCAAAGCAGATTTGCARGGGCAGAAGTGACAGTTTTGCAGCTTCTTCGCTGCCTTCATGCAGCTGTGGAAGCTGTTGTTGGTATAAACTGCTCTTTGCAAAGCTCTGGTTGCTAAATTGCTGAAAGTATCGATCWTAATTTACACAATTCTAATCTATAGACGATAGAATATAGATCCGGAATAGAGAATATCCACATTGTATATTCATATAGAATACTYTATATGTGGATGTTCTATATTATAATCTATATAATAGCCTGTATAACCTATATAGTAGTCTATATAATTGTGTATATAAACTCTATTAGAATCTTTGTTGTCTATTTTGCAGCTGTTACAATAAAGCATTTGCAAGAAAGCCAATTCATAAGCACATTTTAATACACCACGTGCCCTATTACTTTCTTTGGGAGATGACTTGGTAGCAAATTCGGTGCTGAGAGGATGAGGAGGACTGAGTGTAGCAGCACCTCCTRCTCTTGTAATTACTGGGAGCCCCAGTAATTTCAGTTTCCCGGGGCAGGCCCGGCAGAAGCAGGGCTGSGGGTGAGGGTTCCCTGCTGCTCATCAGCACGATGCTGGCCGGATGTAGGACCCGACCAGCCGTTGTGGTGGAASGAGCTATGGAGAGCTCGTGAGGTTGGTCCCGCCGACCGCGCCGCGATCGCGGCAGGACAGAAGGGACAGGCTGTGCGAGCGCTGCAAGTTACATCCAAAGTGACCTTGTCCTCCCATCACTCTGCAGACGTACGTAATCTTATGCAATATATATATCCTACCTGATATTGGCAAAGGCTTTGCCACTGTGGAGCCTTGCCATCTCTCTTTGAGAGCTCTCTAGGGCAGCGAGGGCAGCCGCTTGGCTGTTGGCACTGGGGGCTTTCTCCAAAGACGGTGCCCCAGCACTCGAGTGTCCTCGAGTGTCACCAGTTGGGTGCAGAACAGCCCCRTTGGGGGGCTGGATGGATGGCAGCATGGGCGCCCTCCGCGTGCCTCGGCCCACGGAGCTGCGGACGTGCAGGGACATCCCCGCGGAGCGGAGCGCTCGGCACCGCGCGTGTGTTGCACCAGAAACGGGGTCTCCTTTTGGGACACGTGAATAAACTTAATCAGCTCCAGGGAGCTGATGAATTGGCACTACATAAAGGGGTAGATATATTAATTCARTCACTAATAAGAAAATGTTTAATAACGGAATTTAGGCTCATGTTAATGTGTGAATTAAAAGCAGATGCTGAGGATGAATGAATGCATGGATTAATATTGTTTTTTGTTGTCAGAATTTATGTTGATGGGAAGTGGAGGAAATGTACCCTTAAAGAAATATTTTGTAGCAGTTGTTAACACCTTATATTCCTTCCCATGCTTTACTGTTTCTTGTACCGTAGTTTAAATGTGCAAGCTGTTAACAGCAGGATGAACGTTCAGCAAGTTGAACAACCACCTGCTCCCATAACTGAATCATTAGTTAAACTCCCTCTGCATTTCACAGGTTTAAACACTGACAGGGGCTCAGATTTACAGTGCGCGGCACTAGGCGCGCACGACTTTGCGCAGAGCACCACGAGTGCTTGCACGCATATGGATCCAGTTTGGCTGCAAGTGGAACACACCGTTACATGGAAAGTCCGAGGCAACTTGTAATTAATAGGGCTGGGCATCAAACACAGGAGAAATTACAAATCCTACTGAAATTGTCAGTCCTCAAGGAATAAAAAGTGCAAAGATTTTTTTTTTCCTCCTGAGTAAACTGTTCATAGGATCAAGAAAAGTATTTAAGGAACTGGAAGTGGTGCTGGGGCTGAGTTCTTCCAACTTCCATCTTCTCCGAATATTTGCAGYTGATGCTGGGTGTATTTCCAGAATCATGTTTAGGTACGTTCTGAACATGAGCGGGGTTTCACCTTTTAGAGAATAAAGACTCTGTGAAGTACTTGAAACTAAATAAATTGTAGGCTGGCTAGAAACAAAAAACAACTCGATGTGTTTGGAGGTTATTCAGCTGTAAAAGTAATTCCAAGGCTTTGAGGCACTGACCTTGCAAGTCTGGCTGTCAATAAGTTCCTATCAGTGACTGTGGTTTAATGTCACTTATGTTCTGTGCTCYCCTGTTGGGCGAGCGCCCGTCTTGAGTTTAGCTGCCTGGGACTTCTTGTTAGTTTGGACGTTACCCCTCCTTGATGGACTGAAGTTCGTTAGGACTCAGAGCAGAGGTTGAGTATCCCACTCTCTTGGGACCCATGTCAGCACTTTAAGAGACATAATATRATTCAAAGAAATAAATTAGCCTGTTTCAATGGGGAATATCCTGATGTTGGACAGTTGGTTTGCCCGGGCAGTGTGCRGGTGGTTGGTCCGTGTCGAAGGCGGCTGCCTTGGGAAGCTGTGGATATTAACCTGGGGGAACCGATTACGAAAAGGAGTCTGGGCAGCGAGTAGCAGTTAATGGTGTGAAATGGTTCTTTGCTGTGAGAAACCAGGCGGGGACGTGAATAGTTAACCCCGTGCCTGAGCTGTAGCTAACGAAAGAAGCCGGTGCGCACGCAGCAGTGCTGAGAGTGCTTCCAAGCTGCACTGAAAGCCCGTGTTTTCTTAACCTCCGTTCAGGCCTCTGTGTACGAGTAAGGAGAAGGCATCTGGCTCTGGCTGGGTGATGAGTCTATCAKTAACCTGATAACATCCTCATTTTTCTCTTTTAGTTCCTTCTTTAGGCTCAAAGTGTCACGGTTGTGGTCTTGGCCAAGCGGCCTCTGCAAGATGTTTGTGTCTCGGCCCTCGGGGCTCCTGCTCGGGGTGCTGGAGTCGAACACGTGTCCGCAGTAGTGCCGGGGTGCTCGGGCTTGCAGCTTTTGCCACCGCTCCGTCTTGGACGGAGCGCACGCGCATGTGAACGGGAGAGCACCCCTCGGGCATGCTGTTTGAGGCCGAGCGGACACGGGAGATGTTTAGAGATAACGGGAGGAGCCGTCGCCGTGCACGGGACCTGCGTTCCTCTGCGGTGTGAGTCCGGGGGGGAGAGGCAGAGCGGAGGCTGGGGCTGTCGGATCAGGAGCTGCAGAGGTCGGGTTTGCCCGTGAGCCGCCGGCCCTGCCTGCCCGGTAGATCCGGCATTGCCACCTCTTCCACACCGGGGAGCTCCGGGATGAAAAAAAGTCCTCGGGTAGGTTAAAAAGAAATATTTAAAGCAGCCATTTTGGGGGCCTTTGCTCTTTTAACACAATCACAGTATCACRTGATAGTGATGTTGAGCGTACCTGAAGCCCAGATAATTCAGCAATTTGCAGCTCTTGGTGCCTGAATAGGTTTAACACATTTTCTGAAGAACTGCAAAAATCATGTCTGGGTTTGCTCATGTCATTTCTGCCAAGTTAATTTTTGGAGACTTGAGTCAAAGGATGCGACGTTGCTTATGGAGCAGCATGTGCATTTAATGTAATGCGGTGGTGTTAGGTGTCAAACCAGAGCTGCGGGGGTGCCCTTGTGTGAACAGTGTCACTCAGAAGAGGGTGCCTATTTCCAGCTCTGACCCCAGCACTGGCTGCATCGTGGTGCTGAGCAGGTGCCTCTGGGTTCGGGAGATGCTTGGTTGGCACGGGACGGAGCCTCTGCGCTCTGAGGATGCGTTTGGCCTCCTGCCCCTGGGGTGCCGGGATCCCCTTACCCTCAACGAGCAGCTGTAGGTAAGTGCTTGCAAAGAGATTGTGCCCATGTTCAYGTTTGCAACCCTTGTATGTGTGCAATGGCTTAGCATAACTCTGCCCAGGTTATTAAGTGTTTAATGCACTTCACAAAAGGAGCAGTCACTGATGTGTGGATTCGTWTAGCAGGAAACATGGCTCATGTAATGTGGGGCTTTACAAGCTTTTCTCGAGAGTGAGAATTCCCGTTTAATCCTCTCTTGTGCAATTCCTTGGCCTGGTTCAACTCAGCTTCTTCAGGAGGAGGCACCAATGCAATTCCAGGCCAGAGGTGCCCTTGGCTTTGGGAGAGACGAGCTTGGTGCCTCCAATAGCGGCACGTAGCAGCTCCTAAGGCAATGAAATGCTCGCAGGCCAGCTCCCCTCGTGCACTGAGGTGCCCTCACGCCGAGGTCCCCTCGTGGTCAGGTCCCCAATGCTGACCAGTGCCAGTCCCACACCAACAGCCACTCGGTTAGGGGTAAAGTGCCCTCTGGGGCCAACCTGTTTTTAGTGTGCGTAACACATTCACTCCTGCACTTACCGTATAATGACACGCTTTAATCTTGTSAAGCTAATGGAAATCATCATCATCTAGCAGACACAGCTTTCAGTTTTAGTTACAGTAACTGGGTACAATACAGCCAACAGAAAAATGTATTTGCTGTTAAATCGAGATATGAGTTTTGATTAAAACCATTTATGATGGTGGAAYAGAAATTCTTTCTGCTTTTTAGAGACTGAAAATACCCATTAAGTGCAAATTCCTCTTCTAGAAACGAATTGCAATAGCTTTTTGGATTATTAAAGTATGAAATTAACACAAAGMCGTCTTCTATGCTTAAAACATAAATATTATGTTTCATTCTTTCATCCACATACACTTTTATTAAATTATCCCAAGCTGAAGACTAAAATGTCAGAACATTGCCTTAGTCTTGATTTGTTATGAGAACAGTCTGTTGCTTCGCACACTAGCTGAAATTCAAATTATAATTCATTTCTGAAGCTACCCGTTAAAGTGGCGTAGTGTATTGCGTTAAGCTCCTCAGCGCTGCAGTGCTCTCTCAGAATTATTTCCCTTCTTCTGTATTTCTAGTAAAATCCATGTTGTTTGGAACTGTAAGTGCAGAATTATTGTGGGGAGAAAAAAAGCATTTTTTGTGTTTTCCAGCTCTTGGGATATTGCTGGTCCTGCGGCTGTCTTGGGAGGCGTGCTGCAGCATCGTACCGGCCATCTCCGCATCCTGCTTTCATGGGAGATGGATCGGGAGTCGAGGAGCTGTTGGCAGAGAGTTTCCAAGGCCGCGTGTGCATTGGGCAGTGCTGGCCATGCTAMTGCTGGCAGAGCCGACGGGCAGGACGGCACGTGGGGCATCCTTGGGGTGAGAGGCCCCATGGTAGCGAGTTAGTTGAGCCAAATACAGGACCATGGATTTGCTCTCCGCAGGAGGATCTGCAGCTGGTCTCGCCCAGAGACCCAAGAGCGACATGAAGTGTGCTGGACACCCTTAGGAGGACCTATGGGTGCACAGCTTGGGGTTTGCATCCGTGTGTCCTCTCGGAGGGGCGACGTGGGGTGTTGCTGAGGGAGGTGAATGGGAGGAAGGTGGAGGCCCCGAGGAGGGCAGTGCAGCTCCATTGGCGTTGCGTTCAGATGTTGCTATTGTGCAGCCCGCTCTCTTGTTTCAGATATATGTGAGTTCAACCCTTTGGAAGATCACAAGAACATCACAAAGCACCGATTGGGGTGTGGTGATTTGAGTGTTTTCACAGAGGCAACTGCAAGGCCACRGGGCAGCACGAGCTCTGCCACCCTTCACATTTGGGATGCTAGGGATGATCCAGCCATTTCCAGGATAAAAACCAGACTTTGGCATGGCACTGGGGGAGGTAGACAAGGCAGAGCTGGGCTTTTGGAAAGGAAACCACCGTTTGCGTTGGCTTTAAGAGCTCTTTGGCATATTTGGGGCTCCACAAGGTTTATTTGCACAGGCGATGACCGCTCTCTTTGGCAGTAAGAGCTGGGACGCCTTTATTTCCTTTCTCATTTGTTAGACTTTCCAAGGAATGAAAGAAGCTAAAGGAAAACCTCCCACCTTGAAGGTCTTGAGCMGATTTCCCAAAGTCGCGCTGTTAGGGCTGAGGAGGGAAAATCTGTGATCTTAATTGTGCATTTAATTTAGGGTAACTTAAATGGAATAAAATGGTAGCTTGTAGATGGCTACAGGTTTTATATAAATCTGTTAAATATGTTTTGACCCCTTTGTGACAATAAATCACATAGTGTGGGGCTGTTAGGGAGATATTTGCTGTAGTTCAGAGTATGAAGACGTCGCAAGAAAACATCTGGCTTTCATTTCACTACCTAAAGAAGTGCAGGAAAGATACATAAGCCTTTGGCCCAAGGTTAATTCACTCCCTTTTATATTGTATCATGCTGGTTAAAAGTGTGTGGGGGGAAATCTGCTGTCTTTATGAAGCTCAAATTCACTGGCATTTTCTGCTCTTAAAGAAAATACATTTTCTTAGAGGTGCTTTGTTGGTCCAGCTATGAAAGGGAGCTTATTTTACCAGAGAGCTTATTTTAAGGACAGATGACCGCAGTGCTCTGCCCTGGCAGGTTGTCCCTGTGTCCCCTCTGTGGCYGCAGTTCACGGGCTGCAATCAGGGTGACCGACGTCCCTCCCGGGGGGCTGCGTTCCTGAGCTGCAGGTTTCCAGCACTAAGTTACCTGTGCTGAGGTTATTTGAAATAACTGCAGTGGGTTGGTAGCTAAGTGTACTTGGCCTTAGCTCTGGCAGTGAAAATCAGCAAGCCAGGGCCAAAATGCACCCCCAGGTTGGCTTAAACAGCGAAGGTGGAAGTAGAGAAGAAATGGGAAGGCGTTAGTAGTAGTGAATCGATGGTCATGCCCATTTCTTGTGCTGCTTTAGCAATTTGTAGCTTTTAGACTGTGTAGACTGGCTTTCTGGGGCTTTATTTTTTGCTAAATGCCTGCAATTCCAGGGCTTTAAAGAGAGTTTGTGCTTGTGATAAGCAGCAAATAATGAGAAAACCCTGCTGAGCCCCCAGATCAGGCTTATGTTCTCCTCTGGAGCTCAGAATTGCTGCCTTTCARTATTTGCCCGGTTAAACACTTAAGAAACTCGTCTCTTTGTGTACGCTACAAATCTGCCCGGTTTGTTTTTCTAAGCGCATAGCTGGGCGCGGGGGAACGGGGGTCAGCGGAGCAGGTCCGGAGCTGTCCGCGGAGAGGCGGCTTCGAGTGGCTCRCTCTTCCCTTCCCTAATCACCTCCATAAATCCTGCGGCGCGCGTGAGAAGCGGCTCCGGTCCCAGCCCGCTTGCACCAGTGTTCGGGGTTTGCTCTGCCTGCTACCCTTCAGTCTTGCCATCGTATCACGACATCCCCAACAGCAACGATAACCCACGTCTTTCATGGCTCGTGTTTGCTTCTTGACCAAAGYGTGTGTGTGTAGGATGCGTACAAACAGGCATGGCTTAAGTGCTGCGAGCACCCTCACATCCTTTACCCTGAGCTCTGCCTGGCGAGCGGGCTCTTCTGCTGTTGCAGGTTGCAGAAGATTTACTGCTTGCAAAGCCATTTATCCCCAACTYGTATGTGCAGAGCATGGGCTGCCAAACAGAGGGTATGGCTGGAGCACTTGTGTGYGAGATGTCCTAGTTCCACGGTGACTTCTGTCCTTGGGTTGAATACAGCCTTGCGGAAATTTGAAGTTCTGTTATTCCCTTTTCAAAACTGAATTAACTGATTCTATCCTGTGATCAGGTTTCTCCTGGAATTTAGCAGTCGGGGGGCATCAGTGGTCACAAATGATGCTCAGTGACTGGGGTACTGCTGCCCAGTGCCAGAGGCATTCCTGGTGCCTATCTTAGCTGGGAAGAGGAAAGGGGGAATCTCGAAGCGTGCAGCCACACTGTGGGTTTCATTGGAAATTATTTATGAACTGGCTGCTGCTCCTGTCCCTTGGCGTGTCCCCTGGTAGGTCACAGCRGAACAGGACTCAGTGCCCTGTCTGCATTGGCTCATCTAAGCAACCTGCTCCAGAGGAGCAGTGGATTGAGGCTGGAGAGTTACCCTCTGATTTTCCCTATGCTTGTTGCTTCAGCAGCAGGATCACGGTGATTACGGCTAGTAAGTTTTGATAAGGGACTGAAAATAAAGACAGGCTTTATTGGAGTTATGTGAATGCTTTGCTGTCCTGCTCATGGAAAGACTTGTGTTGTGCTGTYGGAGCCCTAGCAAGACCGTGGACATCCTGACATGGACAGCAATGTGCGCACGTCTCCAAAACACTACCCCTACGTGTGTCCAGTTGCAGTGGCTATTTGGAGTAGTTCTGTTTTTGAGGAAGAGTTCTTGTTTGGAGCTTCAGCACATCCTATTGTATGGGGCACTGAAGGAGAGAGAGCCCTTCTTTTGCTGGGCCAGTGGTTTTTGCGTTGTTACGAGGTACTAGAAATGAAGTAACGGTGAGGAATGTCGTCGTGTTTACTGACCGGGATATTCCAGGAAAGAAGGCTGTGAAAGAAGGGGCATTTTCTGTGGTTTGGTGCCGGGGTTCAGATTTCATCTGGTTTCCCGTAGGCCTGGGGAGTGCACTTAGCGAAACAGGAAGCCTCGTGTCCCGTGTTATTTATAGATCGGAAACCTCATCATAAAGATTTATATGGGAGTATTTCACAAATATTAAACTCAGAATTGCATCTTTTAAGCAGAGGCCAATTGAAAGGGTGGCACATTAAGAGCTGGGTAGTCTGTTATCACTTGTCTTGGTGGCTGGATGTGATTTTATTTCCTAAGAAACCTGAGGGACGATGATGCTGAGAGATGACTTGGTTTTTAAAGGACGTTAGAAAACACGGCCATTATTGTGAGGCTGCACAGTTTATAAAACGAAGTAGCTTTTCTTGCTCATGTAGATAACACAGAGTGCAGCCCATAGGCACAACGTGCGGGTTGATTTTGGTGACGTTTCTGTCAAGGGAACCAACGATCAAAGGGCACTTTTTCCTTCTGTGGCTCCTTTGTTCCGTGCTCCCAGCGGGGAYTGCTGTTGAAACGTGGCCGTGGCCGAGGTTGCTCTTGTCTGGATAGTGTTCCTGGCGGGGCTATACTCCATATTTAAGGCGCTCTTGATGAGCCGGGTTGTCAGGCCTTCTCGTCCCCTGGTTCCTTGTAGGCCGCCTGCCCTCTGGGTTGGGGTCTGGGCTCCTCAGCTCCTCAGCTGCTCCTGTTCAGGGCATGTTTGGCACAAACTCCTTCCCCATGCACAAGGAACCCACAGCAGGGTGGGAAGGGACTTGCCCTCGYGTTGAGCCTTGGCCTCCTGGAAGCTTCACAGAGGCCCTGAAGACTGTATTTTGGCTAGAGGSTGCTCTTCACAGCTTGGCTCATGGGTTGGAGGCTGTGGATTCGGGCCCACGGAGGGAGGCTCAGCGAGGATGGGCAGAAGGGAGCGGCGGTATCCGGAGGGAGCGCGAGGAGGCAGGAAGCCCGTGGAGGAGCCRTGTTCCATAGGCAGCAGAGCACTTCTCTGCAGCGGGAGAAAACACCAGTCTCRGGTCAACTTCCAGACAGAAACGAGAACAAAACCCTTGAGGTGRGGAGGAGCGCTGCGGAGCCGGCGGCGTGATCGGAGCGGGTGGGCACCAGCCTTCMCAGAAAGGCTCCTTTTAGCGCGTGTGTTTTTGGTAACTTTTAATRCAAGCCGTCAGGCCTTTGGAATAAGTTTATCTTTTCAGCAGAGGTTTTTAGTAATGCTAATGAGGGTTTTGGTGATGTAGAGCAGTTCCTCCTAGTCTCAACTTTGACAAATTCATTTCTCAGGAATTCACAGGGCTTGAAGCTCTTGTGAAATCTCTGTTTCAAGTCTGAGATTTTACCTTCATGTGGGGGGTGGGTTGTGTAAAGCCCTCCCATAATCAGAAAGGGCTTTTCTGACCCTTTGTTGTCTTTTTTTTTGTTTTGTTTTCCCCCCTGAGGAGAGTTTCAATAAGGTTGGAAGTTTTCCAAGGGCCTGACCCAGGTGGTGCTTTCTGCTTCAGCCATCACACCATCCTTCCACATTTTCCCTTTTTCCTAATTAACAGGAAGGGATGTTGGATGCATTTTCATAGATGGATTTTATGCAAAAAAAAGAAAAAAAAGAAAGAATAAGAAAAAAAAAGTACTTTGTAGGCAATAATATTTTTGACAAGCTGACTGCATAGTAGTTCACATCCACTTCATGTTATGCTGGTGAGTAGTGACTTGATGGTGCCTTGCTGCCTCTGCTAGGAGTTATCTGAATAAGAACTTGTTTAATAAGGATCCTTATTAAATAAGGATTCTCCATTACGTGTTGGATTTGGGGCTGATGCACCCTCTGTTACTGAAGCTGTGCTGGGCACGTTGCTTTACTGCAGCTTGGGACACAGGCTCGTGTAAAGGGCAAAGCTCCAGCTCGTGCATTGTAGACCCTTGAGCAGRCGTTGCAAAAGGGTGCCCGTTTTTGCAACACATCCATGTGGAAATTGATTGCTAGGAGAAAAAAAAAAAAGATATATAGGAATGCACTGGTGCAAATGTAAGAGAAATGCCTGGAGACTAGGGACAGCAGGGGATTGTGAAGATAGCGAGCATCAGGGAAGGGAATATTTGACAGCTTTAACAGATACGAGGGTAGAGAAGGAGTATGGGGGAGGGAAAATCGGGCCAGAATGGATGAAATTTTAAGCCTGTTTATTTTTTTTTAGGAGCGGCTGGTTTGTAGAGCTTAAATGGGGAAGAGGAATATATGGCTGACAGCCTTTATGTTTTGCAAAGGAATAAATTCTGTAGTTAGTCATAAAGTAAATGTTATCTAGTTTACCACTAACCTCTTTTTCCCCCGAGCAGAAGTCTGTTAGTTGAATAACTGGGTGTTGCTAGATGTGGTTCTTCTGTGTCCGTAATGGATATTCCAGGCAACTGGAAAATGTAAAGCATAAAAATCCCGGACTTATCAGAGCCTTATTCTAGTGATTATACTTGAGTTGAGTGGTTGTATGATGTACGATAAATATCTGCCGTAGCCTCCCAATGCCGAGAGTGCAAAATCCGGCAATACCAAACGGGGAGGAGCGATTGTGGGGCCGGGGGTTGTGCTGCCCTTTGGAGAGACCTGGCCGGGCTGCAGAAAGGGGCCAGGGCGCTCGTGAGCATGAACTGGAGCCGAGGGAGATGCAGAGCCCTGCACCCGCAAAGGAGGTGCCGAGCCCTGCGTGAGCGCACGAGGCTCTCGGGGCCGCGGCTTGCAGAACTTGGTTAAAACCTGGTTGCATCTTAATGCAGACTTCTTCCAGCTCTGCACTGAGGGTCAAAACRCCAAGGAGGAAAAAACCTCTTTATTTCTTCTTTAAACACTTCACTGTAAAAGGGAATCCTGCGATGGGGCAGAGCCTGTAAGGCTTGTTGGTTTAGAGCTTTCTCTACCTTCAGTAAGGGATAAGTCACTGGGATCACCAGTTGTGGAAGGTCTTTGGAGACCATTTTAAACAACATCTTAATGCTAAACTTGGTACCCCAGTGAGAGACGTTGCCCTGGGAGAGCCAAGGGAAGGATGGGGCTGCCTTGGCAGCAGCAGCACGATGGGCGCTCAACACGCGGCTCCCGTCTCCAGCAGGGAGCYGGGAAGGGCAGGGGCAAGGGAAGGACCTGGCGACCACGCTGGGCCCTGCCAGGAAGACCCGACGGCCTTGGGGCAAATTATTGTTTTCCATTTGAATTTAGTTTGAACCGTGTAAATATTTACGTCATTCATCCACGTACGTTATAAAATTAAGCATTCCTGAAGCTTGGGTGTGTTATTTTGGGAGAGAAGACTAACATTCTTATTTAGATTAACTACTGTTTTATTAAGCCAATACACAGAGATGTTGGAGGTATATACAAACTAAAAGAAATGTTCATTTTGTTAAACCAAGCTGACAAGCCGTGGTTACACATCATCTATTTTTGTGATGCAAACTGGATATTAATCTAAACAGTGTGGACCTAACCAGGCTTATGTTTTGCTCACTTGTGATGGGTGCTGTGAGTAGGGGGTATCTCTGTAAATCAGATCCAAGATTTATTCAGTGATGTCCTGTGAAAATAGTCCAACTCAAGGCGGCATTCACTTGGCAAAGTGTTAGATTTTACTCATCTCTCTGCATTTGACTGTAAAATAAGGAATACTGTAGCAGCTTGCACGCATTTTGAATTGATGGTTAAATATGCAGTGGCCTATAGTGTATATAAAAGCAAATGTCCCTTGAATATTATTTCAGTCGATGAAATTCTGAGTATATAAATACCGAGCTGCAAATACTTTCTGACTGCAGCATTATAGACCTTATGGTACGGTTATAGCGAAACAGGCTGCTAATATGCATCCGAGCTCCAGAGATATTAAACTATATATAGATTTTGCTATTCCTAACAGATTGTTGTTGAGCTACCTGACACCTTTTCTATGTTGCATGCATGCAGAAGAGCTGAGCTTTACATAATTTCTGGTTAGTGTTAGTTATGTGAAAACATATTAAAATGAGTGCCCTAGTTAGGAAACTCTGGCACGTAGGGAAAGGCAGGTGGGAATGTYCCTGCGGAGATCCAGGAGCTCCGACAGACACTGCTCCTTCTAGGAGAGGCTCCTGTGCARGGAGCAACGTGGCTGCAGAGAGGACAAGGAGGCCCGTGGAGGCTGCAGGGACTCGGATGCCTTCGGTGTCCTAACATGAGGGATGAACCCACGTGGCCGCTGGCTGCGAGCAGCGTGGAAAGGACGGCTCTAAGCTGCATTTAGTTTGAATGACAAAAGCTGCGTGTAATTAAAGGAACCTGATTTTGAGGAGGTAACCCAAAAAAACCCCCATTCCTGCCAAAATGTCCCATGATGCTTCAAGAAAACTCAACCTATCTGGGGATTGAGTTATAACCTATTGTATCTTTAATCCCTGCTTAACATTTCAATAAAAAGAACATTGCCCTATTGAGAAATTAAATGCTCTATATTTACATTTTCTTTATGAAATGGGAAGGAATGAAGTCATTCTGCTGCATTCTCTGTTGCTTGACTGACATTTAATTTCACACGCTTTAGTCAACTCTCAGGTTGCACTTTCCATAAGAAAAAGAGATTTGTTTTCCYTTGCACGCTTAAAGCCCGTTGCTTCCATTGGATCTTCCACCAAGACCTGCTATTTTTCTTCAATTCCTGATGTTTTTTTGTTATTTTCTGTTATGGTTTCTTCAGCCAAATTTTTCTATTTTTGTATTTTTTATTTATTTATTTTTAAAGACTCTATATTTATCGTGTTGAGCTGCACCCCGAACAGAGGTTTTGAGCAAGGCTCTCATCTTGAACTTCGCCGAGTGCCAGGAGAGGACAAGCAGATGTTATGGGGCGCTTTGATCTCTGTTGTTCCTCGAGTTCGGCGGTGCTGATGTGGATGAGGCTCCGGGCATCCCGTGCTTGGAAGCAATGTGGAGTGGGAAGGGGTCTCCGTGGCATCAGCCACTGGCAGGAGGCAGCTCCATTGGGATTGGGAAGGGACACTGAAGTCTTGTTTAACCCCTGCAAAGGAAGTGGGTTTGGAGCATTTTTATCTCATGTTTAGGGCAGAGGGGTCAGCGCTGACGAGGGGCAGTGCTGCCTGGCTGAAGACTGTGCGTACCAGGGCACCCGAGGTGCAGGTTCTTTCCTTTTGGACCCAAACACACAGGGCAGTGCTGAACATCAGGGCTCTGCCAGCCACATCCCCGTGTAATTTCCTAAGGTGCAGGTGGGATGGGATCTGCGTTTGGTATTTGCATAGCAAAGAAGGGAAGTTAAGGCACCTCATCCTACCGTGTCAAGATCTGCTGCTGCCTCTTGACCCTCATGAGGCTCTGGAGGAGCCAGGRCAGGGACCAACTTCAGACAGCTTCATTTTACCCCTACTCATGTCYGGAACTGGGAATTTGSYGTGGAAGGGMATTTGGGGTCAGTTTGGTTTTGGTTATTTTGCAAACATTCTTCAGAAGGAACSATGGGGGCTGCTGGTGTGTGATCTKGGCGAGTGCCCCCTTGGTGCAGCAAAGTGAAGCGTGGCCCACGGGTGCCATGGTGGGTTCCGCTGCATGGGGACCTCATGTCCTGCAGCTCGGGCCCCCTGTGCAGCCCCTTTGAGAGTGTTCCCCTCGCATAAACTCAGCCTTGTCCTGCTGCTGATAATTACAGAAAGAAGCCAGGCACGATGCGACCTTTCTGGAAGCACGAGAAAGAGGGAATGGGTGTGAAAACCAATGTTGCTAACCAAGGGAAAGAAGATCTCTTGTTTCTTCTGTTAGGGAATTAGACACTGCAGAGGGTGTTGAAGACTAGGTGGTGCAGAACCTCTTCTGCTGTCTTGGCCTCTTTGGGGTAGACTCCAGTAGTGCTTGCCTTAGAGTTTATATGCTTGGAGTGAGCTGCAATACCTGGACACTGCTGCAGGATGCAGTGAGTTGGTTTGTTGCAGTGCCCTGGTGTTCGTGAAGGGGAGAYGGGGGTGCTGCGGGTCCTCTCCGCTGGTGCTCCGGAGCTCAGGAGGAAGAGCCGACCCACCATGTGCCAGCACCAAGGTCCCGGGCAGCCCACCCCACACCTGGGCAGCGGGTTTGGGTTTCTGTGCTTGCTTTAAATGTGTTTGGCCAGAWCAGTGGCTTCCTGTCAAACCCTCTGTAATACCCGAGCATCTACCCGAACGGCAGTGCTGTTTTCTGCACTGATGAAAATGTCTGTGTAGAACATAAAACTCCTCTTAAAATGCTGGTAAAAATAGAGCAGACTCAAATACTTCTATGCTGCGCTTTTATGTGTTTATTTTCTGACCCCTTGTTAGTCATGTGGTATGTACACACCCAGTAGTAAATATATATGAAACACTGTATTTAAATGAGACGTCTTGCTGTGAAATCATACGTAGGCACCGGGGGCCAGAGGAGAGCTTTCTTGTGCCTTGCCTGGAGCACTCGAGGAGTTTCAGGGTTCCTTCTAGTTTCGCACCTTGCGGAGATTTCCCGGTGACACTTAGGATWAATAACTTTTTTGAAGGTCTTACGTATTCTCCCTGCAGTTATAAATATTAGCAATAACAGCACGAGCCGAGCGCGCTCTCCAGGTCCCGCAGCCAAGTTTCCAAACGGCCTCTCTTGTGCCTGCGGCCTTGGGGCTTTCAGATGCGCGGGATGAGAAGGGGGTTTTGGGAGGCGCTTCCAGACGTTCCTAGCCACGGGCTATGAAGGGCTGCAAGTGCTGCCGATCTTTCCTTCCTCCCTTTTTTTCTAATGTGTGCGGCAGGCCCTTGGCGTGCAGGGGACCACCCTGCCCGGGACGGGGCGTCCAATTCTCGCGCAGCGAAAGGATCCTGAGCAGGGGCTGCTTGTTATGTCGACGCGCATGTGGTTTTTCTGACTACGGTTACTTGGCAGCCTCTAGAAAATATTAAACTCCACTTGAGCGTGGAAGGGCCAGGAGGACTTAAACGCGCAGTGCAAAAATGCCTGTGTTTGATTCCTGCTGCTCTGCGTTGCAGAGTCTCTGTGGTAGCGGGAAAAAAAAGACCCTTTTGTGCCCTGGACCACGCGTAACCTGCCCGTGTCGGGCACGGCCGCTGCTGCTGGCTCGGGTGCAGGGACTTYTTTCTGTTGCCAGCTGAGTTTCTAAATGGGAATTCGATGGGAATTCAAGTGGCTCGTGGTTARAAACCCCAACCCGGCCCTTTGGAGCTGGGAGTTTCCACGGCCTCTTCCCTGCTTTTGCAGATGGTTCTTGGGCACGGTGTGTGCCGTGCCAGGAGGTTTCCAGCATTCCTGGTTGTTTAAGGAACAGATGTTTGCAGCATTAGTATTAGATGCTGTTTGTTATGATGGAAGGGTTATTTTTCATTTAGTAATTGCCATTTAAGGTCATAAACTGGTCCTTTAACTTGAACCTGAGTGTGACTTAATTGCGGGAGCAATCCCTACAAAGCGCAAAGTCCCTGGTACTTCAGGCTCCTGTTAGGTTTCTCTTGAAATGAAATATTTTCTTCCTGAAGAGTTGAGTAGCTTTGGGCATTCCGTTTGTTTAGGAAGTTTGTCTTTTCCCACCACTGTGCTGCAGTATTCCCGTCTTGGAGAGCCATGCCAGCCCCAGGTAGGACTCGGGATGGGCTACGGGAGCGCCGAGCTGCTCTTTGCTGTGCACCAGCCGCGGCAGCAGCTGCTCTTGTTCTAGCTGTGCTTGCAGGACAAGCAAGGCTTAGGAAGGGAGAGCTCGTGATGGAAGCACTGTTGGGTTTCAAAGCTTTTTAGACTCAAAATAAGCTGGGAACTGGGTTTTGAATCTCCGTACGGAGTATGATAGGAAAAACAGCTGCAGAATTTCCTAGCGCTTCATGTCTGAACACTCTCCTAAAGTAAGAAATTCCCTTTTCATGGGAATGACATAAAATTGGCACTTCAAACACTGAAAGTAAAACACGTTTTTGTTTTTTCTCATTCTTTTTATTTTTTTTTCACGATACACGCAGTTCAGTTCTCAGCTTTCCTCTGCCAGAACTCCTAGAACCTCTCTCAAAATGAAAGCCAACCGCCTCGTGCACGTACAGGACGTGAGAGCGCGCAGCTCTAGGACCCCGACCCGCYGCGAAACCATCACCGTGGTCGGCAGCACCGATTTATGGCCGCCGCTCGGCCCTGTGTTTCACACACTCTGTGTCTGAACTTCTGCAACAGCCTGAATATTTGGGTGTTGTATTTTAACTGTCCCGTTTTCATTGGTTTTTGGAATATAAGTTTTCCTATAAAGTGCAGCCGTGGTCTTGCCATGTTGATTGGAAAACAAATTTGGTGTGGGAACGATGATGTGTCCAGACATGGATGTGGAACAGCGTGGAGCTGCCGTGCGTTGTGCGAGGCTGCAGCACAGACGGAGGGCATCGGGTCTGTGTGCTGGTCCCCATGGCCATCGTGAGGGGCCGGGCTCAGAGAAGAGCCAGGCCTTGGGGCCAACCCGGGCAGCTCAGCCCATCTACTGCCACCAGAACGCCATCCTGGGGACGTGTTGGCTTGGTGCTCGGGTGGCTGTTCCTGGGCTTGGTGCAAGCCCATCCCTAGGACAGGGGTTGAGTCGGGTGTGGGTGGTCTGGCGGCGAGCGCGGGCTTCATGATGGAGGCTGAGGATGGTGCCCTCGGCCTCCAAGACTCGCTCTGCTGCGCTGGAATGAGGTGTTGAATTTGTTATGATTGCTCTGCTCAGCAGCGTTAATGAATTCCAGCCAGCTGACATGTTTGCAGAGGTGGGTTTTTGCTTGAGGAGAAATTTATTAAATTTACAGGATAAATATAATTAAAGCCCGGTAATTTCTAACGTTTTGTTTACAGTGGGAGTGCAGATTTYGTGCATTGATAGCTTTGCATATTTACCTGGCAATTTGTTAGAGTAATTTAGTCTGTAATTATTTCRTGATTACTAACGCTTTGGAGCTGTGTCACGTTCTGGTGAGTCAAAATCACGTTGTTGACTTTGTGGCGCTCTGATCTTGGCYGCCTTTGTGCTGCTTGGCGCAGGGACCGGAGGGGTCCTTGAACCACAGAACTTGCTGGAGCTTCTTTGCTCCGATTTTGTCCCCGAGAGGAGAGATGGGCACCACATGTGCTCCTGGGCTGCCTGGATGGAGCCGCGTGGCCGTTCCCGTGTCCCTTGGACACGGCAAGAGTACTCRTCCTGTCAGAGGTGCTTTCCACGCACACAGCAAGATGGAAGTGTTGCTCCCAGCACGTTCCTGGTCTCYGGGAACTGTCCGTGGCACCAGGTCAACAGAGGGATGGGAGATTCACGGATGTCCGCGTTGGATCTCCTTTCTCCTGTGACTAAGGCTGTTCTTCAGCCCATGAGAAGTAACTCTCCTTGTCCCACTGCCACATGGGGTCCYAGTTTCAGCTTGTGCTTGTTTAGGTGGCAACTGCTTCTGGCCTCAGCAGAATCATAGAGTCATTATRGTTGGAAAAGACCTTCAAGATCAAGTCCAACCATAAGCCCTTGTGTAGGTATCTGGTTCTCTCTAGATGTAGATGTCTCTGATGGTCCAAAAAGGGACCCCAGTTATGTGAGCAGAGTCTTGTGTCATTTCTGCTTTCCCCAGTGCCTTTCATTCTTCYTCTTCTGGTATAAACGTTTCAGCATCTGCACTTCTGAGTAATAATTTTGGGCTTCCTCCTGCCCACATTTCCTGGACTTTTTGTCCACTTGATTTATTATATTCGGAATCCTGTTTAAGAATTCATGCGGCGTATGACTGCCTGGGCCAGTTACATGTCGGGTAAATGGCACCGCTTGGTTAATTTCGATTCAGTCAGTGGAGAAGGGGCTGCAGCCGCGGAGGAGCGCGGCCGGTCTCCGCATGGAGTTCGGGAAGGCCTCCCCGAGGTTTGGAAGCTGAGCACCAAGGGSATGATGCTTAATGATCACTTGGGAGGTGTTAACTCAGGTCTGGGTTCCATTTTTAGTGCAAGTTAATCTTTGTGCAAGTTTATGTGCAAGTATTTGGGTTTTCATTATGCCCTAGTGGTATTTTTTCTGTTGTTCTGTATATTTCCAATGACATATTTATATGTTGTTAAAAAAAACCTYATTCATAACTGCAGTCTGGCTTGTAATTTCTCAAAGAACAGGAACGAAGGGCATAATACCAAACCAACAGCTCGTGAGTGTGGAGTGCTCACACACCAAGGCAGRGAATCCTCCTTGGTTTTGGACCCGGCTATAAAATGAAGAATGATTTCCTAGTACAGTGACTCTCMCATGAGAGGAGCTGCTGGCCAACAAGGCAATCAAGGCACTGTTCTGTGTCTAGTGCCTGGTTAGCCACTACTGCAGGTGTCTGCGYTTGGGGTTTTGGTCCACTTTGGTTATGTCAGCTTCATCTTTGTCTGTTGTAGTGGTTGTTAATGGTCTATCTTAATGGTAAGGACAGGACTGGACAAGGGTTGAGAGAGCTGTTGGTCTGGAAAGAAAATGTGACTGAGGGAGTACCCTATTTTAACTGATAAAATCGAGAGCAAGGAAATGAGGAATTGCAGTGTGCATAAAATAATAGAGGGAGAAATAGCAAAACAAGGTCATCTTGGAACACTTTTCAATGCAGATGGGCCTGGGCAGAGAGCTCTCTTACTTGGTGAGATATGTTTGGCGAGAAGCATATAGCTATGTAGTAAGGGACTTGATAACCATTGATATACGATGCAATACTGCATGATTATAGACACAGGGTGTTCTTAAAGGTGGTAAATGGCACATGGTCTTACTGAATAGTAGAAATCAAAGGCAAAGGAAGCTCTCTCAGCTTTGGATTCGCTGCATAGCGAACATGTTGAAGGACAGCATCATGGAAAGTCACTTTTCCATCTTSCTCTCAGCACCGTGAGTTGGTTCAGCCCGTGGAGAGGAAGTGGAGCCGATGTGGTCTCTGAGGTTATCTATTTGAAAGTGTGAATTTAGATGAAATGAGGCCAATTGCCCGGTGGACTTGAGAAGTAAGAGCTCAGGGAATTGGAATTTCTTCATTATAAAGGTTAACCGAAGTGCAGAAAAACTGTAGCAGAGATCTCATGACTTAACTGGGTGAATAACCATGTAAAAGTGCTAAGCCATGGGCATTTTAATGAGAGCAGATAAGTGAAGATGTTGCCTGCAGGAAGGTTTGGTGTTGGAATTATGCAGAATTCCATATTGAAAGTTACCAAGATAAACCTGAAATAGCAATGTATAGGAATATAGAAGTTAAAGGCAGTCTAAGATGAGCAGTTAAACTCCTTAAAGTATTTTCACTCTTGATTGTAATTAAACCTTATTCTGTCTTAAATTTGGCACACAGTTGTTTATTTCTTATGCCAAAACCATCTGTGAGTGTAATGAAGATCCATCCTTTCCTTGCTGCTCAGCAGAAACCACCTTCACAGTGTTAGACTCCGAATGGGCATCGATTTTTGCCCTAAGTCACGTATTTACCAAACACTTAATTCGAGTATTCACCTGGAGAGGCGATTAAATGAGGGAGGTCAAGCAGCTGCTGAAGTGTTGAGTAACTCAATACCTCGGACATGTTGAGATTTTAATAAACATCAAGGTAGAGGGTTTGAAACTGGAGCTGGGAGTTGGGACTCTACAAAGAAGGGCTCGTCTTTCGCTTTTAATTATGAAACCAGAGAGACCACTATCCACAGGTTGGGCACGCGGAGAAAGTAAATTGAGCTCTGCTGAGCTTTGATTCAGCATGTGAGAATATCCTTCAGGTACACATKAAAGCTCACTGGCTAAAAATAGAAAAACTCCTGTTTTGGAGGCCGCTGACCCACTTAAAAGAGCAGGGAGCGTGAGGAGGACTTGCTCGGGATTTAGAGACTTTCTGTGTTTCCAAGCCAAAGGAAAAGATCAAGCAAAACTTGCGTGCACTGCCTGCGTTATGTTTTAAGCCTGCTTATTTCTCTACATTATTTTTGGGATTCAGCCTTTTTCTTAGGTTCCCAGGGCTGATGCTGCTTTGGACTGGGTATTCTCACGTCCTCGTTAGAGCAGCCGCTGCTTTCCTGGGCTTGCAAGCTGAGCCTTGCCGCCGCTGCAAAGGTCGCTCTGCAAAGGCTGCGCTCCACGGGCGGCCGCTTTTCCTCCCTGCGACAAGGAAGGGGAGTTGGGGAAGAGCACGAGGCAGAGGCGGTTTGTCCTTGGCTTGAGAACTCGCCCGCGAAGCTGAGGGGACGATGAGGCTGGGGGTGCAAACCGTCCTCTCCTCCGCTGTTGGATATTTTAACTGCCTCGTCTGTGTCCTCCTTCTGAGCAGCAGTTCCCTGCACACATCTGCAGAGCCCGTTTGTTTTTGCTGCTCCACATCTGCCCTTCGGAATCCGCATCCCGATGTGGACAGACCCGTGTTGAAAACGCTTCCTGCCCCCCTGAATCTCCCCGCTGGTTGTTTTGTGCACGTTTAACCTGGCTGCCTTTTCACGGCAAGGCTTTTGCCGTCGGGATATCGTCTTGCTCCCGCTTTTTAGCATTAGCCACTTGCAGTCTTGGTGCATAATTTACAGTTTTGGAGTTGCAGCAATGATGRATAGCTTTGCACCTCTGATCCATGAGATCAGAAAGGTACCGTCATGTGATGGAAAATCAGTTATTCTCATTTCTTTTTCCCACATTGTGAGATTTATGTGCCCTGCTAAAATGCTACATTTGTCCCACGCGACCTTCAGCTGGAAAGTGAGTCTGCTTCCATTAACAGTTGAACCTGGAATCAAAATCTTGCTCAGTTCCCAAATGTCACGGATAACTCATGCCATCATGAAAAACAAAACGTGAAGTTCCCTTGGATATGCATTTGTTTTGCTTGTAAATCCAGAGTGTAGGTGGTTAGCAAATAAGCCAAAWATTATGCAAATATTTGTCCTTGCATTGCATACAAAATATAGGCAGAAAAGACATTAACTGAGTAAGCAGTAATGGGGTGTTAAAGTATTAGGGAATCCTACGGGTAGGTGTTTCAAAGCCTAAAGGATTTTTACGTGTTCCTAAAMTTGAAAACTCTTTGTTAAGTACTGACTTGAAGGTATTTAAGTATTATGAAGTGTTCAAAGTATTAAACATAATTATATTTCAAAATATTGGCTGCCACCAGTGCAGCACTGAGGGGATTCTCCAGTAGCACAGAGCGCCTACAAGTTGTTGATTTTGTTATTGGTATATTTCTCCCTATGAATRCTTCGTTTCCTGGTTTTGAGAACAAGTTGCTTTTGGGGGTGTTTTGTTCCTTTTCTTTTATCCTCTCCTGCGCCCTGATCTTCTGGCAGGCAGTTCCCCTTGTTACATGCTGTATGAAAAAGGACCTATTGCTGGTTTCAGGTGYGCTTCCTGGTAATTTCATTTGTCATAGTCGGATTCATGAAATGTGAGAAGCAATAAAAAACAGTTCCCTTGTTTTCTGCTTGACATTAATGTTTTATATGATCGCTGTGTTTATATTCCGGGCTTTCCAAGCTGGAAGTCCCGGCCGGCTGGGCTGCCCGTGCACGCGGAGCGCTCCCCGTTCCTGAGCCTTCTGGGCGTTATTTGGCTTTTGGCCGTGGGCTGCTTGGGGTTACTTTTGCATTTCTCAGCTGTGATAAACGCATCTTGTGTTTCATGGGCCGTTGCTCTGTAAGGTGAGATGCCCTCTTAGCCTTCCCTTCTGGTTTTACAGCACTGAAAAAAGTCAGCCTTGGCAGCCAGCTTTAATGCCCCCTCTGCTCTTTTCCRAACTGCTCTCAGGTGTGAGCGCCGGCACCTCTGCAACACCCCTGCTCATGCCCTGTCCCAGCCCCATCTCCGGCCCTCCTGCTTTTTTAATGCTGTTAATCTGCACAGAGACGTCTTTATTCTGTCCAGTGGCTGCTTAATCTCTTCATGTGTCTTGCAGAGAGCTTGCCAAAAGCTCTCTTGCAAAAATCAAAATATGCCCTAAAAACAATGCCCCAAGCCAGGTATTTTGGGCTCCTCCAGGTAGTTCTGTGAGTGCGGGGCAGTCCACAAAGCTCCCTATTCTGTCGCAGGCTACAAGAGGCCTGTTGCTCCTGATTGCTACCACAGTGTCTGCTAACGCACACGGGGAAGGAGTGAGACTCGCTGCCCCAGCGTTGCCAGGTCCCATGTCTGTTCTCCCCCGAGATGCTCGTGGATGTTTCCTTGGCGTTGGTCGCCTCGCTGGCTGTTCTGCCAGTGGCTCCAGTTTGCACCGTAGCTGTTAACTCACAACTCGCTGCTGGSTATAGCGCTAGTTACCAGGAAGGGGCAGGGAGCATCTGGAAGAGTAAAACGTTTGAAGTTTACCRAGAGGTAGTTTAAAAAAAAAGTGATATTTATCACATATTTACACGTAGGTGTTGAATCTGTTTGTTGATCGTTGATGCACTTAAGTCATTTATTTTAGCTTTACATACATATATATATATTTAGCTATGGTTCTGCAGTGCTTCTCCATCGAAGCAGTCTGTTTTACCATTTTCATGTAATGTGGCGTTGGATATAATTGTATCTTGCTGATTATGCTCTTTCTGCAAAATTTATGTTGAAACCTCCAGTGGATGTGTGTTTAAAAACAGCATTCCACAGACATTTTTCATTTACAAATAGGCTGCAGAAAACAATTTGCAGTTACTCTTACCTTCCTCTTTATGTAGCAGTTGTAAATTTTAATGAGACTCTTAATGAAACTTCAGTATTTATTTAAGTGATAACTTTACTCTTAAAAGTTATCTATTGCAAGCTTGGCCCCTGGCTGTAGCTTTTCCTATCCAAATGCTGCCTTATTGCCCAGTGACCTTTACTAATGCCAGATCGGTTTGATTTTTCTGTCCCTTCGACTGTGGGTTATGTTTGTGTGATACGTTCTAGCTCGTGTCCAACTGCCTTGCTGTGTCCAACTTAATTTTAGCTTGTGCGAGAAGGACTTGGTTGCCTGTCGGGTGTATGGGGTCAGCAGCCGGGTTTCATAAATAACACAGTTCTGATGGCCGTTTTGGCTTGGCTGGTTCAGGTCAGTCCTTCCATTTGATGCCCTCACCAGCTCCAAGCAACCTTTGGAAATGAAAGGTTGTGTCTTCCCATATTGTCATGGTCTTTTTGCCCGGTGGCGGGGGTACTGAAGGCTGGGTTGCAGTTGAAGCTGGGTGATCCCTTGGTGTGTGCAGAGGGAATGATCTGCAGTGATTGCTGAAACAGCGGTAGCGAAATTAATAATTGTGTAATTAGGGGGTATCAATACAACTTGCTCCATGTCTTTGATTCTCTGGCTGAAGTTTTACTAGTGTGTTGTGCTGTGGTAGCATGCTGTGTAATTCAACACTAATACCTAATGGCAAGTATTGAGTATACCGATAAACATATTTCAGGATCTGGTCAGGAATAAAGGTGCCTTTCACTGTGTTTGGGCTTGCAGGCCTCTGAGAGAGCCAGTACTAAATATTTAATCATAAAGGAGTGTTCTCTTTACAAGCGATGAATATTTGTTTTTTTCCTTCCAATTATGGGGGGAGGTAAATGGTACTGATCTCACTGCTGCTTTCAGGATAGGCATCCTTGGGATTAAAAATCYACTCAGAATTTTCCAATAGCTAAAAATACGTTGGCGAGATTGAGGGGTGGGAATACTGAGTGCAAATGGAAGTTGTTAGAAATCCATATACATTCTTACCTAAACAATTATTCTTTTATTTGATGGAAAATCGTTATAGTATCTATAATTCCATTCATAAATTTATATTTTAAATTTTAGTTTGTTTTCTTGCCCGTTCAGTGTTTGATAGTAAATTTCTCCATACTGTCAAGTCAGTGTATAGAGTTACAGGGACTGAAGCCTTTCAGACAGACCCGTCACCCTCCGTGCAGAGCTTGGAGATGCTGGAACGCTGCTCTGGATGCTGCTGGGAATGCTGCCCAGGGCCTCAGTGTATCTCACTGGTTTGTACAACACGTGGTTGCCCGGGTCAAACTTTCATCTAGAAGAAAGACTGAAGTGTTTTGTAGCTGTAATGGATGTGAGAGGCTCAGGCTGGAATGTGTACCCGTGCCAAGGCTGGCACCAGGTAATTTTGGAGAATAAAACATTCCACTTTTTAAATCAACACTAAGACAACGTGTTGAGGGCCTAGCATTTTTTCAGAGCTGTTGCATATCTATATATTAAACTATTTTAGCTGTTTGTTGCCATCTTTGCTAAACAGCACTGGGGAAAGCGTTTGTGGAGATCCCTAGAGCAGGGTTTTGCATCCCTTCAGAGCCAGCAYTGGGAGAGTGCATGGGGGAGAGATCTGCCAGACAAGAAGATGGGCTTGCCGCGGCTCTTAAGCTCCGTTTTAATACGCTAGTGAAATTTCTGTTGCACTTTATTTCTTCTGTCTTTCATTTATAAAATTTTATCAGAAGAGGTTGATTGCTTGGCTCGCTCTGCTAATTTTGGTTTTATTTTTCCTGTGTGGGATAAGGAGTAAAAGTGACTTAATCCGCAAAGGCTGCAAGGAATGTTGGATCTGGCGCTGTGAAGAAAAATAGTTGGTTTGCAGTGGGAATGGTATGGAAACCAAATATTTCTAATGCTTCCTAAAAGAAGAAAAATTAGCAGCTTTTGTTGCATGCCAAATGACTTGCAACCTAACTTTCAAACTTTTATCATAAAAACTTAATAAAAGTAGTTTGTCAGCCATTTTTTTGCCATAAATTTGGATTGTTACTGCTGAAATAACACAACCCTGGTTTAGTTCATTTTTCCATGGCAAAAACAGAATTTGTCAGGTAATAAAAGTGCAGACAAAACTGGGCGCTATGGAGGCTCATTATCTTGCAGCGTGAGATGGAATGCCGTGACACGAAGATGTCAGTATATAAACCTCATACTGCTTTATGCTCTGCCTTGACCCCTGCTGCTCCTCATCATGACGTGTGCATGTACACGCATGTACACGCATGTACACATATGTACACGTAGCAGCGCTGGGCACCTGCAGGCACCGGGGCACCGCAGGGCCTCCACCTCCAAGCTCTGACTGAGAAAACGCGTTCATATTCCAAGTCCTTTGATTTTTAATTGATTTGTTACAAAATTTAGATGCTCCTTTGTAAGGCATCTTAAGTCTATTGAATTTGCCGTATTATATGAAGTGGGACTGGTTTGCTCCCATGCTTTTTTATAGTTATGATAGGATTTGGTTGGCTTAAATACATGTTTGAGATATGTGGTAAGTGCAATTGATGGTTACAGCGGTTATGGCAGATAATTCAACATACCTTAGACCAAAATTTAATGCTAGGCCATATATGTCCTTTGTAATCTCAGTTTTGTACGTGTGCAGTATAATATGTGTTATGATTAGCACATTTCCTGAGAGGAGAATACCTAAAGGTTGTATGGAACAAGAGAGATCCCTGTTGCTCTTGGGTTAATATTTGGGTTTCTRTATCGCCCACTGCATAATGTGTTATATCCTTTTCTTCCATAGTTATGTAGAATGTTCCGTATTCCCACTAGAAAAGTAATGAAATATTTTTAAAATATATGAAATATGATGATGAATATTATTCTAATTAAGTGTCAAATTGTATTTATAATCATGGTAGTCTAAAAATACAAGGAAACTGATACAGCTGCTTACAAGTTTTGAGCCTCAGAGGCTTTGAAGTAATTTTTGAGAGGATAAAAGTTTTTTTCTTCTTTCTTTTCCCCAGCTGTGTCAGTTCCTAAGTAAAATATATTTTCCTACACCAAATGACTCAGTGAAATACTATTCTAGATCACAATTAGAGCTGAGACGCACTGCYGTACCCTGAGGCCTTGATGGTGAGTATTTGAGTGGGGCCGTACTGGAGCAGAACGATGACGAAGGGCAGGCTGCAGGTGGTGACGGGCCGTGGGCAGGGAGGGAAGGCGACTCCGCAGCCGCTCCGAAACGCAGGGATCCCGCGGCCGAAGCGTCGTCCCCTGCTGCCCTCCGGCGTCCCGGGGCCCGTTTGGCCTTTTGGGGCTTTGTCAACTGCGTGACTTAGTCATCACTGCTGACCGGTGACATCTCTTTTCAAACAATGTTTATTTTAAAGCTTTATTTTGTTTATAATTTTTTTTGTAGTTGCTCCAGCTCATATTTAGACTTCCATTTGGAATGAAAGCTTAAAAATGAAGCAACTTCCCCCTGAAGCCCTGAACCCGAGTTCCTTGGTACCTGTCCTAGTGGCTCGTGTTTTGGGGCAATAGCTTAAGAATATTAGCTGTGATTCTCGTGCCTGGGACAGAACCAGAGAAATAAAATCTTAAAATGAGGGTTGAGTCAAGCCCCGAGGGACACACGAAAGATAATTCATTTGTTAGCTGGAAGCAGATGATAATTTAGCTGCTGAGAGCAAAACCAAACCCCCGTGGATCCTGAGAAGGAGCCAAGGGGAAGCCACCTCCTCCAGCCTCCAGTTTCTCCATCCTCTTTCCTGCTGGTCTCTCCCAAGATTCTGCTTTTTATCACCCCTGTGGCCAGATGATGGTGAGGAATTTCACTAGCACTGTGAAAACAAGCAAGCTCTTGTCATGAGTGGATCATTTACCACAGGGATGTTCAAGCAAGGGGTAGCTGGAGGCTGCTGGGGCTCTTCGTGAGAGAGGAGCCTCTGCAAGGGAGCAAGATGGGATGTCTTGAGTTGAGGAGCTCTCCGGGGAGGCTGCTGAGGTGCCGCGTGTTTGCTGCTTGCCAACCTGACCCGAGCTCATTCCCAGAATATGAAACTTTTCATATTTACTCTTGTTGTATCTGGCAGGAGGCCTCAAGAAGTCCCCTGGTGCTGCTGCTYGGCTCCGGTATCTTTATAGCTCCTCTGATTGATTTGACAGAGCGTTCCCAGGCCACAGGCCTCGCGCCAGGCTGGGCTCTCTTCTCAGCAGCAAAACACAAGACCAGGAAAAAGGAGCAGTTAGCTGCTTAGTCCCTTGCCTTTTCCTCTATCTGCTGTATATTAACATGTAAAGCGGTGACACGGTGACATTACAAGTCCCTTGGAATGTAAATGAAATTGGTGTTCTTGCTCAAAATTCCCTAGGTCTTTGTCAGTGCAACCAAATTTRCACCTCTGCTATGGCTCGAAGGTGCTCTGTAGGAAATCCTGGATTCTACTCGGGATGCTTAATAATATCTGTGGAAAGATATATATGTGGTGGTGGTGTTAGTCCAGATCCATTGCGTTCCAGGTAGGTAAGGTTTCCAGCATATCCTTTACTACCTCTGAGGTAATTTAGAAAATTAGATTGCAAAAGGAATGAAGGGAGAGTAACAAGACAAGCAGTTCCTGTGTATTTTATGGTCTGATTTGTCTGCTAGTTTCTCTTTCCCTGTGTACTTTGATAGTATTTTTTCTTCCCTTTTTGTGATGAGGTTTAGATTGCTTTGTACCTGAATCACTAGGTGCAAGGATTGTTTAGTCAAGAAGTGCTGCTGTTTGCGTTGTGTTAAGGCAGCAGGAACACGCCAGCTAGTTGTTATGGGAAAAGAAATAATTCCAAAGCTCATTCGTGGTGGGAAAGTCTTGCTGTATTTTCACTTTCCCATTAGTTTTGGGCAGTGAAGCTCAAGTATTAGTAACATAGAATTGAAGGAGAATAATTTTGCAGTGCTGGGTTACAAAGCCCTCAGAAAGATGTCAGTCGAAGGGCAGTATCAATTAACATCCTGCCAACTGGATTGGGTTGACTGAGGTCAACTGCTTTATATAAGAAAGCTCTCCCTCTCCTTCTCTGTTTTTACTATGACCAAATATGTGTTGAACAAGTTTTTAGCTCATATTTAGAGTTTTTAAAGAATGATTTTGACCCCAAAGGCAAATGTAAAATTCAGCAAATATTTTCCTGTGGCTTCTCATCTGAAGTGCTGGTTGTTTTAAGCACCTCGAGTCCCGCCCAGACGAAGCTCTTGCGCTTGAGCTTAGCCTGCTTTCCTTGGCTCAACCTGCCATCTCCACAGCTTTTGGTTACTTCTTCTCCCAAGTCCTTCAACTTCATCTCTGCGTCTCCGGATGGGATTTTGGAAGTAACTGTGGGACACAGATGGCATTCAAAATAATGGGACTTGGCTACCAAACAAGGACGAGATCCTTTGCCAGTCCTGCCATTCTCTGTATGCTGTAGCTGATGGCAGTGTTCTCTTAGAAACCCTGGTCTTCTCTGTGACTTGAACTGTCTTCTCTTTGTATCCCTTTCAGCTTTTAGTTTTAGTTAGGTTTCCTGAACAGTTAAGGAGGGGATGGGGTGCCATGTCTAACTATAGAATTTACATTCCCACTAAATTACTTGGCTTTGGATAAAGACATTCCATAGACTTTTTTTGACATTACTCTGTACTGCAACAGGATCACAGGGGTGTTTGAAGTGATAATTCCATCTGACTGTGATGGGGTAACAAATACAGGGCAGTATTTGTTAGTAMTTCATCGCTATTATGGGTTTGACCTCAGTGTGCTAAGGCACTCTCTCCTTTCTGGAGGTTGTCGACTCAAATATGTAGAAAGCAGCAGCCCCTCAAACATAAGAACTAATAGTTAAAAACAGGTCTCTGTGGCGATGATGTGTGCTTGGAGAGGAGCATAAGGGGAGCACTGCAAGGGTACAGTGCTTGTCATCCCTACCATATGCTACAGGTCTCCAGTGCTTSCTGGCACAACAGGTCTTTATATTCAATAACTGTTCTGCTAGTTCCATATATTAATRCTAGTTCCTGTTTCTCCTTTATTATGTCAACCAGTGCAACCATTGGCAGCCCTTCAGCTGCTTATGCCAAGACAATTTTGAACAAGAGGTTGCCCATCACTGTTGAAAGTTTTACTGTTGAGAAACTCTTTATAGCTCTAGGAAAAATAACCTTGCATCCTGGCAATGCCTTGTTGTTCACTGGGTTGATCTTTTTGTAGTCTAATGAAACTTCAWTTTTAGAAAGTCCTGAGGCTTTTACCAAGCTTAGAAATGTCTGGAGTGATAACTTCCCTTCACCAGGGGCGTGAATGCAAAGATAACTACTTTTTCTTTTTGTCTGGGGTTTGTCTTTGAATGTGACTTGTGTTCTTGTCCATCATATTGTCCTTTAGGCTTTGTGGCAGGAATCTTGTTTTGGGAAAAAAATAAGTTTATCACTACTTGTAAGGCCTTGCTTAGTTATTGCTTAGACTTTATTTTTCTTTTTTTCAATGCACACAACCATGTTTTCACGCCGTACCGGAGTTCATGGTCCTTTGTGTGTTGTTTGGCCTTTCCAGRGCTTTTAAAGATGCTGTCTTAGTTTTTTTGTTTGTTTTTGTTTTGTCTTGTTTGTTTTATATATTTTTATATCTATGTAGCATGCCCTTTACCTTCTAACTGTGATGACTTTACTTTGGTCCGTCTAAACATCTTTTTGATAAATAGTATTTTCTCTGAGGTTCGATGTGGTGTCTTTAAATAGTTTCCATGCTGCCCACAAGGTCTTGAGTCTTTTAACTGCTGCTTTGAGCTGTTAGCATTTTAAGAAGCTCGCCATTTTCCTGCAGTTTCTGGTTTTGAAGTTAAACCAAAAATCCACTAAGCTCCATTCTTGCTCTTCCAGCGTGGATATGAGATTCCAAAATGTTGTGGTTGGTGTTGCAGAACAGCCCTTTGGTGGTAACGCTTTCCACCAGGTACCTCCCGCTGCTCAGGGTTAAGTGTCACTTCTCTGCTTGTGGTTTTCCTGACTACTTGCTCAGTGTAGCTGTTGCTAATCATACCCTTCAGATGCAGGCTTTGCCGTGCCTCCTGACATGACATTTATCTAGTTTCCATGGAGGTAATGAAAGTCTTCCATTACTGTTTTGTTTTCATACTTTGCAGCAGTTCTGATTTCTTCCTGTATCTACTTACAGGCTTCTATTTCTGTGCTCGCTGTTCCTACCACTGGTGCAGTAATGCAAGATATATTCAAATAATATCCAGGGAAACACACATATGCGTCTTGATCCGCATCAGCACTGCTTGCACTTTCAGGAGTTTTTGAACGATTAAAGTTTAAGAGATGGTGCAGGTTTATTTGCCTTAAAGGTAAATTATGGGACACATACAAGGTTATTTTTGGCAGGTGGTGTTGTGACCTGCAATCTCAACTCTAATAAAGCTTTCTCCTTTCCCTAACACAGAAAATAACATTGAAAATGCATGACTGGTAATTCATTTCTCAGGGGTGATGCTGTGGTGTTTCTCCTACCGTTCTGCCTTGCCAGAGTAAGTAAGCCCCGCTTTGGAAGCACGGTTGTGGCTTGTCCATCGGCAGGGTCCTTTGGAAAAGGGTTTCCTTTAATAGGGATCTTGAATGCTGGAGCACAGGAGGGTTGGGGGGAGCTGGACCTGCTTCCACCTGGGTCCTGTGTTTAGAATTCTGCATGACGAGGGGGAGGCCTATGGGTGATGCCAGGGTTGGTTCGGGCTGGATCTGCCGGAGGGAAAGACCTTTGGACACAACGGAGCCTGCAAGTGGAGAGGGAGGCAAAACGGAGTGACTTCAAAACTAGCCAAGACCCAAGGCTCTATCGAGAGCTTGTTTTTCTTAAACCACAGGGCACGGATGTACTTTCCAAATGCCACCACTGCTAAAAACAGTCTCCAGTCCATTTCTCATGGGAAAGTGTGAGTTCTGCATGCATGGAAATACACTGCCCTGGCTTCTGCTTTTCCTTGTTTTTTCCTGCTTGGAAGTTCAATTTCTGGATTGCCCTGCTCATCATTGAAGCCCATGTCATCAGTCTGAAATTCCCAGATCTAGCTTTAGTAAGACGAAAAAAAGACACAGGGAAGAAAGGAAGCTGAGCCAGACTCCTGTTAAGGAGGGCTCTGCATCTCACTGAATATATKAAACTGTTTTAGACTTGTGAACTTTGTTATGGATTTTTTCTCCTTAACCCAAATAGTGTTTAAGTATAAAATGCAGTTCATGAACAACACTGCAAAGTTACTCAACAAACAACAAGCCCGAAAAAGCTTGTTATGAAGCCGTTCGTTTGATCTGCCAATGTAAAAGCAAGATGAAGAAAGAGAAAGAGCTTGGGCGTTTTAATCTTCTCTTCTGCTGCATATAATCTGCCCTCGCCATGGTTTTATTAGAAACACCTCCAGAAAAGTTAGGCTTGAAAACATATTACTAATAACAAAGATTTGCTGGAAGCTCTTCTAGTTCTGTTGTTTTTTTAACCCTTTTTCTTCTCTGTCTGGAGCTTTCTATTTGTCTTTTTTTCACAGGCATCTAGAGCAGCCCTATCCTCTTCTTTAGTTTAAGATTTTCTTTTTGTGAAAGTAGGTTAATAAATTTGGAGATAAAGGATTTTTCTAAAATTCTCAGTATATTCTTGTATTGTTTTAATATAAAAATGACAGCAAATTGTTCGTTGCTGCATAGTGAGTAATAGAGAGGGAAAGATCAGAGTAGTAAAGGGTGGGGGGAAAGGAGAGGTAGAATTAGATACTAGTTTTTCTGAACTGCATGGAGCAATTCCTTGGAAATGGTGTTTTCTTTCTTTCTTTAAATGTTTAGCTGATTCAGRCATGGAGATATATTTAATTAGGGATTAACGAAAGATCCTTTGTATTACAAATGAACATGCCCTCAAGCTAATTTCCTCTCTTAGGGGTCTCACAACACTGAGCATCTAGTGAAGGAGCTGGAAGGAAGTGAAGGGGGGTTCTCTGTGTCCTGAGCATCTAGTGAAGGAGTTGGAAGGAAGCGAAGGGAGGTTCTCCGTGTCCCAGGACATACGTGCATACGGAGCAGAGCGCGGCTCCGTGTCCGGGCCGCTCATGGGAGCAGTTGYCCTGGTTCTGCAGTGACCCTGGGCTAGACCAGGCTGTTGCCTTCCACTCCCTGGGGTCGCAGGAAGGCAGCCTGTATCCTGGAGCTGTTCTGGTCCTGTTCTGCCAAGTCCTTTATTTGAATACAGGTCTTGGTTTAGAAGCCAAACTCTCCATCTGCTTCGTGCTCTCCTGTTTGATGCCCGTCCTTATTACCACATCCAGCATGGAGGGACAAGAATGCTCTCTTCCCTCCATCCCTTACACCTCTTTGGACCAGATAGGAGCAACATAGAAGTCAAAACATCAATGGTTAGCAACTGTGCATTGATTTCCATTTTTCTAATCTTTACTTGAAGTGATAAAAATAGTTGGCGAGGGCTCTGTAATTTGCTCTGCTATCAGGCTGGCTGAAGTCAAGTTTTCAAGAGCACAAATCTTGTCTGTTTTCTCCCCCGTATCCTTCTCTGTACTTGACATTGAGCAGCACTGGGATTTTGAGTTCCCGTGGATCCTACAGTGCTGAGAAGGAATTCCAAAGGAATTTTTTTATAGTTGAGAGAGCATTCCAGAGCCTGTGAGCGGTGATTGTATACGTGCGCACGCACCGTTCAGGACCTTCGTCTTCATAAGTCCCTGGAGGAAYGTAAGTAAGCCTCAGCAAGCTCATTAGTTAATTCTCTCCATACAAACATTTATTTTCCCAGCCTCTTTCTCTTTTTTTGATTAGTGAGGGAACCCCTCGGTTCTGATAGTGAACTCTTGGTCTCAATAAAGCGGTTGTACAGGGCTTGGGCGGAATTTCTGTGGACTTCCCTACGAGGGAGAAAATGTGGAATATGCTGCCTCCAAGCAAAATATGAGCAAAATGTTGTGATTCATTAAGGTCTGTCCTCACTGCCTGTGAGTGGGAACCTCACAGTAATTCAGTTGAATAGTGCACGGCCCTGAGGGGGSAGAGCCAACAAAAAAGGTGGCACTAGTCCAAAGAGCAAAATGGAAGTTTGCAGGAAAAGAGGGAGCCCTGCCCCACGCACCTCCCACTCGCACACTGTTTGTTATAATGAGATTTTATGCTCGGGTTTCCATTAGTTTTGAGCAGGAGATGAGCACTGCTCTGTAGCGTTACACGGCGCTGGGAGGGCACTCTGTAGAGCGGGTCGTCTGCTCCAATGGTTGGTTGTGTTGAAGGTGTCTAGTTGAAGTGTTTCAAGTTGGGGGGGAATGGTTGGAGAGTCAGTTAAGGTTTGAGACGAAATTTTTATCAACTCCTAGTGCTGAGCCTTTCTTTGTTTGTGACATACAAATGACCAATTCCAGGACGTTATACATAGGGGTGTGGTTACCGTGCTCTTTTAGATGAGTCCTTTAGTGGTCTGATATCCTGTTCATACACTTTTACTTGGGAATTTCAGAACTTGGCCAATTTGACTAGAAAACCTTGTTGTTGAAGGCTGGTTGTGGAAGTGGCACAGAGCTGAAGTGCTTCCAGGAGAGGGCAGTAGTGCCATATCCACCATGGATACTGCTTGCAAGCAGTGACAGCCACGTCCCGCATCCTGGGTCCTGGCTTCTGCATCCTCCTCTCTGTGGGCAAGAGGAGGGAGGTCTGTCCCTGGGCAGGCCTAGTGGGTATGGGCACGTGGAARCAGAAGCCCAGCAGTTCCTCTCATCCAGCATAATTAAAACCCTTTTAATTTCTGCCTTAATACCTGCTTGCTGTAYTGAAATGAGTGTCTGCATGATACGGGTGAGTTTGACCCCAGTTAATGCACACAACTTGGGTTGACATGTTGCCCTTTCCAGTGACTTATGTCAACCCTTCTGTGACAGAGCATGAGCCCTGAGCTGGACTATAGGGGCGCTGGAGCTTGAGATGCCCCTTCCAAAGTCTTGCTGAGCTTCTTCCCTAGCATGTGCTGCCTGCCCGTGTGCTGCTCTGCAGCCTGTATCATTTGCAGTCTGGTTTCAGCCAATATCATCTTTTTAAGCCACAGGAGTGGCCTGAAAAAAAAGCAAATCTTGTTTTGCAACTGGATTTTATGCTCATCATGGTAGAACATCCACTTTTTCATGTGCCCTCCTCATTGGCACGGGATGTTCGGATCTCCCCTGGGCTGCACAGTTCATGGCAATTCCCCCAGAGCTCGATCCAGGGGAAGAGGCTGCAGAAATGTCTGCTGGCCCCTGGCAAACAGGAAGGCTCGTGTTGGCATCTCGGTGCCAACCTGGACACCCTGCAAGCTGGTACGCCGCYGCTGTCCCTGTGCCAGAGAGCTCTGCCAAGCTGTGGATCGGTTTTCCAGCCACACGGAAGACTTGACTGCCAGTGCCGAAGGCCCTTGGAAGTGCTAAGGAGATGAATATAGGACACACTTCACAGGATTTCATGGCTCAGTGCCTCYGTGTTTACAGTGTCTCTGTTATCTGTTAGACAAATAGTGGAAATGACAAAATAATTCCGTTTCCCTTGCTTTTATTTAGTTGTGGTCACAACCACTTCAGGGTGACTGCAGATGGTTGTGGTAAGAGGAAACCCATGCAATGTGACATTGGCACATGATAAGTGCTTAAAAAAGATGAACTGTGAGCTTAATACCTTTAAGTAGCAGCAAGAACAGGGCTATAATGACCCATTAAGTTCTCAGCTTGTGCTTGTCTGGTATGGGGGCCTGTCCCAGCACTTGGGAACCTTGTAAGTAGCTGCTGGGGAAGAAGTCAAACAAATCAGGGTCTCCTCAGCGGGACACTTCACCCCAGGGACATTCAGTATCTCMCATCCTCGCTCGTGTCCACATGTGCTGCCCATGGAAGTGCTTCCATAAGAAGCATCTGCCACGAGGTGGTCTGCAGCCCTGGCAGACAGGAGGGCTCCTCCTGCACTTGTTTTGCTGGAGCAGGCAGGTGTTGGGAGGCTYCATCTCAGCCCTGCAGAGTGCCTGGCCTCGAGAGCAGCGAAGCAGCCACGTCCTGCTGAATTGCCCTGCATGGAGGCTCTTGGCAGTGGGGCTCTTGGCACCTACCCCAAAATTTTTGAACCTCTCACTGAAATAATGTTTCTGAGCCTTATAAACTGGCATGAGAAACGGTTGGGCAATTGTGGAGAACCTGGTGTGTGACACAACTGGAATGACAGTAGACATGGTCTGCGTTATAAGAGAGCATAACTGGCGTGAAAGCAATGGCATCTTCTGAATCGTCAAGGCTGTTGATGAGAGCTTGTCCTGTGGTTGCTGCCTTGGGCTTGATTTAACTTTGCCTTGGGGAAGGAAGGCTCCGCAGCGCCGGAGCAGGGACGTCGCTGGGGTTCCCTACGGCCGAGGCGGGAGCGCGGGCAGCGTTGCTGCAGAGCCAGGGTGAGGGCATAAACASTCATTGCCAGCTAGTTTCGGTGCACGTTTTTGACTGCGCTCTCTCATATTTGTGGACAAAGTGTTAGGAGTTACCTGTGGCCTGACATAGTGATGTGAACAAAGATGCTAGATGTGCAGCACAAGCCAGAAAGGTGACATTAGCAGCCAGCTGGATTGGTTAAAATGCACATAAAGTCGTTATTCAGCTTGGTAAAGCAAAGCGGTTGTTTGGGCAATCACTGCCAGAGCAAGTGTCCTTCTCCGTGATAACTAGATCTCTTCTCCTGCTACGTTACGCTTTCAAAATACCGTGTTGGGGCAGTTTTAATTGGTGTTGGTTGTCCTCTATCCGTGGGGCTCTTAGCAGTGTTGGAGATGGGAAGCGCTGCRAGGTGCCCATAATGATTGTTTTCTTGAGAGCTAATTAAGCTGCTCAATCACACCTTTGCAAAAGGGAGGGCCTGGCTTTGCTATAGATTAAAATCAGTATTGGGTGAAATTAATGTGCTGCATTGGCTGAGGAGTTAAGATAGAAAAATCTTAATCTTTCTCCAAAAGAGGGAAATTGCATGTTTGGATTGGAAAGCAATATTCGGTAGAACTACTACAATATCCTAATTCTTAATTTCAGGTTCATATTGTTGGGTTTTTTTTTTTTTGGGGTTTTTTTTTGAGCAATTTCCAAAGGCAATTGAGTACTGGTTGTATTGGCTATTGAAAATCACTGCCAGACTTTCTGATTTAAAGTGTGTGTTCTAAGATGCTGTCAGGCTACTGAGTTAACTTCAAGTTGGGTCCTGCAGCAGTTTCCTGAGTGTAAGAATCCCTGCAAAACCTGAAACATGCAGCATAAGCAGTAAAGCTTTGTTTCTCTGCTGCTGTTGAAAATCTCTGTCCCTTCTCTGTATGAGTGGATTGGAAGACTTCCTAGAGGGATTTTCCTGAGAGAAAYAGGCTTGTTTTCACAAGCAATATTTATTACTTTCTTGCTTTTTTATATCTGTTTTATTGCATGTTAAAGGTGTAAAATGAATGCTTTGGATTTGAGAAGACTGGATGAATAAAACTGTTGTTTTCCAGAGCTGTATCCTTCAAGACCATATATGTCTAAGTGGTTTTTTTGTCTCCTAAAGGAAAAACAAGATATGAGTCTGAAAGTAAAATAATACATGTATCTTATGAACTGTAAAGGTCATTTAATGAAGTTTCATGTTTGGTGGCATCTGCTTGTGAAATGTTTTGCTCTGTGTTGCCCTGGCCGGGCTGCTTGTGCTCCCACGTGCCCAATGTGTGTTAGGGAATAGAGCTGGCATGCCAAAAAACCCAGAGGTTTTGGTCTTTTAAAAATATTTATGAAACCATTTGCGGAGCTGAGCATGTTTTCTGTCAGGTGCTGTGTGCACAAATACGGCTCCAATTGGATGCTGTTTTCTTACCCTTTTGAAGAACAGAGATGGAATGCTGTAATTATACTGATTATTGTAATTATTATAGGCTATAATGGGTCAAGGTTCTGTTATAAATGTAATGTGTTTAGGGTAAGTTGTTTGTTTATAGCAGAATATCGTGAGAAGGATCTTCGCCGTGTTTCACATAAACAAACAAAAATACATCTCTGAGGTYGGCTTGTGGCTCTGACTTATCATTTTCCTCTGGGATTGCCCCAGTTGTTTGGTAAATCCCATGTTGTTTCATGTTCGTGGCTCGACCGAAGGGGCTGAGCAGTGTGAGACCAGCCGGAGGTTGACCCCAAGTGTCTGAACCCCACCAGCTGATCCTCGTCGGATCCGAATTCTGGGAGACAAGGCACCATTTGTGTTGGCCAGAATGAAGAGACCGCGTTGCGTTTGGGGAGCGAGCTTGCTCGCTCCGCAGGGCTGCTCTCGGGTGATGCACCGTGCCAACTAGCAGGTGGCTCCACCACTTGTCCAGTCTGCTGCTCAGCTGGTGCCTTGCCCACGTGTGCCGTGGGCCACCGTGTGCTGCAGCGAGGAGGCAAAACCTACAGGGTTGTGTCACCTGAGCCTTCAGTGAGGGCGATGGCTTCACTCAGTGAATATTGTGGGAAACTGGACTTGTAGGAAAAAGACTCCTAAGAGTTCCTTCCTTAATATTATCTGTAAAATATTGGTAATGAATAAGTAATGTAGCATGGGTACATGCTACGTGAAGTCTTGACTTCAGGTTCTGAACATTGCTGTGAAAGTAGGGTCACCTCCAGAGTACTCCTGTTACTTAGTATGTTGTAGCCCTCTATCTTGCTGCCTTCTCCATGAGGACAGCTAAGCTATTGCCCACAAAGCTAAGAATCTCCATCCAAGAGGTTTTCAAGTCCTACCTGGAGAAAGCCCTGAGCATCCTCAGCGCTGACCCTGTTTTGGGCAGTGGGTCCCCTATAACCCAACATATCCTGTGATTTGGTGATGTTGACCGAAGACCGGGAGCGGATAGATACCCTATTTCTACCACGGCTGGACCGAGTGTTGCTGCATCATGCACACAATAATGCTTAGAAAACCCAGACATTTGTTCTGACATCACTTTATTACCCGTCCAAAATAATCTTCCCAGATATCCCTTGTGATYTAGTGTTGCTATTTCTGCCCGAGTAAATATTCTTAGCAGAAATTCATGCAATTAACTGAGTCATGCACTTCAGTCACTTCGTTTGGATTATACGAAGAGATTTCCTTGCACATTTTCTCTCACTTATTTTAACTCTTGTCAAATGACACATTTGCTCTGTGAGACAAACACAAATGGGCAGTGAATCTGGGTTTATTAGCCACTAATTCACACAAATCAAAATGTCTTCTCACTAAGTTTGGCTTTTGTTATGACATGAGAGCTCTATTTTTTTAATGTAAACCTAGTAGGATGATAACTGTTGCATTCTTTTTGGAATAATCTTTTGCAAGAGTTGTCTACATCTGTTTTGTGGGGTTTTTGTTTGTTTGTTTTTAAAGAAAGTAGTCAAATACCTGTATAATGTGTTTTATGACTGGGAGAAAGAATGTATGTCAAATGCAGTTAGATGGTTAGAACTCTTCCACTGAGATTACGTTTGAGTGGCGTGTTTGAGCACATACAACTTGAAGACTTTGTACTTGAGGCTGTGATTTTGTTTCCAGAGAAGTACATTATATATAATTCAGAGCATCAGTCACTTGAAATTCAGGGGAGTACCTAAAGATTGTGAAAGTGTTAGGAAGCGAATGAATCAATACAGTCAAATTCTTATACAGGTTTTTACTCATTTACTACGCTTGTTTGCAGTGGTATTAGATGCAAAACAGACGTGTGAGTTTGCTTCTGGTCAGATACCTGCACAGTAATAAGTTAAAAYTGTTGCTGTTTGCCCTCGCATCTAAAGTCTTGGTACCCACAACAGCTTAATGTTTTGGGAATCAATCCCRGCTTTGAAAGCAGCGCGTCCCTTCGTGCCGGGCAGACTAAACCTTCCCTTTCTGCAGCTGCAGTTTATTTCTGGCTGCCTCTGAACCGTGGCGCGCTGCTTGTTTTAGGGCGCAGCTTAACCTAGCGTTAAAAACRCCCGCGATGACGCATCGTTTGTTTTGCATGTGTGAATGATGCTCTTTAATGTCTAATATAGGATACATAACCCTTTTTAAGACTCTAGATAAACTGTAGTAGTAATGGTTCATATAAATCAGTAGTGGCTGAATCGAAAGCGTCTGTGTTATTCAGGAGAACAGGCTTGATGAACATCCTGGTCTAAAATCTCTGAATATGAGACGATGTCTGGAAACAGAGGCCAAGAATTTCAGTCAACAAACCACTGCGTCACACGAAAACGTGACCCGACTGAAGAATGTCCAAAACGAGATACRGGAGGGAGCAAAGTGGCTCTTTGGAGGGGCCAGCAGGGGAGTGGGAGAGATGCATCAAAGTCCTATCAGCCCGTTTTGTCCCATAGCTAAAATCACCTTTTCTGCTTTAGCATGTATGTGTTAAAAGCTATTAAGAAAGACTGATGTGAATCAGAGGTGTTGAAAAGCTGTCTTACTGTTGTTCAGTTTCTGGAGTTTGGGGGAATTTGAATTTTGACTTAGCGCTCACATTTGTTCTCCCTTTCCTGCACCTTACAATTTGAAAATTCTTGCCTTAAATATCTGGTTTAGCCAGATAAAAACTGAAAGGAAAAAACAGTGTCCTTGTTTAGTATTCCTGCAAATGAGAGCTCATTTGAGAGCCTTCTCCATGAGAGAGGGGCAGAGGGCCAGGGCCACCCTCGCCGTCCTGCTGCCCTTGGTTCCTGTGCTCAAGGGACCCTTCTTGGTCAAGGCTCGAGCAGCCCCTCTTGTTAGAGAGGAACCTCTCAGATTGCCGAGTCTGTGCAGAACCGAAGACCTTTTCTCTTCACCCTCCTTCTCTATCTTTTTCAACAGGTTTTTTAAATCTATTCCGTCCTGAGCTGWAAACCTGTGGTCTTGAAAAGGACTTGAAACCAGAGCGTGTGGCCTTGGGCAGAGATGGGCAGGGGCTGCTGCAGTGCCAAGGGAGATAAAGGTTACTGAGGGTTATTACAAAAACCCCCATTTAAAACTTTGTACGAAGCTTTCTGTTTTCATTTTTCAACTTAAGCTCCTGCATTGTGCCCCCCGCATTGTGCCCCCCGCATTGTGCCCCAAATATCTTGCATGATATTTACCTACAAGAGAATATCTTGCATGATATTTACCTACAAGAGAATATAGTTTTGTGCATGCAACTTAAACACTTGTTCCAGCTGATAAAAAGAAGCGTTTCTGCCTTTTTCCACCTTTGAGAGAGCTCTGTGGCACTGAGGGCTATTGGTGAATAGCGATAGCCTTAAAATGCTTCCCCAGAGTCCCAGTGATGTCTTGGGGAACTCCATGTGCGTTAGTGCCCCGTGTGACGGAGCGCACGACTCGGGCACGGCGACCGCGCTGCCCCGCTCGTCACCTCGGCACGGCTGCAGCTCGCGCCCCGCGCGCCGCGTTTGCTGTCCGTGCCCATAAATACCTCTCTGCACGTGTGTCGTGTGTCTGTCGCGTTGGGAGCAATTTGCAGATGTCTGGTGGATCGATTTACTTTGTGGGTCCATATCCGCTTTCGCCAGATGACTTAAGGTCTGTTTTCAAAGCGATGTTTGAGTACACAGACCAGAGGTAAACGGCTTGCTGGGCATCCTATATCCGTGCAAAGAAACAAATGCATTTTTGGTTCCTTACACATGCATAGCTATTTGAAGAGTGAATTTCCAAAGGAAGGAAAGTTGGATATGTGTAATGGGTTATGCAGTCTTCTGGCTGTAGGCTTTCTGGCTTTGCTATTCATATATATGTGTGTGTGCGTATAAATTCTTGCTTTGATTCAGATGCAGTGAGAGAAATGCACAACTGAATGTTAGCGCTTTTTTTCTGGAGARTGGCCTTAGGAGTTCATTGAAAACGCATGTGTGAGTAACACTTTCARTGTCTGCCTTGCACGTAGTATTCTGTCTACGAAGGAGCACTACTAGCATTAAAGAGAAGTTAGATTAAAACAGGAACAAGAAAGGGAACCCTGGCAATAAAGGAAATGTAGCAGGATGCTTTTGATGAATTTTCTTTTTAGCTGACCCTSTTGCACAGGGATTTTCAGACACGCCTTTCAGCAGCACGCAGAGCGCCGTGCTCTGTSAAAGCAGATAGCTTGAATGCCGAGAGACAAGTGTGGGGTGACAACTGCGGGTCTGCTCAGCTTGAGGACGCTGTGGTCCAGGCACAGCTTGCACTTAGTGATGCCGTGGGCTTCCCCACCACGGCTGCCGTGAAGTGTCCCCAGACGCGCACCCTGCTCTTCCCCCCTTCTCCACCTCCCGTCTACGAAGAAACAGAAAAGCCCAAAGTAAATAAGAGGGAGGTTTGCAAAGGAACAGCCGTGCAGTGCAGGACYGTGCAACAGCAGCGTTGGGAGTGTAACCAAGAAGGGGTTGTGCAGCAGGTGTTGGAGATGCAACCGGAGATAGCTCTTTGACATGTAGGTGCAGAACTGGAGCGACGTCACCAGAGGATCTTTAGCTAAAAGAGCAGAAGTTTTGTGTCTCTCCGTGATATTTTCCTCCGATAACAAGGAGTGGAGAGCACACAGTGGGCAAAGCCCATGTCCTGCAAGTGCTCAGCACGCAGGGATGCTGCATGGTGCTCTGCTCCCGGGCGACACGGGCTGCACRGGCGGACATGAAGTATCTGCTGGGAGAGACCCCGAGAGGAAGAGCACACGAGCAAGYGCCCGTGCCCGCCGGAGCAGTCGGTGGGTCCGAGCCCTCTTGTGTATTTTGTGGTCCTCGTGGGGTGTTTTCCCCTCTTGGAGTCCACATAGCAGTATTTTGTAGCTGCATCCCCCTGCGCTCTTGTTATTGCTGCTTTGCACAAATGTTCTTTATTTCATACCCTAACATCAGTCAAGGAATGGGAGAGGGAGCATGAGGGAAGGGCTGCCGCCTTCCGATGGAGTGTTTTGGGAATCCCTGTCTTTGCAAATAATTTCATGGAGTCTACAGTTAGACTAAACAGTGTGTTAGAAATGCATCGTATGGAAGATTGCCTCTGCCGTGGTAAACAAAGCGGGGATAGAATTGCTCTTTTTCGGTKCGCCATCTAGTTTGGCACAGGGTATTCAATTCTTCCTAGAAATCACTGTTGTAGTATTGGAGCTTTTCAAAGCTTTTTCTGCMCTTTTTGTGTCTACSTTACAGAGGGGCTGCTAGGGACACRTGCACAAAAGCAGAGCTCAATAGCAGGCTTTCTGCTGCTGTTTAAGGAAAGCAAAACATTTGTCCTTCTATTTTCAGTTCTGCCGAACAGCTCCGAGCCCATCGTGGTTTTATTAGCTGGTTCCTGGCACTGCTAGTCCCTTCCCTTCTACTCCCATCCCTTTGTGTTTCCCTGTTGGGTTCATGCTCTGCCAAAGTCCCTGTGGGWTTGGGAGCAGGGTCCTGGAGGGAAGGGTTGGGATTTAACACAGAGGGGAAGAGCGACTCGGGCGGCATTTTGGGGAGAGAGTTAAAAGATTAGACAATAAATTTACTTAACAGAGACTAATCTGCTGGGACTGGACTTCATATCCTGTTTTGGGATAAYATATTTCCTTCTGTGCTCTGGAATGAATCTGTCATCTCGAGTCTAATAATGAGAGGCAGAAGATTTTTAATCTCTGACCCCCTTCCATATAATTTAATAAAGGCGGATTTCTTTATCTTGTTTGGAAACCAACTGTTATTAAACTGGCTGTTACGGCTATTCTAAAAATACAACCCAGGATTTTGCGTTTTGGAGAACGTAATGGGGTTTTTATTTGATTAGGGACAGGAACGTGCTGGCTCAGGGTTTGTCGTGGACCTCGACTCGGGGCCGCGTTGTTGGCGCCCRGGGCCGCCGCTGAAACGGAGCGGTGGGAGCCGGAGCGGAGCCGGAGCGGAGCCGCTGCCGCCTGCGCATCCTGGGCTGCCCACGACCCTGGACCTCGACCTGGGAGGTGGCGGCTCTCACGGACCCGAGTGACGGCTGCACTTGMCAAATAACTGCTTTTTAGCATGAGTTTGGGGTTGTCTTTGGGTGGAAGGAGCAAGCATGACAAGCAGGATGTCACAGGGGGCTTCAGTTGACAGGCMGTAGGGCCGTGCTTGTAAGGAGCCATGGCCTTGATGGTGATCAGGGCGTTATCTTGAAGCTCCACTCTGAGGCAGCATCACTTGAAGCCAGGGCGAGTTTTGGCGGTTAATTTCTCTYTAATCTTCCAGGTGGTTGTTGAGCTCACCAGGTTGGTGTTGAGTTCATGCTTTGGAGATGGTGCTGGGGGAGGCAGCTGGAGAAACTTGCCATGCGGTGGCCCAACATTGTTCATACTGTGAAAGGGGCTTCACAAAACTTAGGCATAGCTAATRCAGCACGTAGCCAATACGAGGGGAAACGGTTGTTATTAGCCTAGAGGAGAGACTGTTTTTCTTAGAAGACATGGGGCAGAAGGTGGGGGACACTCACCCATTGAAGTCCCACTGCTCGGCAGTGCTAATGAAGAGTCTTCCAGCAACCCAAGTGCAACCATGTCCTGCTGCTCAATCCACCCGTCCGAGCCCCGTGCACAGACTAGTGTGGATCTCCAGGGCCTGGGGACTTCTCTGTGGTTGGTACCGGACTAGTAAATTAGTAGATGAGCAAAATCCTAGATTTGACAGTAGAATTAGTTTAGGGATGCCAGTCCTCTTGGGACGCAGTGAAAATGTTGGATGTTTTGCCAGGATCACTCATTCCCATAGTAATAGCAGATCATAGAGGTATCCAGCTCCTGAGCCTTTCTTTTACACCTTGCTGTTACCTTGGTTTTGGGCCTCTTTCCTCTTCAAAACAAAGCCCGGTAACTCTTGTTTGCCATTAGTTGTAAGAGGCCTGGTAATTAGAACAGTAAATTTTGCTGCGCGGTTGGAGCACATGCTTAGCTCTGGTACTGCTGTTTTTTACAGCAGAAGACAAATGGTGACAATGGCAGTTTTAGAGCTAATTCTAGGGTAGCATTTTTATAATTTAAACAGCAATTATAAAAACATACTGTTTTGTTTAAGCCTGATAAATTAGGGATTGTGAATGCCTTTACCATGTACTGTTTTGTCTTCAGAAAGATGTTTATTAATGTTTTATATGCAAAGTCTGTTTGCTCCTTCATTTCCACTCTAYGAGCAGGAGAAAAAAGAAGGTGGATGAAAATTGACTGTTCAGCAGCGGTGCTGGGAGCAGAAGCACAAGTTGGAAGGAGGATGGTATTTTTCACTGGGAAAGGTGATTTTCTGTAGCGCAGAGACAGGAACACTGGATTAGACCATCTGGAATGTTTGGCTTATCCCCATTAATCTTGAAAGTCAATCTCGTGACTGCCGTGGATTTATTTTTCCCTCCCTTTTAGCACTCTGAGTCATTAAATTGTCTGCTTCATTATATGCATTTGCACATCACACTCCATAAATCTAAATATTAACTGCTATCCTCGTGAATGCGGCTATTATTGCAGGGATTGCTCTGTGTGTGTGTGCGTCTGTCAATCCRTAATCTTTTTTTCCTCTTATTTGAAGATTCCCAAGTTATCATTTGTTTGCCAAGTACTGAAGACCTAGAGCCCCATTAGTGACCTCGCGGGGGCCCCACAGGCCCCTCCACCAGGCGAACTTCCCCCTCCCGTTCCCGAGGAGTTCCTGGAACCGCTGGATGCTGYCGAGGCGGCCGTGATGCCCGTGCGGACCCGCAGCTGGAGGGGCAGCGCAGCCGAGGTGGCCCGGCCGGGCAGCGCGGGGCGGCCGCYTGCCCTGAGAATAAACACATGACTTCAGTCCCCGGGGCCGTCTCCAGCGCCKTGCACCAACACTGTAAATTCTTACTATCCACACACAATTAAGATCTRCTTCTGACAGAAGTACTTTATTTTATTCCCCCTTTCTTTTTTCTTTTTTAATCCTCTTGAGGCCAAGAGAAGTTGAGCAGAATTGCCTCCAAGCTTAGAAACAGGCAGGCAGGCTTTATTCTGCTCTGCTTCTCRGTCTCTTGTGATGGAGTTGGGTGTCACGTTGAAGCCTGTGTCTGCTTGAAAAGGAAACACCGGTGCGAGCAGCTTGGCGTGCACCCTGCTGCTACCGGGGAGCGTGGAAGGAATGGGGCTTGCAGCGAATTTCCTCAGCTAGGAGGTAATTTTAGCATTACGCAYGTTTCTTTGAGTGATTCTATGGCAGGAGAGGAGACCAAGGTGGTTTATGATTTACAATTTTCCCCTTCTTAGGAGGTACAAAAAGCAGGGTACAAAGATGTCTCCTGATGCTCCGTGCCCCTTCACTCCTAATATTTTTTCTGCAAGAGCTGTTTTGGGGCTATTGCCTTGTGAATTTTGAAGTTAGCAAAACTGTTCAAATAGCTGCAAGTCATTCTTCAGGCTGACGAGGATGAAAGGAGGTCCTGGGCTTAAACTGAAAGTCTTGGGCTGGTAAACTATTCTGAGTATCTTAAAACCATTTCCTCGCAAAGTTTGTGTTTGTGTTGTGGGTGTTTTGCAGCTGAAGAGGTTGAAGTGTTTGGATCTCCTAGTCCAGAGTTGGAAATAATTTTGCAAGCCCAGGGAGATGGTTCCTGTTCAACTAGTGCCTTGTAGGGAGGATGTTTCTAATGGTAGTTATGATCCCCACACCATTTTACAGCACCAGGGCATGGGTGATTTGGCAGCAGAAGCACGTGGGAAACTTCCCCAAGCACCATGGAACTGGTGCCGAGGCCTTCAGTGGCTGATAAGGAAAAGGGAGAAAGTGGTGGGTTCGCCACTTTACCCTAATATTTGTAGAATGAAATGCTTGCTGGGAATGTTGGTGTGAAGAGTAAATTGGAAAATGTGTGAAGATAAAGGACAGAAAGTTTTAACTGGGGTGATTTGTGTTCAGAACCTAACTGTAAAGGAAACGTTCCCGGTCCTGCAGTGGATCCAAGTTGCGTCCTCAGGCTCCTGCTGGAATGGTGTCTGGCTCAAACTTTAAGTATTTGCCATACGTAGGGAAATGCTCGTGACCTGGAACACTCTCGGTGCCAACCCCCCTATTTCTGCCCTGCGGAAGCCWTAGGAGCAGCGGGACACCCCGAGCTGGGCCATCATCCGCAGCATCTCCGTGGGTTTGTTCCCTAGACACGTGGGTGTTCCCGGGTGTTTACAGCACCCGGAGGAGCAGCCAGTGGAGGGACCGGCAGCTCCGCGGTCGGCAGAGGGCGGCCGATCCTGGCCGATCCGGGGAGCCCCCGTCCCTCGTCTCCCTCCTGCTGCCCAGAGCTGCTCATCGCCTTCCGCCTCTCGGCGGGGACTGAAGTTCATCAGGTTTTATGCTTTCTGCACCCTTCCCCTTGAAGGCTTTTGGACTGTAAGGGCAATCGCTTCAAGCTTTGCAGTACAATGTTAAAAAGAGTTATTTCAGGTGAATTGTCTGCCCTAATATCTCATTTCCAAAGGCTGTGGGACTCCTTGCTGTGTATTTATAGCGTTTGGAAGCTCCGCTGACCTGCTTTGTGCTTGCAGAGGGAATAACATTATTCAGCTATGACATACAATTGTAAAACTGACGACAAAGAGAATAGATCTGGGGTTTTTTTGGTTTTTTTGGGTTTTTTTTTGTTTTTTTGTTTTTTGTTTTGTTTTTGTGGGTTTTTTTTGTTTATGAAGAAAGGTCTGCTCATGGTTTGGAAGGTGCATGAGGAGTTGGTCACTGTCAGTGCTGCTGCGTGAGAAAACGTATTAGAAAGTTAATGAAGAACATTTTCCTTGAAAACCACACAAATTTGGGTGCAAGCAAGTTGAGGTTGAGYGATGTGGATCTCTGAACGAGGCAGGAAAGTGACTGATGAAAACAAATGGTTTGATAGGAAAAAAATGGTTGAACTGGCGAAGCACTCGCAGGTTTTCTTGGAAGGTGCCAGCGCTGCGGTGACATGGGTTGTCTTCTGGTGTGGCCAGATGGCCTCGGTTCCGTCTTGTTCTTCCGGAAATAAATCCACACGAGCTCTTAATCACTACTGTGGTGGTGGAAGAAAGCGTTGGTGCTTTTTAACACTGACAGGAAGGGTAGGTGGTTAAGCTATGGGTACCAGCAGCGTGTTTTAGACCAGAGAAGTTACYATGAACATTAGTTCCAGACTGCATCAGCCACCATCGTTTCTGAAGCTTTCTGTAGCTTTGCAAACGCTGCTCTCCTGTTCTCTCTAATCCGCTTCAGCCCCACACGTTAAATTCTGTGATGAGTTTGCAGAAAACACGGCGTTGCTCTTGGCTGGGCTTCCCGCCCCTGGAGGAACGAGGCATTYGGGTGAGGTGAGAGAGAGCAAAGAGTTTGCAGCTTTTCCTGGCAGCGGTTCAGGCCTTTCTTTAATATATATATATTTGTTGTGACTCTGACAAAATCTTTTATTTAGTCTCTGCCCGACATGCATCTTGCTTTCCTTTCAGAACTGATGAAAGTTGAGAGCGTTTTATGCCCGTAGAGACGTGGCTTGACAGTTTTACTCAGATATGTCCATGTGGCAGAAAACTTTGATTAGTGACACTTGGGCAGGAGGGAAAAGGGGCTCGGGGAGGTTTGCAGCTCCTTGCAGGGAGACCCCAACGAGGGGAGCTCTTGCTAGCCTGGCTGCCGCTATAGGGCAGTCTGTATTTAACTCCCTTTCTCTGGGGCTGCTATAGAAAGGAAGAAGTCCTTTTTATGGAGCAGATAAATGTGAGTGTCTTATTTTGATAGGTTGCCACAGGAGTGTTTTAAGAGAGCAYACTTTGTTAATAATACATAATGTTGTAGATCAGGTATTAGTTAGATCAATGACTTATATAGGTCAGTGAACAGAAACTGGTGTTAGGAGGAGCTGAACGGACGATGAATAATTTAAGCTGTGCTGTATGTCTTGTCCAGAGCTGTGAAGATGGGTAGAAAAAGAGATGGATAAAAACAGTGTGATGGATGCAGTAAAATGGAGAGAGACACAACGTTTGTGTCATTTATCCAGACGTCACTTACAGTAAATAGGAATATTTGTTTTGTGTCCTAAATCAGCTGCTTTTGATTAGAAGTTAGTTACATCATCTGTGCTGCCTTTTTTTCCTCCACCAAAATATTCCAAAAGGAAAAAGCTATTAAAYGGGGAGGTTGTTTACCTGTGGAGTAGGTAAGTAAGAATTGCCTGCYTACCTCGGGCCACTGCACTCGGGCTGGGCGAAATTAAGCAAAGATTAAAGCAACTTCCCTAACTAGGGGACCCCGTTAGCTTGGCAYATTTTCTTATGCCAGGGAATATGATCTTTGTTTTAATTAATAAATGGATAAATAAAATAAATAGATAAATAAAAATAAACAAGTTCTTCTTGAGTATCAGGGCAACCAGAATTTGACTGCTAGAGACTTGACACAGGTATCACCTCTACGTAGGATCTATGTAGTATCGTCTCTGTGCTTTTGCAAGTAAAATCTAAATTTTTTGCAAGTAAAATCTAAAATGTTTGTTGTTTTCTTTTTTGTTTCATTTGGGGTTCGTGTGTATCTGAATAGTATCAAAACACATCATACAAGCCAGTGCTATCACAGCACAGCTGTTAGCAGACAGGAATGAGGACCTGTTGCCGCGTGTATTTTTGTTAAAGYTGAGGGATTTGGAAGTTAGTGGAAGCAGCACCTGTCAACTGTGGCTGTAGTGTTGCTCTTCCTCATTTAACAACCTGTCAACTGGTAAATTGACAGGAAATCAAGCAAACGGATTTTGTAGGTGAGCCTGGTCGGGCGCTGGAGGCCCTTCGGCGTCGTTTCCTGCCAAGGACTTTTCAGGTTCCTGTAGAAACATTAAACAAGTTGTTGATCCACTCTGTGGGTTAAGCTGAAAGATGCTGGCTTAGTACAAGTTAAAATTCAGGCTTTCCTTATAGTACCTCCTTAAGAGCTCTGCTGGGCATAGGAAGCAGTTGGAAAGCCTGGGACTTGGTAGTGATGCTCGAGGTCACGTTTTCTGAAGACGGCTCCGCTCTGCTCCTAAAGGAGCAGGAACTGCCAGATAAGACCAAGTGCCCACCTGGGGAACCTTGCAAAAGTTCCCTCTTGGCAGCACGTGCTCCTATTGCCAGTCAGGGATGGAGAGCTTTAGACCCGTACATCTGGCGCAGAGCTGCTGGCTTTTATGTTGGTTTCTTTTCTTGCTTTATTGTTTAGAAGGATAATAAAACCACACAATAATATCTCATAATCGGCATGGCATTCCTCCAGGCACCTTTTGCATGTTGTACCAGTTTATTTTGCCTACAGACACGTTGAGCGCTTGCATCTGGATCCCTTTGGAAATAAATTTATGATTTGTACTGGTGCAAAAAGCGAGCAGGAAATGTTCCACACCGGGTGAATATCTGCTAATTCATGATGGTTGGGTGGTAAACAGAATGAATTATCCAGGAGACACGCTGCCCCTTCGGGCAGAGCTTCAGCTGTTGCCTGTTCCCATAACTGCTTTGATGCTCTGGGTCTAGCCTTCCTCGTTGAGCGCAGGGTACTATTTCAGTGACATAGGTTAGTTCTGGATATGACGTAGAGAATAAACAGAAAATTCACCGTGAAACAAAAAATAGGCACAATTCTTCACGTGTTTTTGTATATTTTAGAGAAAAATCTTAGGTGTGCTTTGTGTTTACTGATGTTTTGCTGTGTGCTTTTAGGTGTGTAGGGAATGTGCTAAGAACAAGGCCAAGAGTTGAGCAGGGACTCGATGCCTTCAGGAGCACTTTGCTTCTCCTCACACTGCTTCCCAAATCAGTCTGTTTGGGTTTCTCCAATTCCTTTTTCTGGTGCTAAATCCCATTAGGTTTAGTGTTGAATTAGTTTCGTATTCTTGTTCCTTAGTGGTGAACCGGCTGGGTGAGGATCCCTGCATCCCTAGTGTCCCGTTGGAGCCGGGCGTTTCACCCAGCTGAAGCTTTATCCACCTCCGGGCGGCTCCTCGTTCCCTGCTCCTGCTCTCTGTGGCTCTTGTGCAGTTTTTCTCCTGTTGAACTTTGCTGCTTTCCAAAATCATCTCCAGAGATCCGAGGGAGATGTTACCCACGTCCCCTTGGAAAGTCCCACTCGAAAAACTCAGAGTTGGTGACACCAAGCTCTCCTTAGAGCAATGGCAATTCTGCAAATACGCAGCTTTTCCCAGCAGTGCTGTGATTACTAAGCAATTTATTTTGTTGCCAGTTACTATTACGTTGAACCACGTTTAGAGCATTCATATCCTGTTTAACTTTTGCTAGTGTTGGTTATGATCAAGCTCTGATTCATCCCCTAACTCCGTGCAAACCGTTCACATAGTGTATGATGGTTTTAAAGTAGTACCAGTGCTAGATCCTGCTAATTGCTTATGGAGACGTAATACTTGAACTATTTTTTATCCTATAGCCCAGTTATGGAGACTATTTGAATAAATTTGGTAGCTAGCACAGAAGTATGCAGATACCCAACGTCATCATGGAGTTTCAGAAATGGTTAGTGCCCCTTTGGAAGATGCAAGTGTCAGATCAAGTCAGCATGTCTAATTTGGAAACCAAAATAGCCATTTTTGCTCTTAATTTAAAAGTTAATGCTAAAAAGCATACAGTTGAAATGACTTAATTTTCCTTATATTACATCCAGTGATGACTGCCATGAGAGCAGTAGACTAGACAGGAGATTAAATTCTGTATTAGTTAAGTAGTTTACCAACTACTATGTTGCAATTCTCTCCTCGTATAATCTTCAACTATAGACCTGAGAATTCTTCCACATATCAGATTTTTTTTAAACAAATATTAATTTAGTATTAGAAATTAGAGAATGGGAACTGTAGGTTAAACAGTACTTGCAGTAGTTCAAGTACTGAATTTAACGTAAAGTCTAAACTTCCAGAGAAATGCCTAAACCGAATCCTTAAAGAAATGCTTTCGTACTCAAATGAATGAAATGGAAAGATGAAAGAAAATGATGTTCTTATCAAATATATTTTGAATAGGTGACGCAAACAGCAACGTGTGAAGGTGAAGTCTTCATTCAGTGTAGGGCTATCTGATATCAAATTGTTTGTATATGTGATTGTATTCCCTATACTCATTTTCCTCGTCTAAATCTTTATTGTGCTGGATCAGTCGAACAGATCCATGTTGTCATACTGAACATTTCTGGGGGAGATGTTTCCACAGAACCCCAAACACTCCAAAACGGGAGGGAGCTAAAGACCTTGGAGCTGTTGTTTCTCCCTCTTCAATACTGCTTGTCCAGTGTGTCCCCTGCCTAGTTTGCTCCAGATTTTTACTTTATAATTAGTGAGTGCAAGAAGAGCTTGTGAAGAGGTAGAAACATTAACTGTATTTGACAGAGAGGCGCAGCCAGCTGGGCTCCYGGTGTTCCTGGGGAGTTTTAAATGCCCATCTGTGTCCTCCTGCTTTAGGAGTCACAACTAATCACCCCTGATAAATTACTTGAGTTTTAAAGCAGCACCCAGCAGTGCACTGAGAGAAGCTGTGTCCTCCTAAAGCGCCCCCAGGTAGGGGTGAGCATCTGTGCCCAGAAACCCCTTCCTTTTGGCTAAGCGTATTTACACATCAGTGAAACCAAAAGGAGAGGAGAGGGAGAGGCGAGGAGAGCTGCTGCAAGAAGCGCAGGGCTGATACCCATCTAGGCAGGGGACACGTGGGCAGCCCAAACTCAGTGACACTTCTGAAGCTGGAGCAACTTCAGAGGCGCATCACTTGTGCAGTGTCTCGTGGTTTGACCGTCATTCTGTGGACAAGCTTTTAGTAACGAAGGGAGCTTTTTTTTTCTTCATTTTTTTTTAAATGCTGGTGTGATGCATCATATGAGAATAGTTTATACAGTCAGAAGTGTTTTTCTCATATTTTTTTCTTGTTGAAACCTGCATGTCTCCATTAAACGAAGAACGCTGCCTCTTCTGCCTCTTGTCTGTTCAAAGACCATGAGTGCCTCTAAGTGGCAGGAGGAAATAGCGTGCCCGAGCGGGGTCTTCCTGCAGCATCCTCCGAGCAGGAGCAAACCTCATAGGTGTCCGTGCTGAAAACGTCTCTCCTTTTGTAATCTCCTGCATTGGAATGCCCACACTTTGGAGGAGAAAAMCACGATGCAGATGTGCACTGCAGTGTGGAAGGTGTTATGACTGCTCCAAGAGGAGTCATCTTGGTGCTCCGTCTGAAAGACTTCTTCRGACATACCCATTTTATCGAATCTTTGCCAGGAAACACACTGCATATTTGCTGTTTAGTGCCCACAGAAATAGGCGGGTTGTATGACCTTTAAACACTAGGGCAGAGCTGAGCAAAGTCTATTAACAAAACTATGAAGCTCCCATCTCTCTCCACTCTGTCACGTGCAGCTCATGTGGGAGGTTGGCCCTGAGCTCAGATCCTTGAAGAATTCTGTGCCCTCGGGAGCTTCTCCCTTGTCTTAACAGGACCAGGGCCTTTTTGACCAGTGTTTGTGGTGTGTACACAAATGTGTACAGCGGAGACCTTCCCCTTCACTGAGGTTCCAAACCACTATAATGATAGGAATTTTGTACTGTTGGGGTGCAAGTTCCTTTGCATATTAGGAAATTGCTATCAACTAATTCTAGGTACTTAATTTTCATTTCARTTCATTTCTGTAAGTGCTGGAGTAAAACAAATGATTTCTGATGTCTGAATATTTTMTGATTACCTGAGTCACTCTGAACTGTTCTTTAGCTAAGTATGGAAGCAATATTCCGTTGTAATGGCAAGTGTGACTCCTTGGGCCCTTGAAAACAAGCAAGCTTGTTTTTTGTTAATAGCAAGGTCAGGTTTTTAAACTATCCTGAAGATAAAGAAAAGTTCCTTGGTGTGTTCTCRATTAGTGTGAAAAGGTGCAGATGTCACCACCGGTTAATGACTCCAAGCTAGAAGCGTGGAAGACGGAAGGATGTTCTTTGATGTGCCTGGGCTTGGGGAGGAGGCAGCTTCACCATGACTGGTCGGTGCAGCCCGGTGGAGACAGCGCTCCCAAGTGATGAATGAGTAGCCGACGTTTATTTTAGGCTGCAGAATCTGCCACGGGGTCAGCTAGGGAAAACACTGCCAGCAAAACAGGTCTGTGGGCCTGGTACCACCAGCRTGCGGGAGCTGGGTCAGGTGTTTGGCCAGGCTCTTCGGAGTGGGAGTGGGGATTAAGATTGCAAGAGTGGATCTCACATAGCTGGAGGGTCACCTATCAAATGGGCCTGGGTCATTGGCATCTTCCTTAGGGAGAAATGGAGCAAAAAGGGTTCGCTCGGGTTGTCCCTACCTGCGAGAAGAAGGTCTAGGCCCTTGGAGAGGGAGGTAGGAGGGCAGCGAGGGCAAGGCGAGATTGATCCCTGGGAGGCTCCGGGCGTGGGGGGGACACGCTACAAATGGTAATAAGGCAAGTTAAGAAAAATGATACCAGATGTGGCTGTAATGCCAACAATCAGTAAAAAATGTAAACATATATAAAGCTGTAGTAATAAAGCTGTTACAGCTGTAATGCTCCGAATGGAAAGAAAAATGAGGTCTCCCTTTTTAACTTAAGCTATATCAGGCCTTGGCCTCTACTTATATTTATTTTTCCCCCGTCCATTTCATCCTTTTAGAAGAGTGATCCATCTTCCCTAAAATTTCTTAGAGACCRTTTCCAACAATCTGTATAAAAATAAAATATAATACTGCCAGCAGCTTTCACAATACATGATTTTATTTATAACAAAGAGCACTTTTGAACTCCTCAGCATGTTTCACAACCAATTAAATTTCTAAGTGCGTGGAAGCATTTGAAAAGTCATCCCATTCAATTAGAGAGAACTCAAAGCTTAAAACTCGAGCCGTCATCCTGCGCCCTCCCTGCGAAGGCACCGGAAGGTTTTTCTTCTCCCTCTGCTCTGTGAAGCAGTTTCTGCATTTGCGGTGTCGTGTCTGTGTAGCCGTACGTGTAGCTGTACCTTGCAAGCATTTGAATAGATTTATTATGCTTTTTTTTAAAGGCCATTGAGTTAGTGCATTCCTGCATATGTAGAGTGATCCATGGCTAGTTCAGTTCTTCACCAGCTCTGAACTGAGTGCTTCAATAACTGATTGTTTGGCCATGTTTTATATTGATTCCATGCCTTTCCCTTGGCTTTAATATTGCAATGATGTTTGGATTATTTATTATTAATTACAAAAATTGTCAGGAACGATTATTTTCTGACCAAAGCCTTTTCAGTACTCTCTGATAAGTAGAACAGATCAGCCTTTTGAATTAGTGTTGTCCTAACACATCCTGAGTGTCAACTGCTAGCAAGTCATCTTGCTGTAGTGAGAGCTGTGAGTTGTCCGTATTGCGGTGCAGAGACAAACTGGCTCCCTTTTATGGTTTGGGGGTTGTTTCTCTGAGCTTGCTCCGCACGTCTCAGTTTATAGGCTCTTGTGTTTATGATTAAAGGGAAATACTATTTTGTAATACGCCACAACCGTGGAAAACGAGTTTCCTCAATGTACTTTGTGAAACTATAAAGCTATATATAGTACTGTGGTAAAACAACTATAGTAAGTAGTAAAACTGTCGTGGAGTTTTACTGCAGTACCCAAATAGTACGAACTTGCACAGAGCTGATGCCTTGCACAAGTACTTGGAACTTCTGGTTGGGATGGCTCCGCAGCGTTGGTCAGGGTTCTCCTCCCTTAGAAAGGACGCTCCTGGGATGATTGGATAATCAAAGACAGCCTTCCAGTCAGCTGCAGCATTTCATTAATAACTATCCTCGTGCTGACCGAGGTGTAAATACCTTCTACCTTCTCTTGTTCTGCTTCGCTGACTGTATCTTTTATTTCCACTGTGGTAAGAAATATCCTGACGTAAGGAGAAGGTATTGGGATTGTTTCTACCGAGGAGGCTGGAGCTTGGCCTGTGTCGATGGTAACTGTGGCAGCTCTAGGTAGTTGATTTGCTGTGAGTGATCACGCAGGCTTGGTTTCTTAGCTGCACGCTTCTCCTCAGGTGACACGTGTAGACTCTGCAGCTCCTACAGGTATATTAATGCAGTCCTCCAAGTAGATGTATTTATTCTAACTCTTTTGCACTGATTTGTTGGACTTCATATGTCCTTCCAAGCCCCATATACCTGTTCTTGTCAGCAGGATCTTACGCCTGTAATAAGCAATATTCAAAATAGACATATGCCAATAATAATATAAATTATGTACTTATTAGTGTAGTAGATCCACAAGACTATACATTGATGTGGCTTTTAAACTTTGGTTGTGAAATGCTGCTGCGTGACCTCATGGCAGGTCAAGGTGAGCTGACACCTCAGAGGAGCAGAAGACCCTCTGATCCCTTCGCAGTACCAGGACAGCCAGACTGGAGCACTTGCCTTAGGGGAAAAGATGCGTTAGAGAGAACTGGTCAGGTGGTTGAAAGCCCAAAGTGATCAACAACCCAAGTAATGGGTAAGGAGCTGGTCAGGGCCGGCGCTCGGGAGGGCAGGATGGAGATGCTCTCCCCCAGATGTCACTGTTGGCCCAGGAGCGAGGATGTGGCTGCGTCCAGCCGGCTCCGATAGCTCTGCTTTACCTGGGTGTTCCTACAGGCATGTGGGAGCTGGTAACACTTCATCTCATGAACAGCTTAGCTGCTGTTAAGATGATCCCCCCCAGCAGCGGGGTCTCCATGCGGAGCAGTCCYGGTCTCGGTGAGGTGGTGCTCCCCTTCCTAAATGCTGCCGTCGTCCCGCCGCCCAGCACTGGCCTTTTGGCAGGACGGGTATTGGGACCATTGAGAAGCATTTCAGTGTGTGGCGGGACCCACATAGGCGGATCTGCCCAAAGCACCGTCGTGTCCTTACCCTGAGCTTGTTCCCTGCTCCGGCTTCCCTTGGGATGCGCACAGGGTACGTGTGGCACCTTCGTTCCCACACCCCGGGCAGGTGGAGGAGCCGGCGGGTCTGTGTGGGGGCATCTCCCCCCGCGCGGCCACCACGTGCCCCRGCCTGTCCCCGTGAGGGGAATCGCCGCCTCCCGGCCGTTATCCGATTACTGCGGCACGGAGCCTGCTCTGCCGCTAAGTGGATTAAGTTGCTTGTGAAAAGATTAKTCGCTTCATCCTCCCTTCACGGCTGCTGCTGCCTTGTGTGTCCGTGAAGCGGCCRTGGTTGGGGCCGGCCGGGTACCCCAGGACACTCCGCGTTGACCACGTTCCCGTTCATTTTGCTTACGGCGACACTCTGCCCTTTCTCCAAAAGATCTATCTTAAAAAACGCTTCCCATTGTCCTTCCCAAATGCTTTTCTTCCTTATGATTTTTAAAATTTTATTCTTTTTTTTCCCCCTGTTTCATCAGACCTGTTTCTGACTGGGATGACTGTGATCATTACTTGGAGTCATACTTACTGAGGGTAATTCTAGGGTCTTTTTTTCACATTGGAAGCTTTTTTTTTCCTCAAACGCGTGGTCCAATTTTGGTTTTGAATAGAATTTACCCCTCGGTGGGCAATGGTGGATGGTTTTAAATGGTGTTAGTGATGTGTTTGGCCCTTGTATARAGGAGGTGTTAAGCTTTGGGCAAGAAGAGTTCACTGCTGCTCAGGAGACTTGCGTGCGTGCAGTGGAGCAGAGCTACCGGCCAGCAAGCGGGCCCATGGCCTCGTGTCTCGGGGTGCTCGYGTGGGGAGTCTCCGTAGTTTCTAGCAGAATAATATATATCGTTTTATATATATAGTTATAGGCAGGTTGGGACATCCCGAAGCGCTGCCCGTCTGCTCCACGCTCCCGAGSGGGCTGCAGTCCAGGAGCTGCAACCGTGGTGTTCACCAGGTTTACTGTGAAAGCTGCAGCTTGTGCCTGTTTTYGGCTGGACACGCTCATTTCTTGACCAGAGCATCGAATGCAAATGTWTTTAGCAGCTGAACTGCTGAAGGACTGAAGCGATTTCTTTAAAAACATCATGATAGACTGGGCTCAGGAGCAGGATACATGGGAGGCTTTTAGGTGAGGCCCTGGCACTTCCAGCCCTACTCTTCTTCAGAGCCTACAGCTTAAGGTGTTAGGTTTTCCTGCTTGATGCCAGGCAGCCCCGGAGCAGAGCAGATTTTGACCAATGGCTCCTCATGGTGCCAGCTAACAGCCAGGGAGGGTGCGCCCGGGAGCCGGTCCCACTCGAGCTCCGGCGGCTTTTGCACCCTCTCATTTCCTCCTTCCCCGTCCCCCGTCCCCTGGCTTGGCCGTCATCCCCACGTGCTCCTTCCGTGGTGGAGGCCGGTCACGCCGTGAGTAACGGCTCCGGCCGGAGCGTGCGTTCCAGTGTCGCGGGCAAGGCAGAYGCCGCCGCGCTAAGTGGAAGTGACAGATCAGAGCTTACAAATTGCACTCATTCACTTAAGGACCGCATGGGACCTCTAAATTGATCACATGTGCTGTGTGCATTATGTAATATTAATTAGGGYGGTTTCCAATAGTGCAGCTGTGGTCTTTTTGATGCTTCTATTAAATCTCTGCTTCCAGGCGGTGTAATTTGGTTCTGCAAGTCTCTTACTTCAAGGGAGAAAAGCTAAAGTGTGATTTTACACTGAAACTGAGAAGGGGGAGCGTAGACAAAAGTGAATACAGGAGTAGCACTAAGGAAACCGGGTTTGGAGGTTCAAGAACTCAGGATGCTTTGGCATTCATACTCAGTTTTTGCATGTTCAATATAAATGGAATAATTTTACTCTCAATTAGTTTCAAAGCTGGCTAATTTTTTATTATTATTATTATTATTATTATCATCATCATCATCATCTACAGCTACTCATTTTTGTCATAAGCTATCAATACATTTGTGTTTATGTGTGGTTGCATTTGTCACTGTGCTCTCGTGGTCCATACGTGCAACGTGCATAGTTTGTGATGAACGTACCTGGTGGTTAAGAACCACACCWAGGGCTGTCCTGGCTCCCTGCGGGTCCTGTTAATCATTCAAGGAGGAGAGGAAGGCTCCGGGGGGTGGCAGGGATCTGCTCCGCAGCGCGGCGGCTCCTGCGGCTGCGTTCCTGCCTGCCGGCTCGGTCCCGCTGTGCGGATTCCCCACGGGAGCGGATGCGCCCAGCGCTGCCCGGGCTGCAGGAGCCAGGCTCAGCCTTGCACCGAGATCCGTTTGCACCGTTTCCCCCGCAGGCCCTGTGTCCAAGCCGAGTATGCAAGACCTGCGTAAATGCTTCTTACATGTGAAGAAGTTTTCTAATACAAAGTAAAAATAATCTGTGCATATGAACCTATTTATAATTCCTTGCCTTTTCCCCTCAAAGGACTCATTAATATCCACATTGCAATGGCACGATGCAAGCAACAGGTCTCGCTTTGTGTCCCGTTTCCATAGGACCAACTCGTTAGGAAGCAGTTATTTAGTTTTCCTTGTAATTGCTTGCAGTGCCTCGGGGCCGGGAGCGCTGCGCCGCACGCTTGACGCCTGTGTCTGCGTTACCTTCCCCGTGCACCCCAGTAACCGTCTCCACAAAGCACTAACAGTTCGTAGGTGGGCAAGGCAGGGGTCAGAACAAGCTCTAAAACCTTAGACTAGCGCCGTAGAAATAGGATCTTTTATTGCATGCTAGGATGTAACTTTAGTTTGCAATGCATTTAATGCAATGTTGTCGTGACAACTACTATTTAAGTTGCTTTCAGTCTTTTTTGAGATCAACAACCTTCATTTGATGCAGTGTTGAACTTAGAACTACRTTCCTCCATCTGGCATAGATTGAGGATTGTGGTTTTAATTCTTAAGTTGCAGATAATGTTTGGAGAATGATATAGTTCAACTATTACTACTTACGCCCTTTATTAAAGAAGGTAAAGAGAAAATGAAACAAAAAATAGAGCTGTGTGTGACAACTAGGCAGGGCCACACTAATTCCGGAATTCTATAATTTCTGTGTTTTTGCCAATATGTTTAGGAGAGCTTTCAGTCATGGTAAGGTGTGCAGAGGTTGGGGCAGGTGAGGTGCTCGTTCTTTAGCTGTGAGTGAAAATCAGCSCTTGCTGGAAGCCTTGCAGGCTGTGACACACGTAGCTTCTAGACCCTGCGAGTGCAACGGTGAGGGCGAGCAAATGCATGAACCTCTGCATTAATAAATGAAGAGTRGAGGAGCTACACTGGGGCTACATGGATTTAGTGTTTCCCGTGCTGTTGCCGCGCTTGGTTGTATGCCTGGACTGGTCTGTGAGCAATGCTGTGCCTTGCAAGGGGAGGCGAGGTGAGCTCAGTATATGGATGGGGTTTCTCTTTGCATGGGCAGGTCACAGCAGGATTTGCCCTTGGCACCTCAGATAACGACCGTGTGCTGGTGGTTGTGCTCTCCTGAAGTGGCATTCCTGAATGCAGGTAGTTAGTTTATTCGGGTAAATAATTTGAGAAAATCAGTTTGGGGTTTTTGGGAGCCGAGACTCCAGTGCTCTTTTCTAGCTCTAGCAGTGGGCGGGTTTGTTGTCACTGATAATTCAGCTTCTGCAGCTGTGAGATGTGAAGAGTAATTCCCATGAACTTCCTAAAGTTGATTTTGATCCTGCTACAATATTGGAATTCCTCCAGTGAGTGGCTTGGGAAGGCCAGGCCTTGTRTTCTCATACTTGGCTACCTGCAGGCCCAGGCACTGGGGAATTCCCCCCTAGGGGGGATTGCTCTAGCTGATGATTTTTCTGCCGTCGGGTACCTTATGCTTAACCTGGGGTTGGCTTTGCCCTTGTTCTTCCCYGACCTCAAGCGAACGGTTGCTGTCCCTCTCCTCGCCGGAGTCCTTGGAGCGTCTCCTCCAGGAAAGGACRCGGCGGCGGCAGCACTTTTTTCCCCAGCAGATTGCTGGGCACCGTGCGGGTGGAAACCATTTGCTATTACTTAATGAAAAAATGTCCTCCATAAATCACCTCTTCAAGTGGAGCTCACGGGGAAGCAGCGTGAGTCTTTAGCACTGCCAGCGCTCTAATAGGCTTATATATCCTGGGCACTCATTATTTGCTGGCTGTTAATTACAGAGTGTGTTTAAGACAGGAAATCTGGTGTGCTCCTTGAGGAAAAAGCAGCGTGCCCTATGCTGTGCTGTACAGTGGGGACAACTTAAGAACTAAAACTGTCATGCTAATGTCTTTGGTTTTAATTTAAAGGAATGGAGCGTGTGCTTCGCCTGCCATCACGTGTATCTGCTGTTGGGTGCATGCAGCTGGCCAGGGTTTTTACTGTTTTCAGGTCTTCACCCTTACTATTGATGCTGAAGGATCTGAGGGCCTCTGGAGGGGTTGTTGCTGCGGGGATGTGGGCAAATGTTCTGCAGAGGGAGGCTGCCATTGTGGTAAAACATCCCTTTGGGCCCCTGTTGAAGGGTTTCCCAAGGGAGGGCATGCTGGAGCTCCCTGCTTATTAAATCAGTTAATCTAATTAAGTGGTTCTCTCTGCCTCKGCGCAGGCAGGAATTAGGAGTAATTCATCTCAAGAGTGGGTTTCATGAAATGAGGGTCGTGGTGGCGGGTGGCGAGCGGGGCCTTCCCCCGGCAGCTCTTCCAGCTGCTCCGCTCCTCTCTGGCSTCTTTCCGACCGATGCCTTTTATGCAGAAAGTTCCCCCAAAGGACAACCGGTTTGTTTTCATTTGGAGATCTCCTTTTGGAGAGTTTTATGCTGAAATTTGCCGAAGCCCAAGGCCGTCGGTGCTGTCCAGCTGGGCCTTGGCTGGTGGCCCTGTGGCCTCCAGGCATCCCAAATCCCTGCGGCCCTTGGGAAGTGGGGAGCAGGGAGGACTCGTTGCCCCTTGCCGGCTGACACGGGCATCCCTGCCCAAAGGGAAGGACAGAATGTCCTAAATGGAGGTTTTTTGTTTTGTTAATTCTGGAAGCAGCCCGGAATAAGCACCGTGCTCTTCCATGTGCAAGTGAGATGAGGATGGAGAGCAACTGAGACCACCTCTGGAGAGAGCAGAGCTGGGAGCACCGGTGTCCCGGCACGCTCGGGATGGTGTTCCAGGTAAAAGAGAGGAGAGCGTCAGCTCCAGTCCGGGAGGCTCAGATGGGAATTCTCCTTTTAACTTATTTCCTAGAGCAGAAAGTTGTCACGAGTAACATCTTCCTCTGGCCTCCAGCGAAGCAGCCTTGAGGGAAAACAGAAAGCCCTGTCTTTCCATAAATTCCTCCTGCAGCAGGCCTGGAGTACTGGAAAGATCACTAGGCAAGTGATAAATTGGCGGCAAGGTGCAGTGCAGCTGTCCGTGTGTCTGTCTAAAACACCTCCCGTGTCTGTCTGTCTCAGCTGCCCCTATGGGAACAGGCAACATGGAAAGTGGTGCACGTGGCCCTCGATGTACCAGAGCTGAACCTAACTAGTAATAGCAGTAAATCAGAAATTTTAGGGTAATGTGGTATGATTATTCTTAATTTTTCCTGATGATGGCAATAATTTGGACTGTTAATTTTTAGAAAGAACGGTTGCTCCTGCAGGAAATGTAGCTTTCCAGGTTTGTTTGGAATGTGCCGTGGGTCTAATTCAGAGCTTTCAAAATGAATAAATCAAACCTGGCCTGTGGTTCATTAAAGAGGTTGAAATATATGTAATGTATATGTCTAATCTATGCGTCGTGGTTACCATGATGCTAGCCGATGCGTAGGCGCGCTCACGTGCACGTATGTGCTGCGGGTAGGGAGGGGAGGCGGGAGCGGAGCTGCCGCAGTCCTGCCTGAGTTCGAGCCACCCTCTCACCGACTGCTAACACGGTGACCTGCGATGGAGGGCTCGAATCGAGGCGCCGCGGGGATTCCTGCTTAAATCCTGCTGGAATTCTGCTGGCGGCGTCCCAAGCAGAGGAGGGGCCGCGTCCGCGGTGCCGAGGACGGCGGCGCTGGCGGGGCTGCTGGTGCAGGGGGACGCGGGGGCGCGAGCCGCCCGCTCTGTGTCCCCTGACCTGGGGTGGCTCTTGGCAGCGTATCCAGCGTACTCTTTCGCTGGCTGTTTTCTCTCAAGGGCATATCCGCTTTTAACCATGTGCAAAAACAGGGATTGAAAAATGCAGAGAATTCCAGATTGCGCACGCTGAGGAAGCAGGGAGTTTTTCTGACCCATTGATGCTCTGCTTGATCAGAGCTTCTCTTGCAGCAGGTTCATAACACACAGCACAGGCTCCCATAGGTTTGTGGTTCGTTTAACTCCTTTTAGCAACACGGTGGGACTCCTACATCCCTTTTACCGTGTTCTTCTTTTTGCTTTTTTCCCATTAATCTGCATTAGCATCTGAAATGAGCCCAGGTTTCCTCCTTCCTGCTTTTTTTCTTGGCCGTAATCAAGACTTCTCTGTGGGCTGGTTGGGTGCGAGCAGTAACCACGCAGCAGTGCAGAGAAATGCAAAATTTTGTTCTCAAATGAAAATTTTAACGTGCCATTTTTATCTTATGTTCCAATTCCTCACCAGAAAATGCATCCACTGGCTGCAGCATTTACTGGTGGGTTTCTCTGGGTTTGTCTGCAGTCCCAGTGCTTCCACAGGCAAATAAAGGGGTTTTGACTTACCGAGCTAAAATGCAGAGTTACGATACAGCAATGCAGCAGATGTCTTCATGGTTAGAATCATGCGACAGCGTAAATGTTGGACTATGTTGTGTGTTTTAATATATCTTAATTTCTCTTTCCTGTCATTACCTGATTTCATGTGAAAATTTCTGCATGTGGTTCTCTCTTCCCTAATTCATTAGATTTGGCATGGCTGTTTATTGTATCAGCTTGGCATCTGGCTAATGTAGCTCATTTGCAGAAAACAATATGCTTGAACAAACCCCTATAAAATTAACCCTCGTGCTCTAAACAGGCTGGTGCCTACTCAGCCTGCCTCTGTTACCTGCTATCTCAAAATTGCTTATTATTCATCCCGTTTGATGGGCACTGGGGGTTATTTTTAATGCCCAGCAGCTCTTCTTTGTAAGAAAAAGAGCGATGTGTGAATTACACCTGCAAATAAATATATTTATTAATAACAAAATGTTGTAGTGAGTGTTACAGTATCGGCCCTCCTGTCTACAAGGAGACCACCATGGGGGAGAGATGCTGCGAGCACGGCGGGAGAGAATGAATGTTGGTAAAACCGTGTTGCAAGCTGTGAATTGCCCCCAGGAAACGGCTAAGCTCAGTGGGCATCCGTAATTAAAACAGATTAAAATCCAGATCCAGGCAGCTGGTAATGTTGTTTGACTTGAAGGGTCAACTGGAGTTTTGACACTCTTGGTCTTGCCAGAAGCCTCCGTAAGAGCCCCTGGGCAGGGTGTCCTCAATGCGTTTCATTTAGGTTGGACGTTTAGGGTGGTCATTGACCTTGAGCTGCCATTAGCACTGACGAAGGGCAGCGTGTGTTGCCTGCRCACGGATGTTATCCCTGCTTCATGGAATGGGAAACGCTCCGGGATACCCTTAGCCAAGGGCAGAGCCACAGGAAGGGGGAGCTCGGGGCGTAATCGGCTTCTCCCTCTTGCTTTAATAAGCTTTATGTCCCTCCCTTAGCCCATACACATGCACTGTATGTATCCCTAGCTTATCTAATGCTAGCTGATTTGATTATGAATAATGAGTTTAGTGTTACTGATACACATTAAAGCTTTTTCCTTTTCTTTTCCATTTCTGACAATATTTCTAATGTGTTTTTTTCTTTTAGCCTACAGAACTGTAATTAAAGTGAAAGCCTAATGGACTATATATTAACATCCCATATGATACCAGAAACTTATGTGTAATAGGGCACTTAGCTTTGAAGAAATATCTTTATTACTTTGAATATGAAGAGGGTCACAAGATACATATTCTCTAATTATTCTCCCTTGGCCAGTATGTTTTTAATAATAATTTGACATTTAATTGAAATATCTGCCTTCATCTTCTGAAACTTAAAGAAATAGCTGATTAAAGCCGTGGTTTTGTGTTATCTGAAGAGCAGCTCTTGTCTATGGAATGTGATGGAGGTTTAGCTTTTAATGTAAATTTACATTGATGCCTGTAAAGTTGAAACGTGTCTTTTTGAGGGATTAATTTTGCCTTTACAGCACAGAAATCTGTTGAAAGGCCTGAGAAAGTTGAGTTTTGCCTCAGTTTTCCTGCTATTTGTGAGTGAAAAGAAGGAAAAAAAGCACTCGAGTGTATTAGTGCTGTGCAAACGCCTTTGAGGTGCTTGTATGAAATATTATGAWGTTCAAAGAGTTCAGTTTCATGTTGCAGTCAATCTGCTACTTGAATTGTCTAAAAAAATKACAATCTCCTTTTCTTAAAAAGAAAAAAGGGAGGAAAGAACCCAAAGCAACTGCTGTGTAAGGAGGCCGTGGTGTGGTCGGGGCTCGGGTTCCGTGGGGTGCCTGGTTTGGAGTGCACTGCTCGTTAGCACCAAGGTGAAACAATCTGGCGCTCAAATGAGTAGGTAGAATCAGCCAAACGACTGAAGAGTCTAATAGGACTTTGCTAGTAAGGATGACKGATGGTTTGGTTCTGCATAAGGTCTCTTGATTGAATGTTTTGCTTGTGCTTTGAACACATGAACCTCTCGGTGCGTCTTTTCCCAAGAAAAAAAGGGTATATTTCGTAACATTTTGAGCAAATACCGTGAAGAAAAATCATATTCACTCTTTCAGAAGGCAACAAGTGCCGCGTGTACCCCGGCTCCCGTGGGGTTCTGCAGCACGCTGGTGATTACGAGGGTTTTCCAGCGCGGTGCGTGGCGGCGTTCAAGCCGAAAGCAGCCCCGCTTTGCGCTCCCAGGGCGTGGAAGCCGTGCAAATTAAATGCTGKTTAGAAGCTACACGTTATTTAGCCTATTTATTATATTCTGTTCCTCTGCTCCCTGGGCTTGGACTTTGCCGAGGAAAGCAAAGATTGAAATGCATCCCAGTCGTCACTCAGATATGAATGGGGATGTCGCATCCATCTGTCCTGTTCGTGTGAAGTGCGGTCTAGCCTGAAATGCAGCCGGTAACAAAAGTGYCTTTGGATAAGTTGCACTTTTTACCCTTTATCAGCAGTTCCAAAAACGATCCTGCAAATGAAAGAGAGGCACCAAGGGAAACTCAGGTAGAAGGGAAGACAGTTCTGGAGCATCTTCCCTGGGCTAACAAACCAATTTGATACCATCAGTGTGGACAAAGCAGCAGAGAGCACATAAACTGTGGCTGGTTTTGACAAATCCGGTGCCCTTTTACATATCCATCAAAGTTCTAATTTGATTGAGTAGAATATTASAAACTTCTTCATTTGTAGAGAAGATATTCACCTGAAAACTAAACAGGAAGGTAGCACAAAAATGGAGATATGCTGGTCTCCAGTGCACTGGTTTCTGTCCAGCTGTAAAAAGACTGCAGATATGGACCGGTTCACACACACAGTGTAATGAAAAGGCTCTGCTTGTAGGGAGGCCACAGCTGATAAAGCAGACGGAAAAGCTTTGAATTCTTTGTGTTATAACATCTTATTCAGGCCACGAGCCAGCTGTAATGGATTACTTATTACAGAAATATAATTTATGGGAKGTATTAGGAATTAGTATATGGTATTTCTTTAGCCCTACCTGTCGTCTGTGTACGATAAAGGGATGAAAAAGCTTCAGTAAGTAGCTGYGATGTCCTCGGCGTAATTGAATAATCTAACAGGAATAATACGATTTCAGCACAAAACAGTTGGTTTTAGGTCAGCTGTATAAAGAAGAGAGTGGACACCCTAATCAAATAAGCTTATTTTCCATTTTATTTAAATAGTAGTACTTCAGTGTGCTAGAAATACTGCTCTTAAGGCAGTGAMTTCTGCTTGTATTTAAATTGAAAATCAGGTTACGTCTTCAATATTTGTAAGAATAGTGGAGAGCAGCAAGGTGAGGCACACGCAATTATTCCCTCACCTCTTCCTGAGAGTTCACCCATCAAATTTAAATTTATTTTTTTAACCGTAGCAAACAGATTTATATCAAGGAGTTTTATCCTTCGCTGTCATRGAAGATGCTACCGTGAAATTCGCCTAAAGAAATTGATTTAATGGTTAGACAAAGGAGAAAAAACCATGAGGTTGGTGTCACAAAGAAACTGGATGGGAGGGAAAAGCCAAGTCGGGCGCTCGTCGTGCCTGGTCTCAGTGCTGCTCGCCTGGAGCAGGGCAAGTCCCGTGCTGCATGGGGAGGCCGAGGAGGACGCCCCTGGACAACGGGCCAACGTAAACCAAGGCTTGCCGATACGAGTCCTGGTTCTGAACAAATGTTATCAGGTCGCCCATGGATTTCGATGGGGTTAGAAAAGGTTTTTACCAAGTGCAGCATAGGGAAGAGGGTGGTTTTAAAATAAATACCTTCTTTAAAGTATTTACAGGCAAATGGGGGTAACATATAGAAAGCTGAAATGTACGTTGGGCAAAGGGGAGAGCTGAGAGGTGGGATGCGTGTCCTGGTGCCCTTGGGCTGCCAGGTTCTTGCCCAGGCGCCTGCAGAAGGACTGCGGTTTTGGGTGGAAAAGTTGCCCTTTCTTCGTGCTTGCAAGAGAGGAGGAGGAGTGAGACTCCAGGGAGGAAGAGGCCCATCATGGTTCAGGCGGAAGCGCTTCCTGATTCCAGGGGTGTGCTACCTGGAGAAGGGAATAAGAAGGATTAGAACTGGAAAAGAAAAGACATTTTGAAAAGCAAAGCTATTACAGGGTTCATTACTTTATTTATATGTTCTCCAAAATCACATGAATGAAGGGAAAAAATGGGAGAAAAAAATACTGGCTTTGGTTCAGAATGTCAATTACTACTTTTTTAATCCTCTTTTCACAATTTATTTGACATCTTGAACGGTGGCCAAAAAAGCTATTATAACTATAAAACATATTCATTGGTATAAATCTCATTAGGTTGAGCAATTTAATTAAGGTATTGACATGCTTAATTGATACGTGCAAGGAGAGACCGTTTTCATATCTCATTTCCATACGCTGGCTGCTTTTAAAAAACTAGCTCCGTAAAAACACTATAGATCGGGCTAAGCCCTGTCATCCCCAAGGAGCACTTGCTACCATTTACCTTGATTTAGAGCCAACTACTCTCCTAAGTGGAGCTCCATTAAATGGATCTGCTGTCTGCCCGACTCAAACATGCGTCAGCTTCTCTTATGATCAATAGTGGAATATTTATATTAATAAAGCACCAAGTTAATTAAATAAAATAGTCTTCTGGGTAAGCTTAAGATACTAGGGGATGGGCGGCGAATCGATACGCTCCGCCATTTGGACATTAACTATGTGCTTGGAAATTTGATGTGCTCGGGCGCAGGAGGCTCGCGGACATGCAGGGCTTGGGCTTGCTTGGCCTCCAAAGCCCATGGCCACCAGTGACCGTGGCAGGGACGGCCTTGTGGCCACCACGGGGACGCTGCCGTTGACCACAATGGGAAGGAGCCTCTACTAGGAGTGCAGCGTTGCCTCCTAGYCTTGTGTTTAGGCTGTTGTTTGGCTCTGGGAAGGGAGAGCTCCGCAGTCCCTGTGGCTTTGGTGGCTTCTCTGTTCTGCAGGTGCAGCTGGTGTCTGGAGGAGGATGGTGACAGGTCTGGTGCCATTGCACTGTTCACCTGCCTCTTAGCTGCATCACAGGGTTCAGGCCAAGGCACAGAGGAGGACTGCAGATATTACTGCTGCTTCGAGAGGGTGCAGGAGCTTGGCGCCGGCAGGAGATGGACACATCTCCCCTTTGGAGAAAGGAGGCATTTCGGGTGCACTCAGAGCCCCTACATCGTAGGCCGAGAAACCTTTCTGGCACTTGGGAAATGTTACTAATCACAGCGTGTTACAGGTTCCGATTGCAAGGATTTAGCAGATGTAGCCCCATGCTGGCAGGGCGCTGCTGGTTTGGTGTTGAACCCCCTTCCCGTGCTGTTTCCCCTCCCTTGGCTCCTGGTGCTGTGATGTGGCTGAACATGGCTGGACCAAGAGCACAAGCCAGAAACACCGTTGGAACCGGGTATTTTATAGCTAAGTGAAATCACCCGAGTTCAGGCGGGGTAGGGGTCGCTGGGCTGAGCGGCTCTCGGGACGGAGCTCTGCCATGTCCCGGTTGTCCATGTGGAACCAGCGCCTGCAAAGCCGGGCGAGCGCCTGCAGCTGGGCGAGGATGAGCGCGGAGTCTGGGACCAAACAGAAACCCTCTGCGTCGAAGCGCGGCGCAGAAACTGTGGCTCCTGAGTGGCTTTCAGTGTCCGTCTCCTGACTGTRGGGTCTGTGTCTGCACATCTGGCAGCACGGACGTGCGGAGCAAACACCGACATCCCAACTCTGTGAGCTCCGCAAGGAACCTGCAGTAAACGAATTAGTCTTCTGATGAAACTCAGGTATTTGCACTGTAGGAGAAGGTTTTCAGCTTTACAGCATCAAATACAAGATCTAAGGAGAAATTATAAAGGCTTTAAAATGCAGGTGATGGTGTAGTGTAGAATGAGCCTGCTGCTGAGCAGTGGCCCTATTGCTCTGTTTAAGCCTTTCCTATGAAAAGGCCCTTTCCAGTAACAGGGGAACCGAGTCGCCTGGGACCYGACTCTTCTCTGAGGAGGTTTCAGCGAGGGGATGGCAATGGGCAGAGGTTTCCCTGCCGCCTTTGGCATTCGGGGCCCTCCTCCCTCTCCCCATCAGCTCTCAGGRTTTCTTTTTCTTTCTTTTTCTTTTCACCTTTAGTTTCCTGAGCTGCTGTCAGGMCCGAGCCGAGGAGCGAGCCCATGGGTGAGAGGGGAGCWGGTCTCGGGAAGTGTCCCCAYGCAGGGCTGGCGAGGCCAGCGCTCRTGAACGGGCAYGGGGCCCTCCTCTCCACGGCGGCTGCACATCGTTTRATGAGGGAGTTTGCTTGTGCCTCCTCCTTCATCTCCTTAGGAGGATTTTTGGTGTTGGGGAGCATTGAAATCTATTTTCGAGGCATGAACTTGAAGCTTTCCCAATGGATTATTTGCTTGGTTTTGCGTAACTTCCTCAGCTTCCGACATTTACCTTGTGCAGCCCAGATTTGTTCATCAGGGCAATGAAGTTAGCTGCAGGACAACTGTTAATTCTTGAGAATTGTTTTAATTTTGACCTGATAGGAATTTTACCTCCTTGATATGAGGTAACTCCTTGATAGGAGATTTACCAAAGAACTAGAACAATAAAGCACACGACGTGCCGAGGTGATTGCAAGGAAGTTTATATTGCAGCTTCCCTTTTGGAGGAATGCATTGCTTTAGCTTGTCTGGTAGCTGATRGACATTGTAGATGCAGGTAAATGTTGTTAGCTAGCTGGTTGATTTTACCAGCCTTTTGGGAAACTTCTTTCTTCGATCTAGATGGTGTTTTTAAGGCCTTGTGTGTGGCATGGGGTTGTTGAGGGTGACTTGCTCCCCRGGGAGCCCTTCACAAGCCGYCGTCTGGCTCTGCTTCCATGGGGTGTCGWTCTCCTACGTGTGGCTGCAATAGCRGAAGGAGACGTGTGGGTTTCCTTGAGCTCTCTGGCCAGGTCAGATCTGCCCTGCAGTGACTGCAGCGTGTGGCTGCGTGTCGGCCACCGTTAAAAATGAGAACCTGGTTTTGCTTAAACAGTTGCGTCTTACAGGAACATCCCCAATAGCTGCAGTTACTTTGTGGTGTCGCGGCTTGGTCTAATAAATCTGAATATCACGGCCACGTGGAGTTATGAAGAGCCCATCTGAAGCATATCTTCTTACATTTGCAGTATTTCACAGAGGCTTTGGGGACCTAAATAATTCCTAGTGGGAAAGATATAAAGGAGGAATCACRGAGGAAAACCAGAAGCTAAAATATTGTGAGAGGTAAACGCAGCAAGATGCATAAAACTGCTTTGTCTGGGATTTCAGTGGTTGTTAATGGTGCARAGTTGGCCAAATATCTCTGCAACAGGTACTACTGACTGGCCTAGAATGATCATTTATTTGTCAGAACTCAGTTACATCCAGAGCGAAGCACTGGGCAGCGGTGCCCCTTGCATTGAGGTGAGCTTCCCACCCCCYAGGACCAGCCTCGTGGTGAGCAGGGCTCCCCTGTAACCAGAGGTTGTTTTTCTCACTGTGARACCTTCAAACAATCTGCAGTTCACTTCTACCTCGCTAGAATGGGTGGAATTTCACTGGAATTTATTTTTGTGATCCCTGGGATCAGTTTCACCTATAYGACTTTTATAGGGCCGCAGAAATGCCTATGGTGGTTGGGCAAACAAATAAAGTAATTGGTCTCTTTCCAGAGGAGATCATAAAAAAAATAGAGCCCAGATCCTTGCATGTGCAATTGCTACCTATTCCTTCAAAACTATCTGCTTTTATAGCTGCAGTGCAGAAGTATATCCTCAATTCTGTAAGTAATATTATTTTATAAATATTGCAACCAGGAATTTTATTCTACTGCATGAAATTTATGTGCATTGGTATGTAACTGGACAAGGAGGTAGTTTTTGGAAGATGTCGGGAAATTACAAAGGTAGCTTTGCTATAAAAATCTTGCTCATTAGCAAAGACAGAATTAGGTCAAGAAGGGTCGCTTAAGATCTAGCCTTGCTCCAAATGTTGATCAGTTCTTCAGTGTTGTGGTAGTTTCATGGGTCATCTGCTTTGCACCTTTATCACAGAAAATCTCAACAAATTAAAATAAGAAATAAAAACTATAAATCCTGTCCCCTGCACGTGCCCTGGTCAGTGGCAGGAGGAGGGAAGAACTGCCCAACTCGTAAGGACAGTTGTTGCCCATGATGGAGCACTGACGCACACCTTAGTATTACAGATCACTTAAAACGCTATAAACATGTTTACTAATTACTTTTGTAGGAGATTTCTGGTTTTGTGTCGGGTACATGAGCAGCCAGTAGGTGCAGCAGTGTTTCTAGTTTAGTGCCACCAAGTCCTTTATGTTTTGGAAGTTGTTGGAAACCTTCAGAAAGGTCTTGGGAGCAACCACGATGCGCCAGCTCCCGGGAAGCCTGGAAGGACTTTGGGGCGCATGGAGYGACTCCCCTAATCATCATTAGGCATCAGGGCAGGAGCTGTGCGCCCAGCGAAGCCCCTGCACACTCGAGCTGTGACGGGGTTTTATGAACAGAGGGATTTTAATTGGGCCTTGGAGAAGGAGGAAGATGGCGCTAAAATAATTACCTGGGAGGTGAATGGCTCTGAAGAGCGACCTCAGGTGTTGGTTAGTCCACCTACAGAACAGCAAAAACCCTCGTAGCGCAGAGCTCCCCATCAGCAGGATGGTGGCTCTGGAGATGACAATAATCTTTAGCTGTTGGATGGGCTAAACACAGTTTTTAGCTGTTAAACAGCTACCACAAAATTCTAGCAGAGCAGGAAAAATTCTAGCATTGATCCTTGCTGCAAAGGAAATACCAGCCTGCTGTGATACTAAGTCTCGTACAAYGTGTGGTTGCATCTCTCTGCAGCAAGGGGTTTGGTCTGATTTTYGCCATTGGCACTTGACTAGTTCACATCCATTTCTTGCATTTCACGCATTTGCCGTGACGCTGTTTGCAGGAGCTGCCTCGTACCATTCCCCACATCAGTGACTCTCTGATCTGCGAGGATATGGTATTTGGAAAGATGTCTCTTCTCTTTAGATGACACTACCTAATCTTTCCTGATTTCCCACTCTCTAACTCCCTAATTATGGTATTTAATTCGGAAAAACACTGTTGGAGAAAGCTTATATATAACATGCAGTGCAAGTGGAAACCAGCTGCTCTAATGAGGCAGGTTGCAGTGAGGAGCTCTGTTAGGGTCTGACCCTTTTGGAAGTAGCTCAGCCTCCTGGCTCTGGGCTAGCTGTAAGGAAGAACAGTCACTAACCTTGAGCAGGGCCCAAACCTCAGCATCTTCTTATTTTGTTGCTAAATACAAATAATGGAAACATGTATTCACTCCAAAATCTTTACTGGTAAAAAACAAAACATGAGTATGTGAGCCCGCAGGCACTTGGAGCTCTCATGTTTCCCCATTGCAGAGGGCTGTGCTCATCTCCGAGCACTGGCGCACACTGGTAAATGTTGTTAAGCCCTGTTTATTTACAAAATAAACCYAAAAGGCATGAAGTTTCAGGACTCTGTGTGACTGAGTCATGTCGGGAAGGGATTGTGGCAAGAGGACAGAGCTGTTTGGCCCTCCCGAGCTGCCTGTGCCTGGTCCAAGGACACAAGCAAGCAGGGTATCCGCTCGCCCCCATCCCATAGCAGCAACTGAAGGGGATACGGAGCAAATGCTGCTCRGACCATAGTGGTAGATCCTGGGTCTTGAAGTCCTTGCTCTGAACTTCCTTGACAACACAGTGCAGTTCTTTATGGGCTAGCTCTGGTAATGATCTTTTAGTCCGCTGGAGAAGGAGAAAGGGAGAGCAGCAGCAAGCACAAGAAATATTTCTCAATCCAGCTTCTTTCTGGGCAGTTCTTTGCTTACAAATTACCTTTTTAGTCTTAGAGTTTGAGCATCCCAAAAGATCTGRAAAATCCCTGGCAGATGTGCAAAGGTTCATTTTGTTCTGTCTTTGCTTTTGAAAAGCGAGACAATCTAGACTAGAATGCTGTCATTTCTGATTTTCATATCATAATGCTTATTTTCAGCGTTATTGCAACTTGTACTAAAATAGCTATTTTATTGGTGCGGATCTATAGCCATTATGGCTTAAAGTACAGGCTCTCATTTTATGAATGTTCATAGGGTCCACGTTCCAATTAACTGATTTATGGTCTGTCACTGGCAAATTAAAACCAAAGAGCCTTAATGTATTTTATTGCCGTGTGAGATGGCTGAAGTTTCACTTAGGCTGCAATAAGCAGTGTCAGAGCAGGAAGCTCAACCCRGCCCTGTGGCAGAGGCTGCGGAGCCACTTAGGAAACGTCAGCAGATTGGTTTTTCCCCCTTTCCAATCCTTTTAGGAGCAAGGCTCAGCAGTTCACATTGGAGGATGAGCACAGCGACGTTCCGCTTGCAGAGGGAGTTAATTTGTGTCCAGAGCGTTTTAGTTAAATTAAACCTGAAGGCTGGAAGAGACCTTGACTCGTGCCGTGTCTGCGTCAGAGCGGGGCGCGGGACGCACGGGCTCCGGGGCAGGAAGGAGGGTGCGGGAGCCCTTGGCTGCTGGACGTTGCCAGCCCCACGTCCCCAGTTTGTGCAGATCTGAAGCCAAGGCCCTTGGGTCACTTTGTTGTGCTCTTGGTGGCCTTTGGAGCACGATTTGCCAGCCAGGACACCTACATGGAACGGCAGGGACGTGTTCCAGGGAGAGAGGGCAATTCCTTGAGCCTGTGACGGGTCCCGGCATCTCCCCGCGATGCCCTTCTTGCAAGTCGTGCAGCAGGGTGAGCTGGCTCGGGCAAGCTTTGCCCTGTGGAGAGCRGCCGCAGTAGCCAAGTGGCTCTTGGCTCTGTCTTCCTTCGTTTTGCCCTGATTTACCCACCCCAGCAGCAGGAGATGTGGCGCTGGCTGCCCTGGCTCCACAGGGACCTCTGCACCCCATTGAACCGGAGGCTCCTCGTGACCTAGTCGAGCTCGTGCCTGGCACTCAGCGAGCACAAGGGGGATGATCAGCCGAGCGTGGGGCCGAGGCCCGTGGCCGAGGGGCTGCCACTGCTCTGCTCCCTCGGCCCGGCTGGCGGAGCGGGTCTGCAGGGCGCTCGCCTGGCTGCCCCTCGCAGCTCCTCCACCCCGAGGGCTCTCCTCAAGGGCCCCAGCCTTGCACGAGAAAGGGGAGGGGAGGGTCACGGCATGGATCGGCGTTAAGCAAATTGTAACGGTCGCCAGGAATTTCAATCCGGCTTGCGAGGGGCTCGCAGGCAGCAGCCCGCCCTTGTCCGCGATGCTCCGCGTGAGCAGCCGCGGCTGCCGGCGCGGGCTGCGGCACTYGGAGGAATTGAATTAGGCTCCCGACAAGGACACGGTCCCCTTTTTCCCTYTCTGCCCGATGGAAAGCAGCAGAGAGGCCCGTGTGACACGGCCTGACCCGGAGCATCAGTGTGGGCTGTAGAGCCGGGCTCTGACTCCCAGCCCCTCTCAACACGAGGCCGATGCAGCAGCGGGCGCAGAGGAGGCCCCGGCCCCTCAGGAGCGCTGCCCAAAACCAGCCCGGCCTCGTGCGCCACTTCCCGCCCATGCCACGCTGAAATCCCATCTCGGGGCAGAAGAAGTTGGGGAGCTGCAGTACAAGCACATGGGAAAAAACAGGGTTGTGTAACCGGAAAATTGGCAGTTAGGGAATAACAAGACTTTTTGTCTTATATTTGCAGAAAAATGAAGAGAATGCTCATCTTGTTGTCCTGAACTTTATTCAAAGAAGTAGCTGTAGTCTGAGCGTGGGTAGCCCGGTGTTTTTCCAGTTGGTGCTCTTACAGGTGGTAAATTAGCAGGAGGCTGGCAGAGAGCAAGGCCGAGCGGGACGCGACACGGGCAGCGCGTCCCAGGCGCGTGCTCCCGCCGCGGCCCCGTGCGGTGGAGCTCTGTGCGAGGCCTCGCGTGGGTGTTGCAGGGTTGGGTGCAGAGCCCTTCCCGCTCACGCCAGGTCCTTGAGGTGAGGAAGGATACGGAGGTCGTTGTGTGGTGCAGTAAATAGAGGAGCATCCTCTTGGCCAAGCATCTCCAAGCATCCCCTTGGCCRAGCAGGCCACAGTCACTTATCTCCCGGAGACCTCAGAATTATGTTCTCGTCTGTAATGCATTTTTTTTCTCTTCTCTTTTTCAGAGACCTGAGTGAAAACCAGATAAAAGGAATCCCACGGAAGGCCTTTCGAGGAATCGTCGATGTGAAGAACTTGTAAGTGACAACTCCGTTAATATCGGTGCTGAAGAACCTTCCCCCTAGCTTACTCTGGTGTCCTGGCCGCCACGTGTCCYCCTCTGTGCAGCAGCAAGGGGACCGCAGGGCTCTGCTGGGTGAAGGAGGTTGTTGGCAAAGACTTTGCATGCCACTTGGATCCTCTTGGTCCAACACAACTAGTTTTGAGCCAAGGCACACCTCCATGTGGAGAATTTAGCTCTCCCTGCAGTCTCAGCCTGCAACAGCCGGTCAATCCTCAGCACGGCATGCCCGAGAGCAGAGCTGGCAGGGTTTCTGGCTGCAATCGAATGGTTCTGCTTAGCTGAACTTGTCCATCCTCCCAAGCCTGGGTAGGAGGTGAGTGTGTCAAAGCAGGACACACGGGCCCACCCGCTGAGCACAAGTTTCAAAAGACAAGATGTGGTGGGAGCTTAACAAGGCCGGGACACTGGCTGCTCACATGCTCTGTAGCAGAATTACATTGAACGTGGGGTCACAAGGTGTGCAGCGAGGGGGAGCAACATGCAGATTCCCTGAGATGCCCTGAGAAATGATCTCCTTGGAGCGGGAAGCAAGCTGTAAACTGTGAGTAAGCGCATACTGAGCTGGTTTAAAGCCATTAGTTTTGGCACAGTGTTATTAGCAGTGTTAGCTAGTCCAGCTATCATGTGAGACCCCACTGTGTTAAATACTCTAAGTGTTGGGTTAATAGTGTGGAATTACCCCGTTTCTTGCACAGAAAACGCAACAGGAGTTTTCACAGACTCATTTACTATAGGCAGAATCGAAACTTTTAAGGGCAGGCGAAGGGAATTGGAGCATGAGCACATCTGTGTCCCGAGGGGAAGCACCAACGCCCTGCTCTCCCTCGTAGTGCTGTATTGCAGGGAGCATCACGTCCATGGAGACGAAAACAGGGCTTTCCTTATCCCAGGCTGGTAAACTGAGGCACAAAGGTGCCCATGAGCGGCTCCCTTCTTGTGTATTAATCTGTAGCTTTAACTTTTTAGTATGAAAGCTGATTTTTTGAAGGTCAGCCTGAGAAAGCATCGCTTGGGGAAGGCAGCGAAACTCATTTAAGCCTTGATGTTAATGCTCCGCTTAAGTGGAGGACCGCTGTGAATAGGTCTAGAAGAAAAAGGGGAAAACACTTGGAAAACATGGAGGTGCTGGGAGGAGCATGTAGATGTATATAAGAAATGAGGCTCTGTTGTCCATGGGTGAGAGCGACGCTGCTTCCAGCACCAGCAGAGCTCAGTGGCTCCYGAGCCGGCTCGCTGCTGGGAAGTGGTGGCAATTTCTGCAGCAGTAACTGTGCAGGGGCGATGCAGGCCGAGCTAAGGTGGTACCTGGGGCACTGAGCAGCAAGCTTAGGTGTGCCAGGGCTCATGCTCAGGCTCCCATGGCAGCTGAAATGCTTGATATAGGGGCAGCCCTTGTGTTTGGTTTGGTTTCACCATCCGATCTCCCGGGGCTGACCCGCACCCGGGCACTGAGGTGATGGCAGCGGGGCTGGCCCTGCTGCAGCTCTCGCTTTGCAGATTTATTGCATGATGTCTGGGCTCCTGCACCTCTTAAAGCCGATTTTTGAGCCATCTTGGAGACCTTTAGATGTAAGAAACAAAGTTATATGTTCTCCCACTGGCCACTTCTGTCCAGTTTGTCTTGAAAATTCATGTTGGGGAAGGCTGACATTGGATTGTCTTGGCCATTATGGCTTGACATTTAACATGGCCTTAAATTCTTTTGGTTTCTAAATAAAGTGTCCAAATGTCATGGAAAAAACAGTAGCTCTTATAGTCGGGATGCAGCCATTGCTAGCCTGCATTAAACCCCCAAAGCAAGGCTGTCTGCAGGGCAGCATGGACAGCGTCCCACAGGAAAATCCCCTGGGAAGCAACAGGGCGGGTGGAGCTGGGGCTCAACCACAGGAAGCACCAGGGAGCAAAGTGACGATGGTGCAGGAAGGGGCTTGGTACCACCATCGCCRTAGCCATGGGGAAAATAAATGTTAAAAGGATTTGAGAGAAGGAAAGGAAGCATTGCAGGAAGTAGTGTTACATGTCTCTCTTCTTCCCCTTTTACTCACCACCTTTCTTTCTGATTGGTAAAAGCCTGTCACCTTTTTTCATCTTCTTAGCAGAGAAGCAGGCCCAGGAAAATGAGATATGTGAGGCTTGCGCTGAGGAGGAGCTTTGAAATGTCAGCGAAGTCAGAATGGTTGCAGGAGACAAAGCCAGAGCAGAGGCTGGAGGAGTAAGGTTTTAAATCCCCCAGCGTGAAATCTGTTTTCAGGACTTATTTTCCTATGCAGACTTTTCTGCCGTTTGGCCATGAAAAGCAAAGGAGGAAGCTGCCTACAGAAAGAACCAATTAGTAAGTTTATAATGACGGTAAAGAGAGAACTGCATTGGTTTTAGTCAGATTAATGGGTAAGAATTATCCATTGCAAACAGGGAGGCTGCAGAGGCATTTGGAGCAGCGGGCGCTTCGCACACGGGGCGGAGGGGCCGCGTAACCGCTGTCTGCCGGCGGTGCAAGCGAGCAGAGTGCACGGCGAGCGCACGCCCGTGCTCGGTATCTGCTACGCGCTGCTCAGAGCACACGCAACGTTGCTTGCAGGAGTCTCAGTAAGTTAATTCGGGGATGAAATAGCTGCTCTGGGTGTCATGGAAGAGCAGAGCAGAGCCAGGCGCGCGCGGCAGGGCGGGCGCCCCGTCTGCGAGGCGGACGGAGCTGGAGCCCCTCGCGTTGCACAGCTGAGACTCGTTCTTGGTGAAGAATCCGCTGCCTTTTCCTCGTTCCTGGTTCACCAGAYGGCAGCTCGGTGCTCGTGCAGCTCACAGCATTTCCCCTTTGAGACCCTTTTCCCAGGCAATGGGAATMAGCAGTGTGGGAATGCATGGAAACCCAAGTGAGCAGGTTCAGCCGTCACAATAATATGGGCACTTGTGTCTAAATATTTCAGAGCTGTGTACAAGATAATGCTCCATATGACCAGAACTGCAAGCTGTTTTACTCGCATCCGAGGGCCACTTGGGACATTGTGGATAATCTCCTGCCTTAYAGCCCAAAAGATGTCTTTGGAGGAAGAAATCAAGCATTTAGAAGTAAAAAAAAATGCAGAAWTATGTCAGCACATATGTAACATTTGCCACTGCCATAAGCCTGCATACATATATTTTCCTAGTAGTTATATTAACTATACAATGTCAAAAATTAGAGCTTTGCAAGCACAATTAAGCATTTTAGCAGTGATTTCAGTTTCTAATTTGTTGTAAAGCTTTTTGTGGGGGCTACGTCTCCTTTTCCTCTGTGTGCCTGCTCTTAGCATTGATACATGTGATTTACAAAAATGAGACATCCCGACTGCACATTTAGGGTCAGGAAAAAGCTGAATTTGCTCTTCACTGGGTAAAGTGTTTTGCATTCACTTCATCCAAGTACGGAGCAGTTCCTGTGTCGTTTTGTCTACCCCTCACAACCCAACACTGCAGATGGTGTCTGTAGTATTTGCTRGTCAGCGACAGAATTAAGTAATTCTTAATTAATTAATTAAGATAATGAATAAATCCAAAGAAATAGTGCTTGATACGTGTGAAGCCATTTCACTGGTGGAAATAAGGCAAGTGCTTGTGTATTGCTTGTGGCACTCAAATATGTCCATGAAATGCTGCACGAGGAAACGTAACCGCTTCGGTCTGGAGTCTCTAGGGAAACTATTACCTTGAACAGTTAGAAGTTTTTAGCCTTCGTTTCAYGGCTTTTGTCTGTAGTCTCAGATTTACCACTGCAGTTCTCAGTAAAATAGAGCAAATGGAAAGAGAGAAAATCAGATTTCCACTTGTTTGATGCAGAGTCTGGAGTGAGTCTGTGATGGTGGTTGGACTCAAGAGCAAGGAAGTGGCCTGAAGAACTGCAAGGTTTGTGTGAGGGGAGCTTGTGTGTTTGCTTGTGCACACTCCAGTAGCCTGGACAAGACGCGTCTGCGTTGGAGGACGTGCAAAAAGGCGGGGTCTGGTTTAGGTCCCGATGGTTAATGGTTTGATGGAGGCTCCAGGTGCCAGGGACGCCTCTCCCGGGCTCCCCGCTCCCGCTGGGGACAGCGCCGGGGCAGCACCGCTCTCCCYGCGGACGTAATGAAGAGCAGATCTGGCCCTTTGCAGTTTCTGTGGAGCTCTTACTGTCCCTTTGAAACCAAACTTGATTTAAATGGAATGTGACATCAGTGGAAATAGTATGAAAATCAAATTTTCTTTATTTTAGTCCTTTTTTTTCCTACACTAACCTTGGCTGGCAATTCATCTTTGGATAATTTATCCTGTCTCTGTGGCRTACCTTAATTTTGAATACTTTTGTAGGAGACTTCCTGCAGTGTTCATCTGTGCTCGTCAAAGCAGCTTTTAGTCCAAAAAAAAAARGCACTGGTTTTAATTATAATTCTAAATAGCTTCATAACCACGGTGACCTCTGAATTTACATCATTTTTATGATAGCCTCTCCATTCCTGSCTTATTGATTTTGTCATTTGCCTCATTATGTTTAATGGGAACCTTTTGCAGGCAGCTCCGGGGGCACCGCGGGGTCGGCGTTGGCCACCTCCTCTTCCAGTTGGGCCAAGCCAAAGCCRTAGCCTCCACGTTCGTGTTGCTGCATTTCCCCTTTGGCTCTCGAGCCAGTGCGACCCATGTGCTCTATCTGGAGAGAAAGAGGGGTTTGTGGTGCAGCTTGGGCGAGCACCCCGGTTTATGTTTTCTATATATTTTACAATATTTGGATCATAAATGAGGTTTATACAAACATCTGCTCCCAATGTTTATGCAGCGAGGAACATTATCCAGTCTGTTACAACAGCGGGTTTGGGACATTGTTTGAAAAYGTCCTCAGAAGAACCCTGAGTGGCYGGAGTCGTGCAYGGGTGTTAAGAGGGCTGCATGGGGAGCCCTGTTTGGTTCTGAGTAACACTTGTCCTCGTAGCCTTCGTGTTCCCCTCCAAACACACATCCAACATTAAGTGATGCCCACGGGCTCGCTGGCTCTCACTCACCGTCTTTGAGACGAGCAGAAAGCAGGAGCTTGTCCGGGTGCAAATCTGACACTAGTTTTGGTAAAACAGCRTTGAGGGGGRTGAGCATAAAGACTGTTTGATTTTYGAGCAGCCGACCCAGGAGGAGGCAGCGCGCGGCAGTGTCAGGGGCTGCCCCGCGATGCTCTCGTACGAACGGCCGCTACCGAAGATCATTTCCCTCCCCCAGACCCTTTTTTATTAAAATAATAAGCCTGTGGGATCTAATTTTGCTTTYGTTTACCCTTTGGTAGAAACATAAATGTCACAGGAACAAATGAGCTATTTTTGTCTTCATGTGGAACTAACCTCTGTTTCTGTCCCTTCTAATTTTTTAAAGCTCTTTTTAACGTTATTTTTCTAAATCACCAAAGAGCCGTGCCATAGCCCTGCGACAGCAACACACACAGTGTGTGCAACGTGCTGCTTTCTCACTTAGGATTCATTATATTTTCTCTCATTTTATGAAAGGAAGTGAGACTTTCCTGTGTTTTTGTGAAAGGACGCATGCTCTCAGGAATATTGCAGTCTACAATTCTGCCGCAATATGCTGGCAGTCAAAGCTGATCACAAAGCAGTCATGATACGGTAATCCTGGAAAATATATATTTTTTTTTCAAAAAAAGAAAGAAAAGGCAAAGTTATAATTTTAAGTTAACCTAGTAAATTAATAGGCTTATATAAAACTGTGCCATCGTGAGCAAGATTTCTTAATGCAAAAGGTTTGCATTAAGGTACTTGTAAGCTGTCCTTGCAGTTGCAGGTGTCACCCATACAACTGCCCGCGACCACGCTGCTTCCAGGGCAGCTGAAAAACGACCCCTTTAAAACAAGCTGAAAACCTCTGCTCGTGACGTGGGGTGGGAAGTGGGTCTTCCTGTGGGAAAGCCGGCTTTGGAAATGAGGTTCAGTTTGGCTCATCTTCGTTTGCTTTCTTTCGTGACCCCGTGGCAGCCCCGTACACGAGTTTCACCCCTGCACCTCCTTTATTTTGTGTGTAATTTATGCTCCTCAGCCCAGCTTGGCTGCAGCCTCCGCGATTGATTAGGCCCTGCTTTAAACCCAGGCCTGGGAGAGGGGGCTGCTGCAGGGAGGTCAAGTGGCTGCCCTGAAGGGGCTCTGAGTAGCAGGGGCCCCCGCATCCGGGCACATTTTGGGGCTAGTTCTTGGGGTTTTGGTTGTTTGCTTTTCTATCCTGATTGATTTTTCAAGCTCTGCCTTGAATACGTGTTTGCAAAACTTTGGGGTAAGCCTTTTCTCTGCCTCCGTACAGTAAGATGCTTTGACAGTTCCTTAAAATTGAATATTGGGGATTGTTAAAAAGATAAATTAAGGTAATTGGTTATGCTATTTTGATTAAAAAGATAAATTAAAGTAGCTGATTATGCTGTTTTGATCCAAAGTTTACCCAAGACTGACAGTTTTCTTACACAAAGACTCCCCTTTTCTTACGACAATTCTGGCAAGGGAAGCGCCTGTCTCTGCTCGGAGTGTATTTATGGATTGATGACAGGGAAGATCTACAGAAAAAAGATTACCAGTAAGCAAGAAAGTTTCTAAGTCTTACTGATTAAGCTAATGTTTAAAGGGTTTTTTTTGGGGCGGGAGAGAGTCTTGTAAAATCATTACTGAATGGCTAATAAGTAAATGTGAATGATTAGTTGAGACATGTGGCTCTTTACATTCAAGAGATCACAATGGCTAACTTGACCCGAAGGATGAAGTTGCTACTCTCAAAATGAATTATATTTCTTAAAAAATACAAAGCAGTTTGCACAGAAAAAAAAAATGAAGTCTAGAAGAAGTCGGAAGCTTCATAGGCAGAGTAGCATCTTCCACACTTGTAGTAAGTTGTAATAAGGTGTAAAATTAGTTCATTATGTTTGCCGTATCGCAAATAATATGCCATCTATACCTGTTCTTTTCTAAGTATGGATAGTTATTTCATTAGTGKTTTTTTTTACCAGTCAGGAGTGGAATAATTCTTCCAAACTTCTGCTAATCTCAAATTCAGCATTTTTGGGAAACAGAGATTTGTAGGGTAGTTTACTGGAGCCTCCTGCAAGCTGGAACAAGCCCCTGGGAGCAGAGCTGGGGCCCTGTTCTCGCAGTGCTTGTGGTGTGGCAGGTCGCAGCCCCTTGGCACGGGCCTTTCATAAATGAGAAGTTTCAGCTCCAGGGTATTCCCTGTGCAGCAGTTAATCCGGGCAGGCTGGGAGCGATCCCGAGGGAAGGCTGATGGAAATGCCTCCTCGGGCTGCTGCGCAGGAGCACGGCTTGCATCAGCCACCAGCAGGGCTTCTTGATCACGTCTTTATTTTTAAGCAGGAATACTGGAGGTCAGTAAAACCTTAACGCTGTTACACACTCTCTCCTCTATGTTTATAAAGGTACTTGGTGCCAGGAGTAGCATGGTCACTAGTTACTCATTGTGCTAAGTGCCCTTCAGCACATTGGATGCAGGCTCTCCCATGGGCCGTGCTTTGGGTTTGCTCTTGCAGCTTCCTGAGGCTAGGAGAGCGTATTTTAATGTGTAAATGAGGGAGGTAAGTGGAGCTTACATGGAAGGGGGGCATTCCTTTCCTGATACTGTAGAGAAACCGCAGGCTGTTGCTGACAGCTGTACATCTGCAGGGCGGGAGTGTAAATCTACTGGAGAGTGCGGGCCTTGAATGCTGCAGCAATCATATAAATGCCAAAGACAGGCGAAAACCATTTGCTGATGTGAAATAAGTGCAATAGTCCTCCAGCTTCATGTAGGTGGAAAGAAACCCTCCCTGGTGAATATGTGGACGAGCTATCACGTATGTTTTCTGCCCTCTTCCTTCAGGATATATAGATATATAGCCACGTTGATTTGGTAAAAGAATATTGCCTAGACAGTTGAAGATCTCCTAACAAAAACTGGATGTAGTGATCCAAGCGTATTGCATGTTTATGGTTCATATGGATGTTCAAATAGGAACATTTGTTCCAAAACGCTTGTAAACATAAATCTACAGGATGGATTGCTGTCCATGTCCGAGTGATAAACATTTCACAAATGACATGAATTTGGCTGGCTTGAAAACACTCAAACAAAATAGCTCTTTGTCAACGATGGTGCAGTTTACTGGGTATCTGCATGGCACTTTCCAAAGTTTTTCAAAATTGTTATCCTAACTAGGTTTTGATTCCCCTTTGATATGTGAGAAGATTTGTTTGTTTTCACTTCCACCAGACCTTATTTTCTAGGCTTTCTTTTAATTTGCTTTTCTGTTAGATTCTTTTTGCATCTAGAAGCCAGTTGCTTTTTCCCTTAGTCGCTTGTGTTGTGCAGATCCCCTGAGGTGTTTGTTCCTCCGTTTGCTGTGTGCGGATCGAGGCACTTCGTTACCAGTGCAGGTGAACGGAGCAGCTCTTTGCCGTTTAGCACAGGCTTGCGGAGAGGGGTGGGTGGCAGAAGAGGACACAAGTCACGGYGGCATCGTTTGTGTGACACCTCCCCTTTCCAGTGTGCCGTGGGGGATTAACGCGGAGCTGGGTGATTGCAGGGGGAAGGTGGATGTGGCTTCAGTTCCTGCAGAGCTCTCAGCAAACATCTCCTTTCATCGAGGAGCCTTGATATCCCCCAGCAAGGGCTCCTGTGCAAGGCTGTCAGTGCGCCCAGGCGTGCCCTTTGCTCGCCCATGTGCGAGCCAGGACCAGCTAAMACGTCTTCAGTGACTCCACAGGCTGGAGAAGATTGTTTGAACAGTCAGAGGTAACTACCATCAACCTGCATGGCCAGGAGCAACCTCCAATCCATGTTTTCCTTTTGCAAATCRTGCCTTACCTTATAACAGTAATGAAGGACTTGGGGATGGATGTGATCGTCTCTCTCCCACCAGAGCATCATCTCACCTAAATTTGCCCATGTGCTTATCTAGGATTGATTCCGAATCAGCCATCGTTGCCATGTGCAAAATGAGATGCCATGCTGAGAAATGACAGATCTGAAGACATTTTAAATCCCCCAAGAATCAGGACGTTGCACATACAGTGAAGCAACTCTGGGAAAGCAAGTCTCAAATACATTTTTTGAGTTTTTTGTATCAATGGGCAGACAACAGCCCTAGGAGTATAATTATAGGTTATAACTTGGGTCTGATTCATTTTTAGTAGACCTGAGAARTAAAAGCAAAATCACCTACCCAAAACAGGTAGGTGATGAAGAAGACAAAGCTGTAGCTAAGCCAAATGGCTCCATAATGCAATCRAAACTCCCTGTTTTTAATTGCCTGGCTGTTCAGTGGCCCACAATAGGAAATTTAGGAATCATTTAACCTTAGTGTCTCAAACAGAGAGCTGCTGCAGCTGGATCCGTGTMAGAGAGAACACTCCTCTACTGAGGCAGGACAAAAAGGGGTTAAAAACCAGAAAAAAAGCCACAAAAGACACTCTCCCACCCTCAACATCCCTCGAAGCCAGAGGTCAACAGCCTCCTCCCTGCTGTGACTTTACTCACAACATTTACCCGTTCTGGTACATTTTGCCTCTTAATTTTTCTTTYAGGAGTTAGAAAACATACCTCAAGTCATGATTCGACTGCAGGCGGTAGAATTMATACGATGTAATGTGTGATATTAAAGGAGACAGATGTCTGAAGACTAAATGTCACGACCCGTTTTGGCCCTGTCGTCCTCCGGACTGGKGGAAGGGGCGCGCGTGGGTGCCCAGCCCTGGGGCCCGTTACCTTCTCCCCATGGCCAAGGTCCGCTGCCTTGGCTGTGGCCTCCGTCTCATCGTGCYGGTTTCGTGTCCTCTCTGTTCATGCAGGTTTTGCAAGGGTTCCAGGTGAGGATGGCAAGGGGTGGCTGCACACAGTGTGTCTCTGCATGAGAATTTTACTAATCAAATTAAACCCCGCACATCTTTATTTTTATCTACACATGCTCCTTAGTTTCTGCTTCCTTTCAGGTTTCCCAGCATTTCACATGCAGGTCCCCCATGCAGGTTTAGTTTCCTATGAGTGACATGAGCCACTGGCCATGTTCTTCCTGCTGGCCTGGCGGGGGATCCAAACTATTCCTGGCATTTGGGGTCAATACCACTAAAATAAAAATACATAAAGCAGTAAATAGACAAGTAAGATGATCYTGAAGGTCTTTTCCAACCRTTATGATTCTAAGAGCAAACCTCCCCCAAACGTGCAGACCGGCATGGTCAGTAACCTGCGTGTTCCCTAACACCCATGTCGCTTCCCTCGCTTCTTGCCCACCCGGACCGGGAGCAGATGGTTCTTGAGGCCGGAGTCACTAGGGAAACGGCCAGGGCTGCCCCAATTGCTATGGAGACTGGCCGTGGGCGCTTGCTATGTGCTGCTCCGTGCGGAGCAGCCGGAGACGGCRGGTCRGAGCAGGGCYGTCCCCAAGACATTGGGGTGAGAGKAGGTCTTGCTCCGGTGCGAAGGGGCCGCGGCCTCGACCTGCTCCGTTGTTGTCAGTTATTCCCACAGCTCTTCCCACCCTGGTGGATTCCCCTTCCCGCSCTGCCTCCGACGGGATGTGGTGACTGGGAAATTCAAGACGGAGAATCCAGGCTGCGGCTCTGCCCGGTTGCTTGCTGCAGGTGAGCTGCATTGGCGCAGCGTGTCAGTGCCGCCTGGCGCAGCAGCACTTTCTTTTTTCTCCCCAAACTTGGGGTTTTGGAAGCCTTGCTGGAACCCAGAGGGAGGTTTCGGGTTGATCGCAGCCTCTCGGGTGCCTGTCTTCTAAACCAACCTTGTCCTCCCCTGGGGAAGTATTTTAATGTAGAGTTTAATGTAGCACTCTGCACAATTTCTCATGCAAGCAAGCTGCCAAAAATGATTGTTAGTAATGCTTTGATAACCAGGAAAAATGGAAAATAAAAAATACATGAAAAATACATTCAAATAATTTTGTATTTCAATTTCATTAAATTTAGGTTTTATATTATTCCAGTTTCATTAAATTTAGCTTTTATATTTTATTAATTTCWTTAAATTTAGTTTCAAGTGACACCCACTCCCTCTTACGGTGCTTTCTTACCAGCTGAGTTTAAGGATAGAGCCTTTAGTTTCGTGTGTGATGCTTTGGGTCAATTCCTTTGAATTACTGCCACCCTAAAAGGTACAAAAAGACCCGYGTTGAGGGTGGACAACAATAGTGAGTCTTTGACGAGTGTCTTTGTAATTCCTGTGCAACACTGGGAAGCTTCAGTGTATAGGGAATAAACGTGAGAGGAAAGTACTTGCATAGAGACAGCAGCTTCTGCTAGGATGAGCGGGAGCAGGTTGCCCAAGCAGGATTCGGGGGAGCCTGGATGAACCARATCCATTTTTGTCTAGTGACAATTCCATAAGGAGTAAGTTACAGTGAGAAATTAAGACCACTGAAAAGTGSTCCCCATATGTGTGTTGGTACAGGCAAGTTTTTAAATATTTAACCTGGTTCTGGAAAAAATGTATGAAGAGGCRATATTAATTAAACTACCCTTGTGGTATAATTAAAAAAGGAGATTAACACTTGAGCTCTGCAGTGGTCTCGGSGATGTTTGTAAATGAAAAATAAATCCCTTGGTAAAATAATGTGCAAAACAGTGATCATTTAGTTCATTATTGTGGAATGTTTGGCACTTGAGGGTCCTCTTCATGTATTTGAGGTTTGTCGCATTGAAGAAAAAATACTCAGATCTCTCATATGTGGCCTCAAAGCAGATAGTTTATTAGAAGAAAGATTGTGGGTAGAGTAAAAGTTGATTTTTAAGCATTAAGTATAATCTAATGCTGTGAAAAAATACATACTTTTCATTTTGAAAGCTTTTACCCTGGATGAAATCAATTATCTAGTATTTTAGGACAGTATTTTTTAAAAATCTTAAATCCAGTTTTAGTAGAAATATTACATGAACTTTGCTGTGGATTTTTGCCTTATGAATACATTGAGAAACTAAATACTGTTCTTTGGTAAGCAGAAATTCCAAAGCTCTGTATTTAAAGTATTATTTTGAATAGCAGAGGAATATGAACGCTGTAAAATGCTCTTCCTTCCACATGTTGTTTCAAATGTAACTCTCAAGTGTGACAGATAGTGTATAAATCCAAACRGATGAGGCGGCGTGATAAACTGTCAGGGGAATGGCGTGCTCAACATTTAACGCGGTGTCTTGGTTAAATAGCCAGAGAACATCTTGTGCTATAAAGCTATTAGGATGCAGAATTATTTCCTCATCCTTTCAGAGAATGGAGATGTCGCTCGTGTTTTTTGCTTTAAAATGTCAGTGTTCAGGATGGATCATGATGATCAGCCCTGGTCGTGCCGGGTGCTCCTCCCGCCCGCGTGCCGGGCTGCCCCAGCGCAGCCGCCCCGGCTGCGGCCCCGCTCACGGTGTGTTCTGCCCTCCTGCCCGCGCCCTGSGCTTTGTCCTTGCTCCTTGTGGGTGTAAACGTGGGTGCTGACTCCTGCCTTGGAGTTCCTGTGAAGCTGGGGATTTCTCCAGAGTTTGGAAGGACACAGTGTCCCGGAGGGAAGGCGGTCCCATGGACTGTGCTCCGTCCTGTGCAGATGCTGAGAGACAGGATTGAGAAGCAAGTGGGGAGGGAAGGATCTTGAACGTGGTCTCRTGGAGCATGTGGAAGCTCCCAAGGCACTGCAGGTGTACAGGGCACGCAGCATCTGGTTAGATTGAATACAGAGGGGGTTTTGTAGTGATTTTTCTCCCAATTCAGTGACYGTCCTGCCTAAGTGTATGTGCTCTGGGTGCCTCGTGGCTTCCCTTGCACTGCTCCTGTGGGTTAATCGCGTGGCATTAGTATATAGTGTTCACCTAGAAGAAAAGAAAGTAATAGCTCTTAAGTTGTTCCTGTTTTCTCTTCATCRTGCTAGCATGTGCCAGCCAACAAGTCCTCAGCCATGCACCCAGTGTTACATTTATCCACATTTTAGTTTTATTCCTGAAATCCATGGTGGTTTTTATTAGAGCAACACATTTTTTAAAATCCCTCAATTAAATAGCGGGCCTAGAAGAAGCTACTCAGCAGCCCCTTCATYCTCCCAGCGCCCACAAATACAAAGATTCTGGCATCTTGGTGAGGAGAGGATGTGCGTGAGTGTGTATACACTTACATACGCATGTATAGAAAGTATACGTGAACTCTCAGGCTACAGACAGACCCCTCTGGGATGGTTTTACATCTCGATACCTGTCAGCTGAAGAGACATTGCTCGAAGTTTTGCCAACTTCAGCATGTTCYCCTGCGTTATGGGAGCTGTGAGGAAACTTAGCTGGCTGGATGCTTGCGAAGGTTTCGAGTTGCTCTGACAGTCGCTGCAGTTTTTCATGCACTTGAAATCATAAAAAAACCCATGTCTGCATAGCCCGCACTGCATCGCTGGGGCCAGGATTCCCAGCCTCTTCCAATGGACACGTGTCCAAGATGCTCCATGCTGGGACATCCAGCTGTGTGTGTGTAAGGACATATGAGGAGGGTGTTTAAATGGGCTTTTTAACCAAGAGATGCTTTGGTTGTATTCAATAATTTAATACTTTATCCTTTATTATTATTATTAAGAGGAAGTTGTCTAATGTCTATTTAGAGGGAAGATATGGTAGAAAATCAGGAAAGAAGGTGTCAGAACTCCCTGATCGCCAGGTGTAGCGTGTTGCCCGGGTGTGACTCGTCACCAGGGGCAGCGTGTTTGCCATCCCCGTGCAGAGCGTGGCAAATGCGGAGCCTGGGCAGCGGCTGCAGGCGCCTGTGCCGGGCGGCGCGCCAGGCGCCCAGCACCCCTGTTCTCACCCCGGCTGCCCCGGGGGGCTGCGGTGCCAGGGGGGACAGAGGGAGCCAGGAGCGCMCACTCAAAACGTGGGCGCTGCATTTGCACAGCCCGGGCACGTAGATTTATTTCTTTACACGTAAAATATAAAAGATCTCCTGTTAGTGAATGCAATCGCTGAATTTCAAATTAAAACTCTTTCACTTCAGTTTGCTCAATGAGGCAGACGGTCAACCCCGGGGAAAACCCCAAGGCGGAGCCGGGATGGAGCGGGAGCCGYGGCGGAGCGGGCAACCATGGGCAGGGAGCCGTGCCGGGCGCGCGGTGCCGCCGGAGCCGCTCCGTGGGGAGCGTGGGCCAGATGGGACCGCGCACAACGCGGAGCCGCGCCGCCCCGCCACAGACATGTGCTGCTTGGAATAATAAAAAGACCATAAAATTAGATTAGCCGAGTCTAATTTGGCATCGGCGTATTCCCTGCGCGCCCTCGCGGCTCTGGGGCGGATAAAGCCCGGATATTTAGTGCTGCCAGGACAGAGGACTCCGACTTCCCGTAAAAAGGAGGGGGAAGAAAAGGCAGCGTGGGAGGTCGCCGAGGGCAGCGCGGTGCCCTCCGGTGATTTACAGGCCTTTAGCTTAATGAAATTGTTGCAGTGACATGACGGTAAAAGCTCATAATGGATTGGATGCCCTAATGTAATGAAATTACTCCCTTCTGCCTTGGGAGAGGGAAAAAAAAAAAAAAAAAGAGGCGCAATTAATATTTCCTGAGACCCGGCGGGCTCCAGAGCACGGCGCGAGCGGCCGCGGCGCCCGCCCTCACGCTCTCCCTTGCTCCCCGCAGGCAGCTGGACAACAACCAGATCAGCTGCGTGGAGGACGGCGCCTTCCGAGCCCTGCGCGACCTGGAGATCCTGTGAGTCCGACCGGGGCCGCGGCGGGCGGGTGGGGAGGAGGGAGGACGCCCAGGGCCGCAGCCCCTCTGCGGTTGCGTCCAGCACGGCGGCGCAGGGCGGCCGCGCTCTTCACCTGGCRCGAACTTCATGGAGCGGCGGCCCCGGGAGCTGGGGATGGGTCCGGCCCCACCACCTGCCTCTCTGGGGCTGCACGCGCGTTCAGGTCGTCTGCCTTGCGTGCGGCTCCGAGACAACGTGGGGGCGCGGCGGGGAGAAACCCCCCTGCCCCAGCCCGCGTGAGGCAGCGCGTGGCCGCGAGGGCCCCCGTCCCACGGTGGCCTCCACGGGCGCTCCCTGCCCGCTGGATGCTCCAGGCCCTCCCAGATGGTTGCTGCCCTCGGGGAGGCACCCACAGGGATGCGGCTGTGGATCCATCTCAGCAAGGGCACCGTCTGCATCCAGCACCAATGGTGACCTGTGGAAGAGGCGAGTTGTGCTTGTTTGTCAGGCTGAGCTGCACAGAGGGAACAGGAAAGAGACGGCAAATCGTGGTCCCCTCCAAACCTGGCCCCTTTCTGTTGCTGGGCTGTTCTCTTGCATATCTGCAGGGAGGGCTCGGTCCTCCACGGACACTAGACTGTGCTGTGACCTCCCCTGCGGGAGCCCCGAGCGCCCGGAGCCTCTGCCGTAGCACGGTGGACTCGGTAGGCTCAGACAGGTCGCTGGAAAGGAGGCACTTCTGCAWCCCAACCCAAATACTGCATCAGGTGCCTTGTTCCTCTGCTTAGAGTTGCTTAGTTCTGTAGCAGTTTTTCTGTGGATGGGAGAGAAAGAGGATTTCTATATGAAATACATCATAATCAGATCTTTTATGCATTTTTAATTTGCAGCACAGACGTGCGGCTGCAGAAAAAGATCAATCAATTCCAAGAGATGAGAAAGTAGATTGATAATTCCTGTATCTAAAGGTATTTTTCTTGCAGTTACAAAATTTGAGCCGTGTACTTCTAACCTAATTCAAATTTGCTTCCAAGCTTGTCTTCAAAGAAAGTTTGAGCATTTAAGTCTCTCTTAAGCAAAATAAATTTGCTTATTGCCCCAGAGGATATAATATCTGCAGTTGTACAACAGTGGTAATCATTAAAAAATAAAAGCGTTTTGAACCATCAAAGAGTGTTAACAAGTGAAACCAAAGGACATCCAGATAACGTTTCAGAGCACAACTCGCTATGTATAATTTATGCAGATATATTTTAACTTGTCATGTAACATGCAGCAAATAGCTAATGATTCTGGCAAAAACCTCTTATCTACCTTATCTGTTTGAGCAGTTTGCAAGAGTACCAAAAAGTGTATGTTATGTTAGGTCACTAATGGAAATCTGTGACCCTTCCTATACCAAACATGCACATTTCTACTCCTCTTCATTCCCGTGTCCTTACATCCCAAATTTTGCAGATTACTTGGGGCAGACACAACATGTTTAGTAATACCCAGAAAGAAAAAATAATTTAATGCTAATTAGTTAACGTTAAAGCCCTTTTTCTTTCTGCGTAGCGCTTCCTATCGGGCTTGCCCTGCTAGGAGCACCRTGTGCAAGGGGCTTGGTGTTGGTAGTTGTGGGGACGCAGGGAAGCCCTGCACTTCCCCTGCTCCGTGCCCCGTCTTATTTATTTCTGGTTGTCAAGCACACAGTTCTAGTTTACTGCTTTCATTTTCTTTTTTTTCATTGCTTTGAGTAAGGTCCTATACCAGCAAACGGGGCAGAGCCAGAAATGAAAACAAGACTGAAATTTGTAATAAATTACAGTGCTCTCGGCATGTTTTAGCATGGTTTTGTGCTACCGAGGTTATCCTTGGGGGCAGTGCAGTGGGTTGCTGCGTCCAGCTGAAGCTTGGATCGGACCCAGGGACTGACTGTGGCCCCCCGTGCAGATGGAGCCTTTGGATCACTTCAACGTTTATGAATTTCAGTGTTTCAGATGTTCCCAAAGTTGTCTCTGATCCCATGGTCTGATTTCTGTCGACCATAGCGTGAGTGCCCAGCACTGCTGGTGACTGCAGGGTTTGGAAAAGCAAACCTGGGAAACCGGTGAGGATGGGGTGTTCTGGTGCCTTCTGCTGATCGTCTTTGCACGTTGCCCAAGAGCATCGCGYGGAACGGGCACGCTCACCTAAGGAGCTTTTGTTTGTAGGGTTGGACTGGGGCTGGGTTCTTCTTCATTTTGCATCAAGGTTCCTCTACAGTTCCCTATAAATGTTTTCATCTGTCCATAAGGCAGGGATTTTTATTATTGACATACTTCCTTTCCCCCTTTTTTATAAGGAAACATTGGTCTTGCATTTCAGGGCACAGAAGGGTGTGTTCAACCTCTCAAACTGCAATAAAATGCAGAAGAGGCAAGCTGATGAAAGGTATTAAATAAAGTATGACCTGTCAGGGTAGAAATCTGCAGAAAACTCAAAAGAAAATTGATGTGGACCCTTCTACTGACTGAAATGTCATTTTTGAAAGGAAAAGATCTTTTGCTCTGCTTCGTTTAATTTTTCCTTAGGTCTTGTGGCGATAACAGTATTACTGAGAAATCTTTATTAGTATAGCTGTAAGCAAGGAAGATTATTAAAACAAAACCAAAAAAACCCTAATAACAGTCCAGTGTTGCTTGTGGGGAATGACAGGAAGACGTTCAGATCCTGTGCTGGTTAGAAGTCCGTTAGCTCATGGTCTGATGTGCAGTATCCAAAGCAATGGTGCCCCAGAGCTAAAACTCCTTTGGAACCCCAAATTTCACTGTCCATCTCGTAGGACATTTGAGTAAAAGGAGTCAATTCCAAAGCGACTCAAACTTGGCTATTAATACTGAGCTGATGATCCTGCTAGTGCCATTAGTCTGGAGGTGCCTGAGAATTTCTAGGATACATTTCTCAGGAAGACACAAAATTCAATTTAGCAGCAAACCCTTTTAATTTACCTATTATTGTTTAATCCCACTGAAGCGCCCTGAGAAGCGTGGTGACACGGCACGGTGCCATGTGGAAAGGAACTAGCACGAGCCACCGTTGACACCTTTTCTGCCCTGTTTCCCTCATTTTATCTTGTAAAAGCTGCTTTTCCTCCGCTTTRTAATGCTAGCTAGAGGGATGAGAACTTGAACACTTGGTGTTTGCTGCAGWTTTTCTGCAAAAACACTTAGCGCCCAAAAGATGTTTATCTTAGCAAGAGCTTATCCTAAAAGGACTGTTGTTAGTATTGTATTAAAAAAAAGAAAACAAGTGAATCCTTTATGTGCAGAGCTAATAGTGAATGGCTGGCRTTTGAGTTTGTTGATAATCGGGTTAATTGATGGAGGTCTTGGCTTGCGTTCATGTTGTATCTCCTGTCCCAGACTCCTAAGCTTTCAAATCACGGACAAAGCCTGCAAATCCTCTTTGAGCGTCGCTGCCTTCTGAAAGGAGTSACTGAAGGCTGCCCGTGTGGCCAGGACCCCGAGCAGCGAGCGGAGCCCCCGGCAGCGCCGGCCCCGGCCGCGTGCGCGATCCTGGYATTGCCCGCACGGCTGGTGCTGAAGCACCACGGGCACAACCACCCCCATATCCACATCCGCTTTAGGCCCCAACTTAAATTCCAAATGAACCCYAAATATCAGAACTGAAACCAACCGAAACAAAATAATGACAAATCCCTAGTGGTTTTTTGTTGTTTTTTAGATTGCAAACTAAGCACAAGTGACACCGTCCCTGAAATCCTAAAACGAAAGATAGCAGCAGGGGTATTAGGATTTAAAATTGTCACACCAGTGATCACTGTATCCTTTTTGTGCGCAGATAACGTCTGCCTCGCTGTGGGGCAGCCCCCTGCTCCGAGTGCTTTGCGCTGTGTTCTTTGCACCTCTTTGCAGCCGTGGTACCGAGCGYGGTGCCAGCGCCCGTGGCTTTTTTGTACATCCTATAAAGCATCCATTGATGGGAAGTATCTTACAAGTGGAGGGGGGTTATTCATGCCTTCGTTTTTCACTCCTGTACATTTCTCTTGTAAGGATCGTGCTTCATTAAAATACACTAAGCTGGGTGCTTTCTGATGGACACATCATGAATGAATGTGCTTATAATGCCCTGTATCTTTTTTCTTAGCAAACTTCTAAGAAATTTTATGAAAATGAATCAATATTTGATGTTGCAGCCAAAATTTAATTTTTCCTCCTGTTGTCTCCTGTATGCTGAATATGCAGTTATAGAGTCAATATTGCTTATTTGCAAAATGCTATTCTGGGCATGTCTTAACTAGATGGAAAGATTTTTATTTGCTTTTCCAGCCTAGAGAGGCAGGGAGCTAAAGTCATGACATAATTCTAAATATATGACATGTCATTGCTTAATGAAAGCTTGAAAATGCCACAGAAATGTGATTTCTTTCTCTATTTTACTGGAAATTATGATTGGTTGAGGCAGTCGGGATTAAATTTGAACTCTAAGTTGCATTCCTAACCAATGCCAAGATACCTAAATACAATAATGAAAATTAGATTTTTATTAAAAATGCTATGCATAGCTGTTTTACTTATTCATAAATGCATTCAGTAAAATTAGAATGGTTGGTGTTGGGTTCTTTCCTCAGCCAAGGGTGTACGTTAGCTCAAATAGGTGTAAATGAATTAAGTGAATTAAAATCTGCAGTCGTTTCATCAGTCTGTATGTGCACAGTATGTGTTAYGGTGGCAGGATATGATAAGTGAAGTGTCCGCCTGCTGGGTGGAATTCCCAAAACAGAGAGTTTGGCTTTTCCAAGAGTGTCCTTGGAGCTTGTGTCTCAGGAAGTCAAATGTTCCAGAGGGAGAATAAAGGTAAGAACTAAAGATTAAGAATTAAGGATTAGGAATTAYTCGGAAGGCTTGCTAAGCAAGACATAGTGTTGCCAGAGTATAGAGAGGTATCGGTGGGCAAGTGATAGTTTCCACCCTTCTCCAGGCAGAAGGGTGCATGCAGCAGCCCTGCGCCGCTTTCCTGGGGTCATCTTAGCAAAAGGGAGATGCTCCTGAAAACCCGGGCTGCTCCTATAGGGAAAGATATTAATTTATAAATCAAGTGGAGATAAAGTGAGCTACAGAAATGTCCTTTTCTGGAGAGCTTTTAGGAAGCTACTGCACCCCATGGACCCAGATGAAATGAGCTGCATAATTAGCCTGGAGAGTAGATGGAGAAAAATGACACGTGTGCGTGGCTGCCCGAGAGGGGCTGTTGTTGTTTGCGGGCGGGTGTCAGCAGGAGATGCCGCATCGCTGCTGAAGGTCCAGGAGTGAAATCTGAGGCAGCCTCTGTTTGTAGCATGTCACCAAAYGTGGGGCTGGACGCATGGCAGAGCGAGAACACTGTCCAGATGGCACCCCCGTGACGGGCTTTTTGTCAAAGCCAGGCTGAGATAAAATAGTCGAGGGCAGGAGAGGGGCTCTGCAAACTGCTGGTGCCTGGGAGGGGTGATGCAGCTCCGCTCTGGGGCGAGGACCTGTTTGCATAAGGTCACTGATGAGGAATTTTGCTCATCCTGCACTATTCCAGACATGTCCCACCAGTTGGATGGGTGCTCCTGTCCATCCTCAGTGTGGATACCCAGTTAGGTATTTAGAAGAGATGGATTTTTTTTCCCCAGGAGCATAGTAAGTACCTGAGTGCTGTGCTCATCCTGCTCTGCTGTGCCACCAGGGCTGGAGGCTTGTCCCTTTGGAGCAGCCAGGAGCCCTGGGGCTCCAGACCTCTCTGGATAGGAGCAGTGCCCGGTCGGAGCTATCAGATCCAGGAGCCGCTAGCCCACATGTGCTTTAAGGAGCCCAGTCCTTTAAGGGCTGGCGTTGTGTGAGCCCAGCGCTTGCTGCTCCCAGACTCCAGAGCCAGAACTCGAGGGGCTCGGGGATTTCGGGAACCCTCTCCYGTGGTTTCCCTCGCGTCATTCACGGGCCCTGTTCCTTTTCTCACTTGCCCTCCCTCGACTAGCGCAGCTCCTTGGTCACGAAGGTGGCAGAGGCAGCACCACAGCGGCTGCAGAGGGATCTAAGGGGGATATAAGTTACTTGGTATTAGCATTTTCCAGAAGGTTTAGCGTGGACAATACTGTTTTATCTGGAGTAGCTGGAGTATAGTGTGAAGATACCGTGCGTGCAAATCAAATAGATGGAAAATTGCGTATGTAGAAGCTTCTCCTGATCTAAAATCATTACAGTGTGGTCTTAATTGCTGCTCACAGGGGTATGCATATAAAATAAGTATATATAAATGTATATTATGCATAACATATGTATGGTGGAAAAAAGATACAAGATTTAATTAGGTCTTTATGTTTTGGTTAAATGTAGGAAGAATAATTTTTAAAAAGTTTTAGAAGAAATATGATTAATGGAAATGAGATTTGGCATTTCCAGGTCTGTACTTAAAACAAAAAATTAAAGAGCTTTGTTAAGGTTGGAAGCATGAGACAATTTTAAAGTAATCTGAAATCCAATAATGACAATTTCTATGCCAATTCTGTTGTCATAAATGGAGCAATTTCCGATTAACCAGGAGGGTCCTGGCAGAATCTCGTTTGCCGAGTGCCGCTTTGGAAGGAGCGGTCCGTGAGCACTAGGTCGGTTTGTAGGGCGACGGATGAACACGGTTCGGGTGTCTGCAGCTCCCTCGGCAAGCTGGATTTTGGAGCAGTGTAAGGTCACTGAGAAACGTTTTTTGTGGTGTGCGGTGTTCGTGTTGGGTGTTGTAGAGATACCTCAGAAAACGCGTTGGTCACTTGAACGAGCCTCAGAGAAGGCCTGAGTGAAGGAAGTAAATGATACCGGTAGTTTTGGGGTGTCACTCACATGCCCCTTGTTTCTGGGGCTGCCCGTGGTTTGCAGATGCCAGACGGTGGTTGAGACGGGTCGTGTTCAAGGGTAGAAGAGCGCGGGACGTTGCGGCTGGCCGCTGCGCTGGCTYTGGTGGAAGGACAGGGCGTCTGTGGCTGGTTCCTGCCCCCAGTAGGTCACTGGGAGGCCTCTCGTGTCACGGGGGACCCCCGAGCGTGACGGTCGCCCRCGGGGCTCCTCGGCGGCTCCGCAGGCGTTGCCCAAGCGTGGCGAGGGCCGGAGTGCCGCAATGCAGCAGCTCTGCGACGCCGCGCGCGGGCCGCGCGCTGGGCGGGCTCTGGCGAGGGGGGCTCGGCCGCGCCGCGCGCCCCCGCGCTTCCTACTGGCTCCTCGCGCCATTTCTGCCGCGGCTTAAAAGCCTTGGGCGCAGTGTCGCTGCGGGAGAGCCCCGCGCGCCGGGCTCTGCTCCTGCTCCGTCCCGCGCGGGCGGCTCCCGGCTCCTTTCATGAGCTGCTTGTAGCGCCCATAGAACCTTCCTGAACAGGTCGGCGTCGCCTCGAGTGCCGCCCCGTTCGTTTTGCACGTCTTGGCTGTGAGTATCTGATGCTGGGACTGGGTTTTGAGCTGTGCTGCGTGCGTGTGCATGGGGATGAGCAGGTATCGCTGCTGCTCGTGGGCAGGAGGCATGGGGGAGAAACTTAGAAATGGGAAACACTCCTGAATTTCAACGTGTTGAATAACCTTTTCTTTGTGGGATGACCATAAGCAGTGTCTAATGTAATAGTGAGAGGAAACCGCCACGCGGGTTTGCTGATGGAAACCAGAGCCCTTCCCTGCTCCACCGAGGAATGGAATCACCCGTGTCCCAGAACTAGGGGTTGGCTTTGCGCTTTCGGCAGCGTCTGTTTCTTGCATAACGGTGGCTTTTCCCRAGCGGCCATTCAAACACACAGCCTAGCACGGAGTATTTCCCGTTTTGTTCCTGTGGGTTGGGTTCGCCCGTGTTGTAACCATTCATTTCCAGCAGGTATGGCCAAACGCGAGCACCTCGCGCGTTGCCGCCTCCTCGTCCTTGGGGAGGGCGCTTGGGGAGCGCGGGAGCTTCCCCTCTTTCACGGATTTGCCTCTCCCTGTGGGCACAGCAGAGCCCACGCGGCGCCGGGCTGCCTGGTGGCCGCTCCGTGCCCGTGGTCAGGTTGTGCCGGCGCRGGATGTGGCGCGTGCTGCCCGGCTGGGCGCTGGTGTGCGCGTCACGCCGTGCCGCACTGCGGCAGCCCGTGCTCGAGGGCCGCGCCGCGCGCCCTGCCGCAGAGCAGCCYTTCCCTCCAYGCCGTCCRCACCAGACCCAGGGCCGCCCTGGGGTCTGCAAGGACCACCCGCCTGCCRCTCGCGGGGGCCTCCCYGGTCCTGGGGATGCTGCACCGCACRGTGCGAAAGGGCTCTGCTCCCTACGGCAGGGACGGCTGTCCAAACACATCCTTTTTACCTTTTTTCTTTTTTCCTTTTTCTTTTTCTTTTTTCTTTCCATTAGTTTATGGCACTAAAATTGCCTCAAGATGGGAAAAATTAAAACACAATTTTGAGAAATTATATTTAATCCATTTCTTTAGATTTTTTTTTCTTGGTGGAACCCTGTAAAGACATTCTATCATTCAGCTGATTATATACGAAAACCCTTTTACCTTGATGATGGAAATATCCAATATTCCATTCCTCCATCCTTTTGCCATAGAAATGGTAAAAGTTTTTTGTTCCTTTTGAATTCCTGAGYGGACTGCATCAGCATGGACTGCATTGGGGTTCCAGGACTGGCTTTGCATGGGGAAGGACTGGCGGCGAAGACCCGCTCGGGYGGGAAGCGGAGGATCTGCTTGGTTTCGCCAAAGTGCAGATGCGTCACATTTCAGGTTTGTATGAACTGGCTCTCTGTTGTTGGTGCGGTTTCATCTTTTTGATAACTGTGTTCTGGGAGGATTTCAGACCTCTTTCTCTGCAGAGAAGGCAGTCCAGTTCCCATTAATGTCATCTGCAATAGCGTGGAATCCATAAAGTGTAATACRAAAGAGAAGCTTGCGCAGGTAAAGACTGAGCGCTTAATGTCTAGGAAAAGTGATCTCCATAAACCCTTAACAAATAGCGTATCTATTTAGCAATTATTTTTCATTAACTAAACCAATATATTTATTATTTTAATTATATTAATTTGTCAAAGGGGAAATTTTTAAAGCTTTGAACAAATTTTAGATATTCAGATGGAACTGAAATCGTATTTAATTCTGTTTTGTAGAGATCTGTGCCTAAGCAAGAAGATGGCAGGGATTGCAAGTAGAATGCCTGAAATGAGCAGCAGCATTTGCACTGAATTCAGTGGTTTGGTGTTACGATAGTTGGACATGTTCCCAGTTGTCCAAAGCAAATAATTTTGCATCTGGAAATTGGCTGCCCAAAGAGAAGCATCAAAACCACACTGCTGTTGTGAAACACATGCTCAATATTTGCAGAAATGCTTTTTCTGAGGCCAGATATCTCAAGAACATTGTGGATGTACATGAGGTTTAAAGCCGCACTGSTGTCTTTTCCCAATACACTGTACTGAAAAATGTGTACCTTGTGGGCAAAGATGTGAGAAATGATTCAAAAATAAGTGAAGACAGTGTTTCTTCTGCCATTTCCGAGTTTAGAAAAAGAATTCTTTGGAGAATCATTAATATAAAAAAACTCAACAAAATGATGGCAGTCAGTGTTCTTTTGCCTTTGCACTGGTTCTTTCTAAAACTGAATTTTCTCTTCAGACTGGACTGAATTTTGAATTTGTGGGGGGTTATTGTCTAGAATTAACATGTTACATGAGAGGCTGAAAAACCTGAGTGAAATTTCTGCAAAAATCTTTTAGAGTGCTCCCTGGCCAAGGGAATTATAAAGAATGGAGAGATACACCTGGTACGTGTATTAGGTGTAACTGATAGAGATGATACAGTCGGGCGGACAAACAGGTGCATCTTCCTCTATATGGAAAGAGGAGAGCTCCTTAAGGGGAAGTGGGAGGACATTTTCTGTAAGCCCATGCAAATGTCATTTTGACTTTGCACTTAATGTCCCCACCTGAATGAACCGTTCCCTCCTGTATGACTCTATTTTATAGCACCTTATCTTATTCTCTATTACCTTATTTTATCTTGTTTTAACTTAATTTCTTCACATGTCGGCGTCAGTAAATGTGGGCGTGGTGACAGCGTGTGTGCCCACAGCACCAAGTGCCGAGACTGAGCCAGCCCTGGAAGGGCTTCACCTGCAGCCTGGGCATCGGTTCCAGCRCCGTCCGTGTTGCCCCCATGCTTGCCCCCATGTGCAGCCATGGAGCATGAGGCCCCGTGTCTTGGTTGTGGGGCACCTTTTGCCCCTCTGCGCTGGTTCCTCGTTGCAGTCTCCTCAGCCAGGCGCCTTCTCGCGGGTACCCCAAGGCTGGCACCACGTGCTAGCACCGACCGAGCCTTGCAGCGAGGCAGGAGGAGCCCTGGTGCTTGGGGATACAACAGGTATTCTTTGAAAAATGGAAGATTATCCGCATGCCTTTTCACTACAAAGCGATTTCCCCAAAGCCTCCTGTTTTTAAAGTAATCTTACTCCTTCCATGAAAAAACAAATCAAGCTGGCACAGACATCTGGCCCTTATAATAAGTTTGAGCAGTTAAAATCTGAAAGTTTTAGCACAAATCAAAATCAGCTGGAGAACAGGACGGATCAGGCGGTTGTATTTGGAAACATTGCTGCCAGTTTGGTCCAGACTGAATAGTAATCTCATTTTATGTTTTCATAGATTTCTCAAAAGGACATTTTCTGTCCTCTGTGTCCTTTGCCTCRTCAGGACACAGCTTGAGGTCCTTGTGTTGCTGCAAGGGGGACAATGTGAGCACATCAGAAACCTAAGAGCAGAACAGGGACCACAAATTGGCAGCTGGTTATTTCTATTTATTTCTGTTGATTTTACGTGGCACCTGGAGACTGTTTAGAGCGTGATTTGCCTGGGCTAACATTGTGTTTGGATACAGCACTCACGTGGTGCCAGCTCGCCCCGGCGCCGGGCGCCGATCCTGAGGCCCAAGTGCAGGGATCGTTATGTCGCCCAGCAGCCCGGAGGGATGGATTCATCAGAGCAGCTTCGTTTGCTTTCATTACGTGCCCACATGGGCTTGGGGGCCTCAGCTGGAGCGTTCTGGGAGGGGACCAGGGGCTGAGCACCAGAGGCCTTCCCAGCCCATGGAAAATGGGAAGGGATCCCGGGGTGTTTGGGCTCCTGCCTCCAWGAGCTGTTCCGAGGTGCCTCGGAAGGAGCAGAGGGAGAGGGCTTCTGAGGAGTGAGGGCCAAAGCCCGTTTGCTTTTTCATCCAAGGCCTCAGGAAGTCATAAATATTTCACRCCAGGTAAATTCCTTTTGACCCATGTGAAGAACGGCACTTTGCAGCTAATGAAAATGCAACTCCTTTCACTCCGCCGTCTTCAAGGTAATTAGAAGCATTAATTATGGCAGCAGATACAATTCCAGTGCCAAGGCTTGGTTCGAGCAGCTCAAATAGACTACGGTTCTGGTTTGGGGCTTGCTGCCCTGCTGCAAGGGCTGGAGGTGTCGGGAGCTGCCGTGTCCCATCCTGCCCRTGTGGGACTGTCCTTCCTGACGGGCTTCCTTGGCCTCCAGCACCGATGGCTGCCCTGTCTCCATGGATGCTGTGTAAGAAGCGCTCCTCCAGAGCTAACTCACATTTCCCTTTCTAGAGTTTAAGGCAATTACAGATTTTTCCCTTGCCCTTTGCAACAGGCTTTTATGTAGTTAGAGACAGTCAGGTTTAAGAGCAAGAAATGCTGGCRCGTGGGTCTGAGGCTCGGTCACAAATAGTGCTGTATTTTGCTGCTGCATCAGGCACGGGTTTGGTCGTGCTGGGCAGTGTCAGACCACAATGTTGGTGAGAAGACCTGTGGAAAGATCAATTTGGTTGTTTTTATCTGCCCGAATGGTCCCAAGTTTTGGCATCTCAGAGGAGTCACCTCCCTTTCCCTAGCAGGGCTGGCTGGTTATGTTCCCTGCACAGGACCAGGGCTGAGCTGCTCCRTCCTTCCGGTAGCTGTCAGGAAAACTGTTCCCACGAGATCTTTCATTATGCTGGGAGCTGCCTTGGTGAAGTCTTAATAAACATTCCAGTCTCATTCATTGGKCACACAGCAAAGCGTGGGGAGCGGCGGCCCCGGGGGCGTCTGATGGGACTTGACTCGCGGGGACGCTGCACATGCCCCGAGTGCGGCTCTCCCCAGCCTGCACCCAGATCGTCATGGAGCATTAGCCCCAATTACGCGGTGCTGCGGCCACCCGCGGCACGGGCAGCCGGCGGGCGCGCCGTGATGAAGCCGGGGGGTAATTGAAGGAGACAGAAGGCAGTGTCGGCCTTGTGAGCGCCGCAGCGCCCCATCCGCGCTGCCCGCCAGCCGCGTCTCGGTGCCGCTCTGTGACGGGGTTTGTCGTGYGGCACCGGCTCCTCCTGCGACGTCCCCAGAGTCTAGAGCTGCGGGAGAGCGAGGAAGAAGCGTCCGCGCTTGACAGCGAGTGCAGCCCGTGGATGCGTGCCACACGGGGAGCGTGTTTGTGTCAGCAAGCGTCCTTGTTCCGGRGCCTCTGAGTAACCTCTGCTGCCTACGAGCAGAAAACATTCCAAAAGGACAAACAAGCTACCTGAGCCGCTCCTTTTCAGATCTCTTACTCCAGTTACCTASCTGATACTATCCACCTATACCTGGCAGTATATATCTTGGTGTCAAACATACTGCTGCGTGTATTTGTATTTGTGTGGGTGAGTTCAGAATTGTTTCCTCTCGGTCAACAGGCCTCTCTGCAGCGGAGAATTTTGTGAATATTGCATCTGCCTTCAGCAGCTGAATGTGACAGTGAAGAGCCTTGTGTGCATCAAAAAGCTGCATGGCCAGCGCTGCAGGCTGYGGGGGATGCTTAATACGGCTTGGGGAAAAGTGTTAATCAAAAATCTAATCTACCATATAATTTCTCAATTTGATTAGCTGTTTGTGCTAATCAGCTGCAGACGGGGCACGTGCGAGACGAGCAGCCGCTGGCGCGTTCGGAAGGCAAAGAGCGTCGTCAGGCCTGGCCTGGCTGGGCGCRTCGGCCGCCTCCCGGCCCCGCTCGTCCCGTTGGGTTGTGAGTAAACAAGCGCCTCGCGGTGGAGCTTGCGCGGGTGCACAGCTAGTGTTGWGTGGGTGCACGCTGCGAAAATGTCCTGCATTGAGGAATGCGGCTGTTTATATAGATTTTTTTTTCCTTTTACCAATAACAACGTAGAATACCACAACTTTTATAAACCTGAGATGTATCAGATATTATTTAAATACTGTTGTCAAACATTCAGTCGTTTTGGTGGGCATAAAGTAGACCCTTTTATATATTTTTCCACTTGAAAAGCTGACTGGAAAACATTGGCTTTTCCTATTTTATTTTGTACTTCGCTAAGCAGTTAAGAACTTAAATAGTCAATATTTTTAGATAACTCTGCTGTATTTTTTCACTTTCCCTGACGTCATTGGGAGATCCTTTTGGTTCATGCCTAGTAGTTACCTGGATCAGAAGGGACAGATGCATTGCAGCGAAAGTAKTATTCGTACAGATGAATAAGCCACCAGTAATCCTGGCATCCATTATGTGCCCTTCATTGTCCTTGCTGTAATTTCAAGCAAGAGAAAAAAAATCTACATGCTCCTTAAGTTAAAGAGTTGCCAGGGATCCGACAGGCTGTGATTTCTCGGAGTTAGTCCAGGAGACATGAAGGTGTGCGTAGGTTTCCTGGCTGTTTCAAATGCAGTGCTTGTGTGGCTAGTACGGTGGGGCTGCCAGTCCAGGTGAGTTGTGGTGGTAGCCGTGGCCCCCACACAGCCGCTGATCCCATGTTTTGCTGCTTCCAAGCAGTCCATGGAGGCCACTCGGCACGGCCAGTGCCCCACCTGGGGTGTGGGGGCAGTTCTGGGCTCTCCAGCACAAGAGGGATGTGGAGCTTCTAGAGAGGGGCCAGCGCAGAGTGACAAAGATGGTCAAGGGACTGGAGCATTTATTGTATGAGGAAAGACTGAGCGAGCTGGGTCTATTGAGCATGGAGAAGACTGGGGTCTGATCAATATGTATAAATACCTGAGGGGAGAATGTGAAGGGGATGGGGCCAAACTCTTCTTGATGGTGACCAGTGACAGGACAAGGGGGTTATGGGTATAAATTAAAGCATAGGCARTTCCATTTCTTTGCTGTGAGGGTGATGGAGCCCTGGAACAGGCTGCCCAGAGGAGACTATGAAGTCTCCTCTGGAGGTCTTCCAGCTGCCTGGATGCCACCCTGAGTGTCCTGCTGGAGCAGGGGGTTGGACTAGATGGTCTCTAGAGGTGCCCTCCAGTGTCAACCCTTCTGTGATTCTGTGGTGCCCCTGCTTAGCTCCCAGGATCTGGCAAGGATCTCATCCCACGTTTGGTGGCATGAGTGGCACTACTGCCAATACCTGGGCTTTGCTGACTTGGCTTTGCAGAGCTGACTCGTTTGGGAGGAGAGGGCTTTGGGCGAGGGCATGGTGCCCTTTGAAGGCGGCTGGGTGCATGGGGCTCTGGAAAAGTGGGAGGTTTGGGGCTGGGAGATCCTGCTGGTACAAGGCTGGTTTGGGAGGTGTTGGGGGATACTGGAAGGCTTCTGTTTCTCGTAGCTTCCAGCTGCTTGTGCRTCCTTTTCTATGCATTTAATCTTGGCTGGCTGGGAATGGCACCTTGACACAGCTAACAGACAGCTGGAGCAGGACGTATTTTTGGCCGTGGCATGTTGAATACCCCAGTGTAATGTGTGCACCTCCCTGTCAGGAGTCATGCTGGTAGAAATCCTCGCTGAGAAGGCGTCATGTGCATGACAGAAAGCTCTGCAGATGCGTTAGGGGCTCCCCTGTGCAAATGCTGGAGGCTCTTGCTGTGCCGGGGCTGCACCCTCCGCTCAACAGGGTTAAATTCCCTCCCTGCAACCCGGCTCTGGTGCAGGCGGCTCACTGTCAATTAGCACCTGGGCCCTTTGGCCGCCTTTGTCCTGAAATAATTGCTGTTATCATAGGTGCTTTATTGCCTTCATTATGGTTAACATTTAAATATCAAGGAAATAATGTATTAGGAGGTAATTTGTGCAGGAGCTCTCTGCTCACGCTCTCCCTGAAAGGTGTGTGGAAGGAGTTTATTAATAAATCCAGCGCCCGCTCGGGTGTCCTTGTGGGGGAGGCTCTTTAATTTGTTGACAAATTATGGGAAACCTTTGCTCRCTGGGGGCAAACCTTGGCCCTTCTMRCCTGCTGTTTGTGAGTGGCAACCCTGGGTGTGCCTGCAGTAAYGCTATTAGGCAGAAATGTTTTCCAAAATCTAACAATATRTTTGAGTTGCCGAATCAGACAGCGATTGCTGAGCTTTCAGTGTCGGGATGAAGGGTTGTGCTGGGGAGAGGGMTTCACCCTGTGCCGCAGATCCCGTCGCTTGCTGTCACTTCCCATCCTGTCTCAACCCCAGCACTGTCCATTGGAAATCAATAGAAAGTCTCCCTCGAATTCTTATGGCTCCTATTGAATCCTGTAGTGCCCTGCGTGACCTCTGCAGCCATCAGCTATGCATGTGATTTAATTTGTGGGAGTTGGCTCTACATGTGGCTATTTATCATGTGGTTATTTATCAGCGTGTGCCTAAAATCTTACCACCAGTGGCAYAGTTCATTTGTTATGGAATGGGCAGCTGGGGCAGAGAAGGGATGATACTTTAATGCTTGCAGAAGAAAAGCTGGTGCAATTGGAAATGCAACCCGAGTCCTGCCTGGATTTCCAAATGTGCATGCACAATCCTGAGTAGCAGCTCAAGGTACATATATATTTTGAGAGGTTTTGCTCACCTCTTGCAGTGATGTTTGACTGTCCTCAGCGGACTCAGGCTCCTGCTTCCCTGGCCGTGTATCCGAGGGAGCAGCAAGGGGTGGCCCTGCAGCTCAGGCTCTCTTGGAGCTCTGCTCTGGTCACGCATTCCCAGGCCCKGCTTGCTGGGCTTAGGAAGGGTTTTGCTCCTGGCCTCCCTGTCAGGAGGCCGAGCAAAGGGGACCGTCCTCGGCGTGTTCCCCCGCCACGGGCCGTGCTCAGAAGCCTCCCCTGGAGGCCATGTCAGCACCAGGCACCCTCCCTCAGCCTTCCCTGCAGCCACGCGGTGGGTTWTCCACGAAGCCAGCACCCACCTCCTCAGAACCTAAACCCCATCTCCCAACATCCTGACCACTCCCAGCAAGACATAGGAAAGAACAATTTCTGTGCAGTATTGGTTATTTAGCCCCAAAAACGTCTTTCTTGACGTGTCATGATGTGGTTTGGAGGTGTTCTTCAGCGTGCCTTATTGTCTGCAGATTTATCCCCAGGATAAGGGGGTCATTTCCGTACAGAGCGGTGGGGAAGCACCGTCAATGCTGGCTCAGTGTGTAACTCTCTCCTTTCTTCTCCYCTTCCTGGCAGCACTCTCAACAACAACAACATCACTCGCATTCCCGTGACCAGCTTCAATCACATGCCGAAGATCAGGACTCTGTAAGTAACACCTTTGAAACAGGCTGATTTTTGCAATATTTGACTTYTTGTGGTGGTTCTAGCTCAGTCTCTTGCCAGTCTAAACATCTCTGAGTAAGAAAATGATGGAAAAGGGCAGGTCTGAGGGCAGGGGTGCAGGACTCCCCAAGCAGCTGCCCCGTCTCCCCAGGACAGGTAGGTKCCCCAGGGCCAGGGGCACCCCCAGGTCCTGCCATCGTCCTTCCAGGCATCAGCACRTTGGTAACGTCCAGTTTGGTCAAGATTTTGTTTTGTGGGGACCYGGAGCTGGAGTATTTTTCCTGTGGGAAATTCTGCAAAATCAAGATTTGTCCCAAACTAGAATATCGCCCAAGTTGTAAAAGCCTCTTGGAGAGATGAGAGTATTTAAGTCTTTAATACCCTGTGTTTAAATCTCATTTTTTTCTTCTGAAATTCAAAACAACTTCTGAAACAAGAATTTGTTTTGAAGGAAAAAGTCAAAGAGTTTCTTTCCACATATTTTCCAAAACAAAACATCATTAGCTGACACACTTYCCATAAAAACTTCTCTTATGTCAAATCCACTTTTCTACAGCTGGATATTATTCCARTGGAAAAGTTGTGATCAGCTTTGGATCAAGAGCATTGAAATTAGGCTGTATACATTCGTGGAATTTAGCTGTAGCCCACCCAGAGCATTTCTTTAAATAAATTGTTCCTTTAATGCTTTTAGGGAATATAGAGCTTCAGGAACAGTTGTGTTTAAAGAAAATTTCTTTGGTTTTGCTCCAAAACACAAAACAAGCCAAGATGTTTTCACTCCTGGAAGCAAAAGGAAAGGCAATAGTAATTGGGTTAAAATTTTTCAGGCTGCTCAAAAATAGAATGTGTCAGGGATACTGCATATTTACTTGTGAGTTATTTTAGGCAAATTACCTGAAGAAAGCTGTCTCTTGCTCATGTCAATCTGTGCAAGATAACCTCTGAGTTACGTTTACTTTCCTCATTAAAGGATGAATTAAGAGATGGTGGTATAAGGAATTAAATGGAGAGTGCATGTTTGTCTTGTAGAAGAGAAGGAGGTTACAGATGGTCAGGGCAGGGTTAAGGTTCCTCCAGCTTTGCCTCCCCTTTCCCTCAACCGCAGCAGTGCAGGACATTTGCCCGGCTGCTTTGGGTTGGCCTTGCTGCACACCAGAGCCCAGGGCCTTCTGCCATTTTCCTGTTAGTCCAATTTCAGAGATGATTTTGTAGGGAGATCCCTGGAGACTTGCACTGACTAATCCCCCTCTGCTGYAATCTAGCAAGAGAAAAAAAGGGGGAGTGGGAGGGGGAAAGGAAGGAAGTCGTAAATAGGATTTATAAAGGGAAGCTTTTATATTGAATTCTGAGAGCCACATTTTATAGAACATGAATGCTGACCCACTCTAAAAGGATTTGCTGGAAATTTAATTTAGGGTCCATGGCTAAAAGGGCACCTTTAAAAAGCGGCATTTGTATTCATTCACCTTACGCTCTCTAAAGGTGGTTTCATCATCAATATCAGGTGGGATGTTTTAGTCTCCATAGACTGCCAAATAACATGCAGCACCCTTCAAAGCAGATCAACAAAGAGATGACAAAACCTTACGTGGGCAGGTGGAAATATGGACAAATGGTTCAGTTTTYTCTGTTTCCCACTATCTGTTTCTTCAGAGCCATAAAAATCATCAAAATAGAAATTAATATAAGGTAAACACAGGAAACATATTTTTGCTGCTCTTTTTTGTTTAAAACTCTTCCTTTCTCCCCTAGTCATTCCATTACTTCTCACAATTAACACTTTATTTATTGTAATTATTAATAAAGAACATTACATATGAACTTACTTAATACTATTAGGCATCTGCTCTTCAGATTTTAGAATAATCCTGTTTGGGTTTAGCTGAATGCTTGATTCAAATTCAGTCCAGATGGATCAGGACTGATACTACGGTTTGATGGCTGTGTAGGATTCCTTAAAAATAAGATCCTGTTTGTGCACTTTCTCCAAAAGTTTCTCACTCAGACATGTATTTCAGGAGCTTTTCTAGAGGATGCCTCAATTGGATGTCCCCAAAGCAGGACCTGCCCTCGCTGCCAGCTCTGCGAGGTCCCCAGCCCCATAAGTGTCGGAAAGAAAAATAAAGAACATATTTGACTTCAATGTGACTCCTGACATTGAAAAAAGGGGGAAAAGGGAAGAGTGTTAGTGAGATTTGAAACCCTAGAGGAATTCTTTATTTAAAAAAAAAAAAAGACYGCTTTTCCACAGTAGTGTTTCTTTTTGTTTAACCATCTTTTCTGTTGTTAGGTTTTATTGATCTCTTAGATTTGATTGGAAGTGACAGGAATTAGCTTGTATTGATCTGCTTTCCTTGGCTTGAAATGGCTTTATTTATGTCCCTGCCTGTCCCCCTCACTTATTTGCTTAATGGTAGGTCTGCTGTTCTCTCTGCCCTCGCCAGCRACTGCTGAGAGAGACAATTGCTTTTTTTTTTTCTGTTAAGACTTTTTTATTTAAAGGTAAAGTGAACCTGCCCTGAATCACTGCAGTGCTTTGTCTCTTCCCTGCTGCCTGCCTGCTCCTCGGGCACTGAAATCCAGAGGTTCCCTGGAAAGGCAGCAGAGCCTCCTCGTACCCCAGCGAGATGCTTGTTCTCCTTCCCTTGTTCTCCTTCCTTTGCTTGTTCTCCTTCCTTTGCTTGTTCTCCTTCCCTTGCTTGTTCTCCTTCCCTTGCAAACGTTTATTTGTTATCTCAGTTGGCACAACATATTTATCAAAATGTTCCAGGAGGGCGAGTGGTGCGTAATAACAGAACGTCTCACGGACGTCTGACATGCTGCATTCTCATGGAGACAGTGGTGTCATCCCTAAAACCAGGTTCYTCTAGCCCGTCCTTCTCCAGGAGCTGCATTTCTGGCCTGTCGTTGGGTCTCCACAGGATGAATCCCGATTTGCAGCTCTTTCCTGTGCCTCTCAGCTAGGCAAGGGCTAAGTCCTCTGCACGCCCATTGTGGGCGTTTTTTAATGTAATGCCATAATATTAGTGAGTAATGCTTTGTCTACCCATTTCTGACAGGGTTTTCAATCTGTTTTGTCAGTTCAGCTTTCCTATGTCATACAAACCTGTGACTCATTGCAAGGAAGGAAATAATTCATGTCCTGAGCTTTTGTGTTGTCCCGAAGTGTAATAGCTCTCAGAAATACCAGAGTCACTCCCCAAACGCAGCATGATTTTACACATTTTACTTATTTAATTATTTGGGCTTGTGGATGCCACCAGCGGAAGGCGTGAGCTGGGCTGGGCCAGGCASGACTCCTCTTGTTGGTCAGGAGTTAAAAATCCCTGATGAGAACCCAAAMTTTTGCTAAATTGTTGCAGTAGGAGCAGCATTGGTGAAGTGGTGGAGGCACTGCGAGAACATACAAGGGTCAATAGCCTCTGCTTTTTTTTTTTAATTTGAAAAAGAGAGAAAAGAAGAAAGAGTTGTGTGTTAGCATGTTTATCTGCCTGGTTCTTTTGTTATATGTGTTTGGTTATGCTGTGTGTTTAATTAATGCTATCACTTTCACGCATTTATGTTATGGTAACGTAAAAGCACATGCAGAATGATGCTAGGAGGCATCTTAAACCTGCTTGTGCCTTTCTGCAGAACGGTCACCTCACGATGGACCTGACGGGAGGCGATCAGGCCTGCAGATCAGTTTAGGTTGAAAGCAGTAATATTTCTTTATGGTTAGGTCTCATTCTCATTTAATTTCCTCCTTTGGAGACGCTCCAAGGCGYGATGCTGCTCCCCCGTGTGCATTTGCTTGCAGGGAAGCGGCGGCCGGGCTCGCGCGCCGCGCGCTGCCCCGCTGCCCTCGCACGCCGGTGACTCGCGGCGCTCGCGTGTCTTGCAGGAGGCTCCACTCCAACTTCCTGCACTGCGACTGCCACCTGGCCTGGCTCTCCGAGTGGCTGCGGCAGCGGCGCACCATCGGCCAGTTCACCTTCTGCCTGGCCCCCGTCAGCCTCCGCGGTTTCCTCGTGGCCGAGGTGCAGAAAAAGGACTTCGTCTGCTCAGGTAATGGTGCCAGTTCCCCTCCTCCTACCAGCTGATGCTTCTRTGTTGAAATGCACCTGAAAACAGGGCACGGGAGGTTATTGCCTTAGTTGAACTCTGTTGCAGGGCTGTCTCGGTTGCACCGTTGCTAAACTGTGTGATAGTCTGTCCAATTGTAATTTTTTCCCAAACCACGTGACAGTATATCAAGTCAGTATATCAAGCCTCTTATTTTCTTTTTTCTTTTTTTTTCTGGCTTTATGTGACTTGCTGTTTTGGTTAGTGGTTCTGTTCTTGAATGTTTTTTTCCTAGTTAGTATTGGCAAGAGTTTCAACATAAGAAATCCGTGAAGTGAGGATAATATGGTATTTCCCAAGGGAAGGCATGTACAGCTCACTGAAATACACAGGAAGGGAAAAAGTAAATGCTGCTCTGAATCTGTTGATATAATAGACCGGATTATGGACCCCAAGGTAAAGATTTTGCCCCTGGGATTGAAGCAGGATTCTTAGCAAGCCACAGCGTTTCACCCCTCTCCAAGTTTCCTCATTGATAAGGGGATCTGATGGTGTGAGCCCCTCTCACAAACCCTGTACCTGCACGTTGGGTCAATTCACGGTGTTTCCTGAACTGCCCTTGGCTCTTTTGCTCAAGACAAGCATGACCTGGATCAGACAGSACCTGAGCACAGAGGTGTGCCAGGTGAAGCACCAGTGCAGCATYGGGGCCTGGAGAGGGTAGATCCCTTCTGGTCCGCACAAAAGATTTTCAACATGAATTCCCAACAGATTAGCCAAATGAATTTTTWAAAAAAGTCCTTTTAGGATATCCCATGGAAGCCCGAATGTCCCTGGGCACCTCTTGGAGTGTGAGGCAGAGAAGAGTGAATTCCGTTTGTGGGGCAGTTTTGTTGTCCTTTAATGCACTGTGCCTGACACTACAGTAAAACACCTACCAAAATAACTGGCTTGACAAAAACATCTAGAAAGGAGATGGGTCACCACCTGAAGGGACTAAATACAGGAAGTTAGTTGCAGAGCAGTCAAGAATGGGGTTCAGCTCCCTTGTGTTTGCTTTTGTTCCCTTGTCCAGTGCCTTCCTGTATCCACCCCTGGGCTGTGTCCCCTGGAAACACCCTGGGAGTGCTGGTGCTAGAGGTGTCCATAAGAATCCCTCTATTCCCCTGTTTCAGACCATAAACTGGGACCATAAGGAATARAAAAATGGTTGTACTTAAAGACTGAGGATTGAGCAGAGATTTTTGTGGCATGATTTTCAGGAGTGCTGAGTGCCTGCAGCTTCCATGCTGTTGAGGGAGAGTTGAGTATGGACAGAATATTGAAAAATTGCATTAAAATCGGAACTGGAAGAGAAGTTTAGGAATATAACAGTCTTGGGAGAGAGAAGGATAAAAATAAATGGATAAATGATTTAAGCTATTAGAGGAATTTCATTTTACCAAAGAAGAAACCACAGTATTTCTTCCTTATGAAATGAAAAGTTTCAGATGGGGCTCAGCTGTTGGCATTTATGATAGAGTGAGAGAAAAAAGGRCTGTTTAAAACAGGAGGGGAAACAAGAATCATCTAATGAGAAATGTCAAGTGGGCAGCATTGATCCAAATGGAGCTTTCTGCATAGATCATGATTTCCCAAAGACAGTGGCATGTTAGCCAGTGTTGCTGGACCAAGAATGTATAAGAAGTCATCRTAGGTTTTCTTTTTTTATCTCTTTTTCCCTCTATAAGAGAACTGTGGAGGCTGACCTGCAAAACCTGATGTGGATAGGTACTTTGAAGAGGATATAAACCTTCCCAGATCCTTTCTGCAGCTTTCATTCCCGATTTTACAATGTAGTTTGATTGCATTTGACTATGAAGTCAGTCTGGGACAGGAGGTGAACTGAACTTGTCCCTCTGTGAAAGAATTTTACACCATTTAAGATGAAATGAACCACAGTAACTAGCCTCAAGCCAGCAGTGAAAGYCCTTTTGCGTGGTAGCTGCAGAGTGCTGAAACGCAGCACATTGAGCTCCCCTTCTGCAGTGCAGGCTTGATGTTTTAAGCTCRGCTTTTATGGAAGTAGGGAAATCACCCCGGGAGAAGCTCTGCACTTCTGCACAGTGAAAGGAGCTTGGACAGAGAATTCCTCTTCAAAGACKGTGCTCTTGCAGGCTTCAGCGGAAGGGGAGAATGAATTGGAGCAGGTGATTTGGGGAAGGATGAAAAAGATACAAAAAAATGCTTTTTGGTTGTTTGGAGCCCTATGCAAAAGTGCACTCTTTTTAAAATTTTTACAGCAATGTTACTTATGAAGTGAATTTTAAAACCTATGTACATGACAAAAAATGGAAAAGACAAGGTAAACACTGACAGATGCACCCAACAACTGGAGCCCAAGCTGATGCCTCCGGGGGCACCACGCTACAGGTCCTGCACAGTAGTGTCCATAAGCACTAGGTGCAAAAGCCCTCGGTCCCTGTTGCTGCAATCAGAATTACGTGCCCGTAGGGTCTCTCAGAGGCGTTCAGTGTGTAGGCACAGAAGTGCTGGCTCGGGTGGCATTGGTGGCAGCCGTGGGCAGTGGGAAAGCTGCTCTCGCGRGTGCTTCCCGGTGCCTCGGAGCATCCGGCTCGGCACTGCAGGCAGACACAGAGCATGGAAGAGCGTGCGGCCGAGGAAGGGTTCCTGCTCGGTGTGGGCAGGGCAGGGGCCCAACAGGGAGCTGCGGAGGGCTGGCCGGGTGCTGCCGTCCCCGCACGGGGCCTCCTGGCTGCCCTCCGAGGCCACCTGTCCCTTGCTGGCAGGGGCCCCGTGCTCCGCAGCGAGCCGGTGGGGCGGCSTCCCCGCTGCGCGGCCTCCACGCCATCTGTTCTGAGACGCGTCCGGCCGCGCTCCTTCCTCGGGGCAGGAGGGGTTTTGTCCAGCACTTAACACCGARGGCAGCCTGCGTGCAAAGCGGTAGCGGGTGTCAGCCCCAGGGCACGTGCTGCAGTTGATGAGCTCCCAGCAGATAAATGTCCCTCTCGCCCATAGCCATGGCAGCCACGCGGGAGTGAAATCCTGCGTGCGCCTGGTGCTGGAAGGTGGTGGCTTTTAGAGGCCTTGAGCTTGCGGCGAAGTGTCTTGGTGACTTGGTAGGTGCCAGAGCCCTCCAGGCTCTTGCTGGATCAAACCCAGCTTCTTCACCATGTCCAGAGCRTTTCACTGCTGAGCTGKTGTTGTCTCCCCCCCTCTTCCCTCRGGATACTCCTTCTCTYTCTTGTTTTCTGAGTGTTTTGGTGTGGTTCTTGGGCTTTCTCTTCTAACTGCCCTTTACTTGTTGGGGCTGAGTTGCTGAACGTGCATTGGCATTGGTGGCACTGGGTTCGTGAGGGCAGCCGGTCGGCAGAGCAGGGGCTTCCTCTTCCCAGGGCTCTGTGCAGGACCCACTGGGTGCCCCTTTCACCACCTTTGCGGTGGTGAGTTCTGAACRTCCTGTTCTACTTGTTTATCTTTGCTCACAGTGGAAGCCACAAATTCTCATCAGTATTTAAAATCTTGAAACTAATATGGAGCTGATTTATTCTGTGTATCCTACWGTAAGAAATTTAGCTACATTTACATTTAAAATAGAGGATTTTTAACAGCTTTTCTAAGACAGTTTAATAATGAAGCAAGACTTRCACAGAAGGAACTTAGTTACATAAATCATTCTCGTTTCCACTGGAAGCTAGAGGTTTCTTTCTGCTTCTTGGTCCTTATTTCCCGTTCAGAGGATGCTGAAGAAAATTAAGTTGCTAATTCTGGAGGAAATTGGTTCAAGTAGGTTATGAGTTACGTCAGTGGGGAAACTGATGCCACAGAGAAGCCGTTATCAGAACCAAGGGTCTAGTGATTCCTGGTAAATAAACTGATAGTGATTTTAAGAAAATACTGGATTGATCCAGATCTCAATTTAAGATCTAGCATTTCATATGCTGGAGCTGCAGCTGAGGAATAATAAAGAGGAAAAAAACGTGAGCTTCATTCTGCTTAATGCAGGCTGGAAGCCCTAATAAGAAAGCAGATTTATTTCTTTGAGGTTGGTCAAGAGTCTTAAAGCATAGTTGATAGTCCCTGCTCAGACCAYGCACCTCGGGAGATTCACTCCCTTTTTCTCCTACCAGCTCCATGGTGTATTGGCGAGGAGGGAAGCAGCAATGATAACCACTAAAATAACACTCCTCGAGCTTGTTATCTTAACAAGATTATTCAAAAGATGCCGAAGGAGARGTGTGTGGGAGGGGAGCTCCCACCATCTGCTCCTATTTAAGAAACCTCCAAGCAGCAGTAGATCCATATAACCAGCAGGCGGGCTGCTGCTTGGAGCAYGGGACATGGAGGCGCTGCCAGCAGGGAAAACTGGGACTCCCGGGAAACAAAAGCGGGAGGAAATGTAGCTGCTGCTGCTGCAGGTGTTGCAGTAGAACTGGCACGTGGTTACCTTGTATGCTAGTGGATAAAGAGTGGTTTGTCTTGCAGTAGGATCGTAGTGTTTGGATATGCAGACCCATGCCTGTGTTTTCACAACGTGGGGCAGTGCCTCGTGGCACTGCATGGTGCCCCCAGTGAGTGGCACAGCCCTGTGCTGAGCTGCAGCATGGGAAGAGGCACATCCTCACCTATGGAAGACAGGAAGGATTGGGGACGGATCTGAGTGTGTGGCTGAACCCTTGAGTCAAATCCAGAGACATCTTCACTTTTGTCTTCATTTTTTGCTCAAGATGTGTGTCCAGCTCACAGTGCATGTCTGGATATGTAAATAAAAAGGACTCATAGTCTATAAAGTAAATGCAGAATTCTTTGCATAAATAGGGGGCAAGCACAAAGCTATGTGCAGCCTGTGTCAGATACACGAGAATTTCTTTGTGTTGGTCATGGAATGGAGTAATGTTACACATTTGCTTTAAAATTGAAGGAGTCATCTGGCTGGTGGAGTTCATGCCTCGTAACTGTGCATATACGTAAGCATTTAGGCAGAAGGCCCATGTAGGCTTTTATTCTCTAAGTTCCATAAAGCATAAGCAGCTTGACTTGACCAAAGCTGTCTTGCAAAGGCTGCAACTTCAGCGTGTCCTGCTTGACCCTCCAGCATGAAACCTGGAACTCCCTCTTCCCCAAGASAGTGCCGTTTGCATTAAGTCAGGGAAACCTTCTGCTTGAGCTGCTGCAGGACCGGAGCAAAGGAGGAGGTGCAGAGAGCATCGAGCCTTGTGTCAGCCGCCTCTTCAGACATCCCCAAAGCAGGTTTAAAAACACAGTCTAAAACTACTCCTGCCCCCTCCATAACCCTGTCAGACTTCATCATGAAGCAATTTAAGTTCTTTAATCCTGGTGTCCCTTTCAGAAGGCCATTCCACAGACATGCTCCCTGTGTAGACTACTGTTGGTTAAGACTATTACATATCATTTCATCTCACAAAGGTATTATCCTTTCCCCATAAATAATTTGTATTCCTTTTCATTTTTATACCTGAATATTTTTATACGGTCACTGTATCATTTTGGACCTATTTTCAATTGTCACTTCATTTGGACCTCCCAGAGGGCCTGGTGGAAGCTGTGGAACTGGCATTAAGGAGGTCCGCGTGCACAGATGCCATGTGAGCTCCAGAAGTTCCGTGTCATTTTAAGGCTTTCCAGTAGCTGTGTTTCTTTAGTCCATTTGGGAAGAGCAAAGACTGCACAAAACCAGGGAGGGAGTTACCTGTTGCCAGCACCCTCGGGGTGCCGGAGTGGGCAGGAGAGGTCGCRGTCCTCGGGGAAGTGCCGTCCCCTCCCGGCCGGGGGGCACGCGGGCAGCGGGACTCGGCGCGGAGCCTCGGCGACTTGCCAGCGCTCCGACTCCTCTGCGTCTCCTGGGGAGGCTTCAAGGGAATAAAACTCCCTGAGAGCAAAACAACTTTGTCATAATTTAGCAAGGATTTAAGTTGTGTCCTAGACTGTGTTGCAGCTCTTATAACTCSTTTAATAGAAGAAGTCTGCCTACTAGACCTCAACTGCTGCTGATTAGCCTTCCTTTTACCATGTTCCATTCTGTTTAGAAAAATTCCCGGCAATTTGTAGRCTATTGTTACTAATAAAATAGTTACAAATATGATTGCTTTTCAGCTAAGAGAGTGTGAAGCTGTGTCTGACTTTCATTAGATGTTGCTTTGCTGGTGCATTTTGAAAAGCACAAAGTATATATTTCTTGGATAATGTAGGCTTTTTTCATTATGCCAGAGCTTTTCTTTTACTGCAATTGGTTATTTCCTATTTATTCCTAAATATTTGTTTGTAAACCAATTTGTTTTGRCTGTGCCTACAGCACAGTCGTGCTCACATGCCATGAATTTTTAACAAATTTGCTGTTTGGGAACGTTTAGTAAACCRGAGAGCTTGAATCCAATATTGAATATTCATGACAAGCATATTTTTGCATACCATGAACTTGATGGTAAGCATCATCATCATCCATCAGGCGTCCAAATCACTAATCATAAATACATGGTGCTGTACTCGGTGAAAAACTGTTGAGCGACGAGACATGGAAATAACTGCATAARCCATTTGCTGAAGAACAAACACGTTTGTACAGATTTTTCTCTCTTAGTGGCATATTTGCCGTCAACAAGAAATGTTAAATTTGTGGATGCTTAGTTGTGATTGCCTTGCCCATATCTCTGCATAGCAGAATAAGCACACCAGGGTATTTCAGTACTGGGATGCAAACACTTAGTTGGGAGCAATACATCTGTTTTAGGTATCTTTTTCAGGTTGTGTTGCTGGGATTCTAGTAAAGGCTGTATTATGGCCCTTGTAATAGTAATTGATTTCAGATGCCGGTGCCTTGTCCCTGCTTTGTGAAAAGTTCCAGTGGGTCATTTTATTAGACCACAGAAGGTCATAATATATCCACAAACTGCAGTACTTGTACTGTTTTGTTTACTGATCAATAATTTCATGTCTGCCATGCTTAAAATGATGTAAAGTCACCACAGATTTTTAACTGGTAAATACATCCTGTCAGATCTATATTGAAATGGATCAATATTTTTGACAAATAACTAGCGTTTTGCTGGTAGAAAAGAGTTGCTGTAGGGCTTGCAGTCGGATAGGTGAGGRGGTAATAAAGCACACTGCTTAGTGTGCCATAATTGGGTGCCATTGCAAATGAGGTAATTTGGTTTATTTACTCATTGCAAAATTTGTTTTAAATGCGTGTGACATTTAAACTCCATAACCATTCTGTCCTAATCRTAATTTCAGTCTGTGGGCTGCCCTTGAAAGGCGAGAGGCCAACGAGATGCCCATTTGAAAAGGGTGCTTAATTTCACAGTGAGCTGCTGGGCCTAAGTGTCCCCTTGCTCTCCCTAGCCAGGCAGACAGTTGCAGGGGAAGCGACACAGACTGATGYCCTGCCAGGTATTACACCCTCTAGTCACTGAGGCTGTTGTTTGTTACAGCAGAGGCACAAAAAATGCCATTTAGTTTGTAAGCTTTGTTTCCTATCCTGCCTTCCACACTTTTGGTGGTCTTTTTAATAATGAAATCTTTAAGCGAGTTCATCATTTTTATCCAGTAAAAGAAAATACAATAAATGTGGTGAACTAGTGCTTCTCTATAACAGAAAATAGCTGAATTGATCAGATAGCAGGAGAACTTCAGAAGAGAACTACTGTGGATGTAGCTGCCTTCTCAGGGTCCACTTTTTTCTGTATCTTTCAACCAAGAAGGACCTTACTACACCGTTCAGGGACACAAAAAGAAAACCTGAAATATTTATGGTTTTATTTGGTCTTTTCATTTCAACAAGTACTGCCAGCAAAAGGTAAACTAATTTTTAGATGTGAAATATGATTAATTTGTATTTCCTTAGGACTTTGAATCTCTCTATGTTCTTTCCTTGTTTATACCTATGAAAGCTGTATCCAGACTTCAATTTCCAGGACTTTAAATTCCGTAGTCAACTTGGGTTGTTTTCTTGACCGCTCATTTCTTTAGCATCTCTCCACAGCTGTACAAAGATCTGATTAACCCATCTTCTTTTTATTTTTTTCATGCTTTAATTCTACAGCTGTGCCATGGAGCTAAGCATACATCCTCATTTAATTGCAGTTTAATGCAAATCAATTTTCAAATTCTGTTTTTATAGCATGATTAAAGAAATCTTTAGCTGAGCGGATGGTTGTTAATTTAAAAGCCGATGAAGTATGGACTAAGTGGTTGTGGAGTGTTCATGTGTAATAAAGTATTTTGTCTTTTGTAAAAGAAAAACATAAAGCCATTTGATCACAGTGATCATCCATTCATGCAGAGAGTCATTCTGAGGTTCACAGACATACACAGTGTAGATCTGCTCTGGCTCATCAGAAGGAGCAAGTTAAGCCCAGTATAAAGGGCTGCATTCAATACTCCTAGCAAGTGTATTGTTCTACAGCGACAGGAGTACCTGGTATTTTGGGCCACTCAGAGAATTCAGGCTTACAGTAAGAAATTGAGTTTACAGAAATACTTCTGTTTCCAGGTTATTTTAGGTGAAACGAGAAGTACAGTCATTGATTTTATATGGAAAACACACAGTCCACAATGAGACAGCCTCCTCGCTTTGATTTTTTGCTTTTCTTTTGTTCCTTAGATTTAAACTTAAATTTAGGTTCCATATCATTGCATAACTTTGATGTTTTTTCATCCCATTTCAGTTGTGTCTGTCTCAAAACTAAAAATGTAATAGTTGCTTTATTTTATCTCTGTTAACCTCCATGATTATCTAAGCGGTGATATTGTTTAATTGCTAGCTAGCCTCAAGTCAGTGTTCTGTTCACGTAGAAATTCCTGTTTCCTGGTAGAAATGTGCAGGTCCACGTAACACGTGGTCCAAGTTTGGGGTATATGGAGGGACTCCRATTGGCTTCAGTCAACTGTCTGCTTAGTTATTGATCAGAAAGGAGCTGAGTGGCCACCGTGAGCAAAGCTCTCACATAGCTTTGAGTTTCTGCACTTGGAAATGTGTTAGGGCTTTTCACACTGCGTGGTCCAAGTTGGATGTTAATTAGTGCCTCGTTAGCTGCTGYGTGCTTTCTGTGCAAGCAAGGTATGTGCCCTTTCTCCAGCCCTTTGGAGGGCACGATATAACCTCCTGTCAAAGAGCACCGCTAGTTTGGGGCACTCCACAAGACTCACAAAACACAGAGCCATGAGCTGAGCTCCACTGGATCTTCTACAGATGTTGGTTTAGATGCACTGCCAGCAGCTACAGCRTGGCTGGCAATGCTTGACAGCTCGATTGGGTGCTGTGTCCTAGTGCAAAGGGAGTGTATTCCTAGAGTCTACAGAAACCACATCRGACTTATGCCTTGTAGCCTCTTTCTTTCCCGTCTCTATACCGTAGTAAGTTATCTCATTTCAAAAGCATAAGACTTTGCTGATGCCTTCTCTCGGCACATAAAAATATTCAGCGGATGTTTGTGTAATGAAAACTCATTGGAAAGGCAACCTTTGGAAATATTGCTTGATCTTTGGGCTTCTTTTCTAAATCTAGATTTAAATAAACAGAAATRGTCAATTACAGGGAGATGGACTAGAAAAGTGTGCATGAGGGAAATAAATGATGATAGACTGGAGGTGGTTGARGAATAAGAATGCCATCATCTTCCATACATTTTCTCTGCAATTGATTTATAGCACATTATATTCACTGAATCCAAATAAATTATTACTTAATACAGTAAAAGGATCTGGAAAATTCAGGGCCTTCTGTGTATTATTGGTAAGATCCCAGGTGATCATTTTTCAGAGCTGACACGTAGTGCTTTTGCTACGCCGCAGGTTCCCAGGCTGAAGCTCCGTCGTGCAGTGCCAGCTCCATCGCTTGCCCAGCTGCCTGCACCTGCAGCAACAACGTGGTGGACTGTCGAGGACGGAGCCTGACAGAAATTCCAGCTAACCTACCAGAGGACATTTGGGAAATGTAAGTGCCAATAGAACGCAGCCTTCTTTGCTGTGTCACTCCATTTTTTAGTCCTTTAATGTAAATTAAATTATGGTATGACATTGCTGTACCTCCAAACAGAATTCATTTTTTTGGAGTGTTTAGTTCAGATCATGTATTCATTTAACAAATCTGGATCTAGGATCTTAAGCTTGGGAAAAGAAAATACGAAGCGTCTTTTCTGTGTGTTTTATAAAACAGGATTGTTTCATTTTTAATTGATGACTTCTCCCAGAGCTGGGAGCATTTCACGTCGGCTAGGCAGGATGCCTGTGCAATGAAGTGAAGTCTGTCGTCAGAACGGACTGTCTCTGCTGATTTTACCTCTGTTTTCTGCCTCCCATGTCCCATTATTTCCAATTCTTAAACCTTTTACTGACTTTGTGTGTGTGTGTGAGCTCAGATGCTGATTTTATAGACCTGCTTGTCTTTTGTAGCTTTAGCAATTGTACTCGTCTATTTTTTATGACTTAATACTACCGTGGTTATGAAACAGTATTACAGGAAACCAAATTGCTTTTGCTTAGTCCRTAGGGAATGCAGAGCAATTCCTTTCCTATTCAGGTGTTTGTGATGCAGAGGTCACCCACTTCCTACCAGCTTCTACGTTCTTAATGTTATTCATTCAACTCTTCGTATAGCTGCTGCACTCGTGCACCTTCTCACTGCTCTAGAAATATTGCTATATCACAGAATTCATTGGGACAAAATGTGGAGGAATTGCTTGAATAGCCTGGCCCACTGTGGTTTAGTGTTTGAGTGCCAGGAATGTGTGAGGGRTTTGGCCAGTGAAGATGGTGCTCTATTGTTTGCTGGAGAACTGCTCTATACCACTGCTCCTGTAAGTCATTTACAAGCTAAGCTTCATCTCAGAATTGTTTTGATTGCTAGCTCATTGTAGAAGCTGGTAGTAGATTATCAATAGATTAAAAAAAAACATATTTTTGATAGATAAAAAATGAAAAAAAAGCTGAGTAAATGCAAAAAAAATCTTTATTGTTGGGGAAGTATCTGGAGCACATAAGAATATTTTCAGGAAATATCAACTTGTACACAAGCTCTTCTGAATGCTCACTTACTCGTCTACCTTTGGGAACAGGTTCARGGTGTATTGGTTGTGCTGGTTTCTGGCATATGTTTCTTACATGCAAAAAGTGCATGCCTGTACTATATGTTCTTCTGCTCCTGAGAGTTGAGGTAAAATATTCCGAAAGTGTAAATTGTTTGGCATACTAAGAACATTAAACATTTAGTCCTGTTTGCAATTCTGTCAATTAGGGTGCAGGTAACTTTGTCAGAAGTGAMCAGAATGGTTTCATAATAAGAGACAGAGGATGAGGCAGGTTCAGACTCGCTCMTGAGTTAGACCTGAGCTAGGAGAGGATCTCTAAAATTTTGTTTAGTAGTGCTGAAAATGCTCACAGAAACCAGGCGATGTTTGTGGCTCCATGCCAGGACTCYGGAGATCTGCAGAAGGGCCGAGGTTGGCGTGGCCCAGGGCAGCATGAGAAAGCAAGTTAAAATACTTGTCTGCTGTGTGGCCACGAYAGCATCAAGGGCTGTCTCTTTTTGGTTGCTGTAATCCACAAACCTAGTCTCTGTAACTTGCTRTAAATCCACATTAGAAGAGATCCTTAGGAGAGCACAAAGTGAAGGAAGGCTTAGAAAGCCTTTAAATTAGATAGTGAGGATGCCAGTCAAGGTAGGTGTAACATTTGGGTAACTCTCTTAATCCATAGGTAATAAACCTCCTACCTTCTTGGAACGCCAAATAAAGCTCTGGGCACATGGTTTAGCATTTAGGTAGATCAAACTTCCTGCATTTTAGGCAGTAGTTTTACTCTTTGCCYACAGAAAAAACTCCTAAATCACTCTAATCCTGCATATATTCTTTGCAATTCCCGGGAATTCCAGGTGGGAATAGTTCTGTGGAAAGGATATATGGGAGCAGTATATTCAGAGYGTAATATGAGCTAACCCTAATAAAAACATCTTTTGCTCACTTTCTATTGGAATTAATCCTGGAAGGATTTCATTTTTTATGGGGTACATATTAAGAGACATAAGAAGTCCTATCAGAATGAGTCTTAGCCAGTGACATTGCTCACATGGTTTTCCTGTTGGTAAAGCAATGGTCTTTATGTTGTAAAAGTAAGAGTCAAAAAAAGCAATCGATAAACCTGAAGCCAAGGACACAGTATTTCACATTCTCACATCTACTCTGAGGAAAGATTATTCTCCCAGTAAAAAAGAAAGTATCTGARAAGATGGAAGATGCTGCTACAGTGTGTTCCTGGAGGAATGCTTACCTCAGTTCCTGRGACCAAGACAGCAATTTGGTTTTGTCTGTCGTACCTGCCCTCCAAATTTCGGTTTGTTTGAGGCTGCTCTGGGCTTATTCAATATAAAAGTCACCCCCAAGCTGGTACCCCCGCAGTAATGAGCATCTCTAGGCTTGATGGGGGGGCGAGTGACTGCTCTGTGTAAGCTGCAGGCTGTGGCCCCTGTGGCTCTCGCTRTGCTGGTGCTTTTCCCTTGGGAACGTGAGGACCGTTAGAGCRTTCCCATGGGAGCGGGCTGCCCGAGTGCCTCTTCCTGCGATCTGTCGCCRTGTGGTCTCAACCTCCCCTTCCTCCGGAGAGGACATACAGGGTGCTGGCAAAGGAGGGCCCTKTTTGCTGTTAGATGGGTTCTCCACACCAGCTCCTAGGGATATTGCTTGAATAGCGCGTTTTCTATTCGTCTGTTTCTGTCTGGCATGGTAAATACAGTATATATCTCCCTATGGACCGTTCATAGTGCTTATATGTTAATATTAAAATCCTGCGCGTTGCTGGGTGTTAGTATTAAAATACGGCGCTTTACTCAGCCCCATGTGCCCGCCTGACACGCAGCATCTGCAGTCAGGGGAGCTGGGCCGTGGACGTGGTGTGATCTGCAACACGAGTTACTYGGGGAAGCCAAATAATTAAACTGCAGACTTGGGAGTCAAACTCCTGAATCTGAAATGGGTACTTAGATGTTCAAAGTGTTCTTGGAGTTTAAACTTGTGCTTTTCCGTGTCAAGCTTGCTTTATCACTGCCTCCTACCCTTTACGCTACTCTCTGTCCTTGTCCTTTTATTTCCTTAAGCGAACTAAAACTGCATAAAGCAAGAGTAATGCTGGGTGGGAATCATCTAAATCACAAGTGAGGACCTTCAGTTTAAAAGCTGATGCAGTTGTTCCTGACAGAGCAAGAGGCTGGCAGCCCCTCAAGGAAAAGTCCTGCTTTGGCACTGTGTCTGGTCAGSTAATAACCCCAGTCCAGTCTGGCCCCTGAGCAGAGAAGAGAGTGAAACAGGATGGGAGCCCATCTTTGACAACCTGGATTGGTGTAAGGTCCTTTTGGAGTGACTTCTCTGTCTTGCTTTAACTTTACCTTCTTTCCTATGGATAGATTTACTGGTGACTAATATTTTTGTAGGTCTGGAAAACACTTAATTTTGGTGCACAGTTTCTACTTTTGGRAAAAAAAGATGCTAGCATTCGCTGGGCATAAAGGAAAAATCTTGACTTTTGGTTTTCTCATGGTTCTCTTAAAATGAAAACAAACTCTCTCTTTTCTTAGAGAAGCACTTTGACGTGTAATTTTCTACTCGTTATACCTTTAATGATTTTTTGACAAATTTAATTTTAAGGGAATTGCTGTCATGAGTAGACTTGGGCAGGGTTGATGGATGGCAGATGGAGTCGCAGAGAGATAGAAGGGCTTTTTGCTTTGTTGCTTCACTGATTCTGCTGGGAAGAAGATGCCCTCTCTGGTCTTCAGGATCTGTGTGAATGTTTGTTACAGGAGAGCTATGACTTATGCTGGGGATCTTGATGAAGCTTTKACGATTGTTACACAAATGCAAAATATTCTTAAGGGCCTCCTCTAAAACTAAATAACTAGCGTATGCAAAATCAGTTTGCTCTGTGTAAAAATAAAGCCAGAAAAGCTATCRTAAAAAGATTGCTCTATATATTTATTGCAATAAAAATTTTATTGTATAAATTACAACTTAACTGCACTGTAACTATTTCATGTGCATTAATATTTGGCTTTAGAGAGGTCAGCTTAGGAAGGCAGCTGTGTCCTTCTTTTTCCTTTTCTTTTTTCCCCAGGAATGTGTGCACATAGAGCCTCTAAACTTTGGGGACAGAGGAAAGACAATTCTGCTTTCTATATTGTTCTTCCTCCTAAAAGAAAATTATAGTAATTTTCCCAGGCTTCCAGTAAATACTGTAGCTTAAGCCAACAGAGTATTTTTGAACACTAATAAATGTTCTATAATGGCCTCTGGTGGCAAGTTCCCTGGCTAGGGAATCAGTTTGGCTCCCGCAGTTGATTCATATAATATGATTTTCATTCTCTGCTGTGAGTTGGCTCTGGACAGTTTCACATGTCAAATTTGACTACTATTTTCACAAGGCAAGTTTTAGCATTGACTCCTTGGCACCTAAAAACTCCAAAGGCAGTTTTTGTTGTGGGTTGCAATTATGCATAAGACCTTCTATTCAATGACAGCAAAGCACAAAAATAGTAGAGGARATATTTTAGATTCAGAGTCAATAGAGAAAATATAAATCCATTGAAAATGTCAAAAATAAAGATCTGTGAACTGAGATAGGTTAATAAAAATAGAAATACTATTTCACAATTTTACAAACAAGTAGTTACTACAGAGAGTTATTGCTGTTTGATTAAGATTTAGTTTTAAACATTTATTTTTATTTGTAAAAGTAAATGCAACTAATGTCATTACTAGTCATAAGGAGGTGTTCTGATAAATTTAGCTTCTATACACTGATGATTATTTCTGTTCTGTTGGCTCTATGAATTTTTTAGTTTGTGCTTTCCTCTTTATAATTGCGACATTTCKAAAATATTATGCACAGATGAGTGTTACTCAGGCAAGCGGTTTAGGAGTTAGCAGTCTTACCAGGCTTTAAGTTCTTGATGTTTTGTTTTGTTTTCCCAGAGATGACATTTCAGCTCAGCAGGAACATAAATTTAGCCCTGTTAATGAAAATGAATTGTGTGGCCAGCAAGGGCAATAGCAGAGCTATGCCAAGCAATGACATTGGTTAACCGCATATCACCCATCACAGACCAGGAGATGCAAATGGACAAAACCCACGTATCTTTTTTATCTAATAGCCATGTCCCTCCAAAMCTTCTGTTTTGCTAAGCAAAATTGGGAGATTTTATCTTACACGGAGCATCTATGTCTCGAATATGGATTGTGATAATATAGAAGAAATCAGAGAAATACATAAAATATGGAGCATAAAATCATGACTAAGAAATAAAATATAGTAATCAGATTTAGTACTGCGTGAAAAAAACTAATGGACTTTTGGTCCATTTGTGGTTTATCTATTTTTTTAAAGAAACACTATAGGAAGGCCGACAGATTCGATGTTTCTGTTCGGTGGCACAATGTGTTTTGTTCACAAAGTATTGCAGGTGACAGCACTTAAACTGCCAGAAAGATCTTTAATTTTCCTCCTTATTTCTTGTCTTTTACCTTTTCCATGTCAGCGCGTATGAAGGAGCACMAAGAATAGGGGTTACCAGGCGGCTGGGGCTATGGACAGGGAATGCGATGGCCTGTTCAATGATGACTTCTTCCCTTGTGATCCATTGGCCGTTTCAGTTTGCACTCAAGGTCCAGGGATGTGGTTCTGGGTTGCAGAACCTGGGGCGGAAGCAGCCCATGGTTTCTGGAGCTGCCGCAGGAGCTGGACAGGAGCCCCAAACGTGGGGAGATGGAGGGAAGGGCTCGTTTTCACCTGTGCTGGTTGTGACTGGCGGTTCAGCGGCTCTGCTCTGGAGGTGGAGAGGCCACCCCAGGACAGCGACTGATAATATGTGTTAGTAGTTTTAGTTGGAAATCTTTCACACACAGTGGTGAAGGGCAGCCCTGTGAAAGCTGTGCAGAACCGCATGTGTTCGGGGTCTTTATTGCAGCCGTGGAGCCTGCGGCTGACGTGGGACTGAAAGCTCTGCCTGCCATGRGCTAACCACAGCAGCAGGCAGGAGATAGTCAAGGCGTTCGCTGTCCTTGCGTGCCCAGACACTCGACTGTCCCTGGTTGTCCTGGGAGGGGGCGCAAGGAGACCATCCCGGGCAGCACAGGGCCATGAGCTCCTCGTGAGGCAGCGGGGCTGCGTGAAGGAGCCACGTGGAGGCTTCTCCCGCTGCTCCTCCTCGCGGGCAATTTGTCCGCGTTACGGGCAGGCAGGCARGCGTGACAAAACATTACACATGAGCTGCCGAGAAAGGGGAAGAGCGCCGGCAAACTGCCCTATTAGGGCCCCGGGTAACAAATCCTTTCCTTCCCGCCACGACAGAGCGATAGTTAAGGCCCCAATGAGAAGGGCTGTCTGCCCCACGCGGCGCGGGCATCGCTCTGCAAGACGGATGGCCCCGAGCGCTGCGGCCCTCGGGAAGGCGCCGGGCTTTCCTGAGGGCCTCGCCGGCCGGGCCGGGAGCAGCCGAGGCGCCGGCCGAGGCGGCGGTGAAAGGATTTGCCCGGCGGCGAGCGCGCAGACGGATGGGTGTGGGAATTGCGGCGCTCGTTCCGTGCCGCGCCGCCGTTTGTCACGTCTAGCTGGTGCTTTGCTCTCGTTGCCACAAAGTCATTTGAGAAAGAGGGGGAAGGAGAAGAGTTTTACCCTGCACACTGTTGCATTACTGCAAGAAAAATGCATGCATTGGGCCCTCTGACTTTGCCATCTCTGATAATACATTGGAGAGGAGAAATAAAATTGTTCCCGTCCTTGGGTGGTGTTGTCAAAGCCTCTGGATGAAGAGCCCCAGCAGCAGAGCCGGCAGTGCTCGAACACAGCGAGGGCCCAGCAACAGCGAGGGCCCAACAGCCTTGGACACGGGCCATTTATTTCATCAGTCTTCTCAATTCGGCCTGTTGAATCTTTTAAACAGATTGTATGAAATACCGGGGAAACATCAAGGAGCGTTTTGTTGAGTTGTAAGAAATGTAAGACGTGGAGGACAGGAGGTTCAGTGGGAATTTACTCCTTTGGGACTGCCTTTTGTCCTCAGTGTGTTGCGAGGTTTCTGCTTGTTCCTGCGACGCGCAGGAAACGCGTTCGACGACGCGCGTTGTGGCTGGTGTGCAGGGCGAGACGGCGCTTCCCGGCTCACCGCGTGGCGCCTGGAAAACGCTGCTCCCCRGAGGTCGTGTTCTACATGAGCTAGATTAATGTGATTCCGTCTGAAGCTGTGGCTGTGAAATTTAGATTAACCTCCACCTTCTGCAGAACAAGAAGACTAGGGAAAAACTTTATTTTTCTCTTGATTTGAAACCAGCAGCATTTCCCCTTGTATCGTGAATAGAGCTGGTTTATAACAAAGCCTTCATCACCCTGAAAGCATGAACGCCTCCTCTGGCAAAACCCACTGCTTCCTAGAGGCTTCCAGTCCTCTACCAGCATTAACACGTTGCTTCTGAGACCAGATCGGATGACAGCAAAATACACCAGTATCAATCATATGTCAGTAAATCAAATATCAATATTCTGGCTTGCCAGAAAAGGAGTGCATTTTATTTAGACCAACTCAAAGAGGAATTTCATCTGCTGATTCAGATCACTAAACAAGGAAGAGAATTAACTCTGATCACAMCCTTTAACAAAAGCATCTGTGCACAGTGACTGTGCAAGTATCAGAATATTCATGGTCGAAATGACGTCTTAGAGCRTAGCTGAGCTGGCAAGATACCTCACTTTGAAGGGCATTTTGCTTTGCCTGCTGCAGGCACAGATCAACTCAGGTAGAGAGTGCTTAGAGGCCTGATAGACCTCATGCCTCTTCCTTCCATTCTTCCTAAATCTTTTAAAAAACATGATTGACCCTTCCGGACCTCTCATTCTAACTCCATTTCTGCTTTAATTTTTTTCTCAGCCCTCTGCCCTGTTGCAGCAGCTSTAAATGACTCAAGGGATTCATGCCATCACTCCCCCTTCTGAGGCTTTTATGTTTCAATTCTATGCTGTTTCTAAACAGAAATTCTGCAATTTGAACTGTTTCTTTTTATGACACTGTTGGAAAAGCAGCAGTGAATTACTAAACAAGAGTCTCATAAAAACAAATTCTCCTTTCAATTGTGTGCTGTGGAATGCTGGCCACTGTGGTCGTGTGAATATTTTGTGTGGAGGTCCACTTTGATATCTCCAATAGAGATGAATATTTGGGGTTCATTTGAGGAGAAGATCATCCCTTTAGCAGGGATTTAGGAACATGCTGACAAAGGCTTGAAAATACTTATGTGAAGGGAACACAAATGTCTTTCAGTGGTTACTATATTTTGTATCTTAAAGCTGTTTATATTTTACATTGTTGATTCATGCACTGATGTTTATTTATAAAGGACAATTCTTTTAAAACCCATCTCAGCAATGAAAACAAAAGCATTTCGATTTAGGCACTTTACTTTAAAGCACCTTCACTACCTGTTGGTTAAAATCAGAAGACCCAGTCCTCGGCCCTGCATTTTGCTGTACTTGGTTTGCCCCCACAGGACATGTAGAACCTGAACTCCTATTGCAATGCGTTCCACTTTGTTTCACAAAAACATGGTTAATGCAATTTGTGCATCGAGGGAGGCAACTTCAGCCTATTCCCACAGGTTATTGCGCCTTAGTCATTCTGGGAATGTTATTAATCTGTTTATTAAGAACTCTGGAATTATTATTAATCTGTTTATTAAGATGCCACAACATAGCATAGCCTTCAGCAGAGATAGCTACCTTCTGTTTACAGCTGCCACTCGGGAAAGCATCTCTGTTTTCTACTTCAAATTTGACTAAGCAGTAGTACAGTATGTTTTTTTATTATTAATTTAATGAACTTTAAAAATGCAAATTCCATCGTTTGTGACTGTTTTCCTTACAGTTTGATGTAGTAAATGGGCATTCAATTTCTTAAAAAAAAAATTCTCAGTGTTTTCTCAGTTTAGTGGCTTTCAAAACAAAAATCTGTTTCACATAAAAACTGGTTTTATATTTGTWAAAAAAGAAAAAACAAAGTTGCAATGTTTGATGTTATTCCTGTCCTCCCATTGGGTMGTTAACACATATATTGCTTTGTTTGTTTTCAGACGCTTGGAACAAAACCTCATCAAAGTCATTCCTCCTGGAGCTTTTACCCAGTACAAGAAACTTAAGAGAATGTAAGTTTTAATAACAGGACTAACATGCAAGAGTGATCTTGAATCTTTTAACTTCAAGTTCAGCATCTCACTCTTACAAATGTATTGGCAATTTCTCTGTTGAAATCAGTGGGAATTGCACAAATAATCACTTCACAGTATAAGCCACAGCGGGTTTGGTCCAGGATATGTAGGAGCGTGTGAAATCCTTAATGCTCAGATTCACTTTTTGCTATAGACAATATGAGCTCTAATTAGTTGCTGTAACTCCATGTAACTTTGAATCTAGCTCCCCAGAAAAGATTATAAGCTCTTTTTTTGTTTTTCTCTCTCATTCTGATTTGTTTGCACCCCTTCAGTTCTATTGACACCAGCTATAGCAGGAGTACGTGTCCCTGCAGAGCAGCTTGGATTTTCCTAGTGCGTTCAATGTCCTYGTATTGATGTTGTCTGATTGTTTGCAAGAAAACAAAGCAAGCTGCTGGAACATGCTTCCTCTGTATTTTAATAACCAACAGATACCTAGACAATTCCTTTTTAACTGCTACTTGTGCTGCTTCTCTGGATTTAAGTAAAATTCACTTGTGTTCCCATGCAGATAACCCAAGCTAACCTGGGTTAAGAAGAACCAGACCAGGGGAAGATCCTCTGGTCTTCCTTCTTTCTATTTTTTATTTTTAAGTAACATACGTTGTAATCCTGTCTTACAGATAATGGTCAATTGAATTTCTCCCACTTTGCCATTCTATCTAAGGGTAGATGTGCACCTTTGGATGAGTAAGTTGTGGAAATGAGAGAGGTAATTTGGTCTTTGTAGCCCATTGCAAAGACTACTATTAAAATTGCCTTTCTCATTGTTTTCTGATGCAAACAATACAGGAATTAAGAAAGYGTCAGCTCATTTCACAAAAGATCCTGGATCATCAGATAGCTYATGCTTTTGGAAACTGGAATGAGCTAAGCTCTACTGTTGGATTTAGGAATAAAATCACAGTGTTTGCCAGCCCAAAGTCTTGAAGTTCCTAGAGCTGGAGAGCTGTAAATATGGATCTTAATATTTAACAGATCAAATCATCAATCTCATAGATACTCTATTCTTCTGTCTCACTTTCAATATAGCTGTATGTATTTTTAAAGAAGTACTGTATTAGATAGCAAGACAGTAATTTCAGTGAATAATGATGGATCTCTTTCCAGTGACCTAACTTCTGACTCTTTCATTATTAAAATCACTACTTCAGCTCTTTCTGAGATATAACTAATTTTAGATTTTGGCAGTGTTTTACTGTCCTTTCAGTCTTTATGATTGGTGAACTCTAGTTTTATGGGACTGAACCAAAAAAAGATCTTCAACTTGACTAGCTTCTCAACCCAGTGTGGCCCTGAAGTGATTAATATTAGAAATTTACTGCAGAATTCCATCAGTGAGGGGTGGCTTAACAGGTTTCTRGAATACTATGGGCATAATCATGGGGATTTGAACTCGCATTTAATAAGTTATTATGCCAGATGACCTCTGTATCAAAGCTTAATTAATGTGGTAGTGTTTTGTAGAAGAATTTGGGATAGATAGTTATGCTGCAGAAGGTCCCGTAGCCAATATGATGTTTTCCAGGTTTAYTTTTGACCTGAATCCTTGTGGAGGCTTTGGTGGTGGTGAGGGGGACAGTGAGGCCTTGAATCCATTGTTATTTTTGTTGCATAAAGTTGAATTTATGGTGTGTGTTCCGTTACTGGAAGCGAGTGTTGACATCATCTTTTCAGAGTGCAAGATGTTACCTTCACAGGAAGATACTTGGTCAAGAAATTACCTGCTGAGATTTATACATTCCTTCCTTCTCTGGTAGGGAGCAGCAAGACGTGTTTGGTAACACTGCAGCCTCTGGCTTTTCTTAGTTTCATTCACTTTGATTTCAACCAGTGGTGCAGTAGCTTGGAGATTGTTGATTTCATTAATTGATGTCCTGCCCAGCATACAAATGAAGAACTATATTATTTCTGTTATTGTTACTATTTTGATAGTACTCAAGGGATAATATTAGCATATGGTTGGTCAGCCAAGGCGTAGAAACTGTTGTCAACATAGYGTGGAGTAACTCTGCCCAGACAGGGCATGTTGAATTTGTTTGTATATCCCCAGTTGTGCTTGTGCCATAGTTCTGTAACTCCTAGCCTAGCAGTTACGAARTTTCAGGCATTCCCTCACATTTTATTTGTGTTTTAATTTGTTTGTTTGTTTATTTATTTGTGAGGCTTTTTAAAGACTGCCTTGTAGCACAAGCCTTAGAGGCAGGTACATYGAGCCACTTTGAAAGAGGAGGGTGTACCTCTCTAGCTCTGATGCTTGTAGGGGGGTTTGTTGCTGTCAAATGAATTTTACTTTTTCTTAGCAGAAAACACGCTGAGAGGTCAGAGTCTTCCAAGTAGCTCTGTGGTGCTGCTGCTTCTGTTAGCAGCCTCTAAAAGCTAGACCATATATGACATGGATTTTTACTGAGTACTCTTGTCAAAGGAAAATAGTCCTTTTTAAATGTTAGAGATAATCAAGTGATCTGTTTCTAATAATGCTAGTCAACACAGGGAACATCCATCCAACGKTATTAATAGTTTTGCATTTGGCTGCAGCTAACGATGAATGTGTTTTGTTTCAAAACCTTTTACAGTAAAGATATTTCMGTCCCTGTCTTTGCCGTACAGTCTGTGTCCTCCTGCAGCTCCCGGGATATCCTTTCTTCCGTGCTGCAAAGTCAAAAAGAATTTATGTCTGTACGCAGTAACTGAGCACAGGCCCCCTGCAAGGTGAGTTAAACAGCCTTGCAGAGGGGGGAGATCCCTGGTGAGCTGCGAGGGCTGCCGGCGGGCAGGAGCAGGAGGTGACTCATGGTTTCCCTGCCTGGATGGAATCCTGATAAATTTATTACATTTCCAGCTAAAGAGCTGCGGTTCCACTGCGTGATTCTGGCGGGGCCCTACGCCACGGAAGGGAGCCTGATGTGACCCACGGCCACTTAGTCACGCAGGTTGCCGCGACGGGCGTCGATTTGTCTCGATGCAAAGCGAGCACAGACTAGGGTGATCTAACCGGGGGSCAGCAGACCGTAGGAAAGGAACAAAAGTACGAGGGCATAATTGAATCCTTGTGCCTCAGTCAAGTCTGAAGGAGACAGAGCCTCCTTGCCCAACAGCAGTGGAGCTCGGGATCTAATGGAAAGGAAATAATGYGCCTAATTAGCTTATAATGCTGATTGTAGTGCGTCCGCACGGGGAGGGGGAGTGTCATCACCCAGCACGCCACTCATGCAAGTTCAGGCACCATTAGTTATACGCTTGTTAGCATCCTGACGTGGGGAGGGAAATTTGACATGCAAATGTCAAAATGTGGCAAAACCTTAAAATAGTGCTGAAATCTTGGTGTCCAAAGCTAAATGGTCCTTTTCAAATGCCTGTCTCTGTTGGCAAACTCATGATTTCATGACACTGTAATAGATTTTAAAATGTTCCTGAATACACTGATAGCACAATCTTCATGTCAGACTTCTGCTTACATAGGAATTAGTAGACAAAAAGCAGCAAATACTGACAGACCTTCTAAACATCTTTCACTAAAGATATAAAACTAAATACTTGTATTTTCACTGTCAGTGCTACAGCCACTATGAATTGAGCTGAGGAACCACAAACCTTTGCTGAAGGATGCCCTTGTAGGGAGGACACTAATAGAAACCATGAGCAGGTCCCACAGCAGCTGTTTCATCAGCCTTTAAAGAGAACCGAAGAAAACCTCCCTCTGTGTGGCTAAATTTGAAAACAGAAAGTTTTATTAAAATTGTATCCAACAGAATTTATACCTCAAACATCAACCTAAGAATAAATAATGTTGGTTCATGTAAGTTAAGACTAATCCTTAAGGAGCTTTGGAGAGTTTGGTTGGGAATTCTGTGTGATTTGAGTATACTACCTGTTTCTAGTGTTTATAAAGATAAAATTCGTGATCATACTGCATTTCATTCACCAAAAGGTTTCTTCTGTAACTTGGACAAACACAGTCGTGCTGCCTCAAAAGTCATTTCTCTGGAGCCTATTCCATGCCTTTTGATTATTCCTGTTTCTCTGTGTCCGTATGTAGTTTGTAATTCCTCTATAGTACAACCATGGAGTTCTGCTTTTGTCTAACAAAGTATCTTCTTCCAAAACCTTACAGTAATACAAATAATTACTTTGAGATATAATACCCATTTTCATCAAATTGCCATTTACAAATATTCTTCTAATTCCTCCTAATTCTCTTTACAGAGACATCAGCAAGAATCAAATATCTGACATTGCTCCTGATGCATTCAAAGGCTTGAAATCTCTCATTTCACTGTAAGTAGAATACAGAACTGAATGGGTATTTGGGGAAAGCTTGCATGTAAGAAAAAGAAAAACGATAATGTGCTGCCTGGGAGAACTTATGTTTCTATGTGTAATTGCCAGCTTGTGTGAAGCATCTAATCTTTTGTACATGAAAAATTGGTCACAGAGGCTGGAAGGAGGGATGTTTACACAACTCTAATACGTTCTTTTATAGATGAACGCCCCAAAGGCTGGTTACTTGTTCACTTCTTCAAAGCCTTTGCTTTGGTTCATTCTCTGTGTCTGTTGTACATGTGCACCTGCAGGCTAATCCGTGCCCCAGCTCATCACAGCGTGCAGAAACCGTCTCGCAGCTCGGGCACTGCTCGGTGCGGGTAGTCAGAGTGGGGCTGGGCATAGCTACATCCATACCATTTTTTTTCCTGTACTGTGCAGAACTGAGATTGCACTTTTTTTAAAAAAAAAAACTACCTGGAGAGGAACTCTAATGAGGAGGTTTGTATTTATTAGATGTAATTACTACTTTATTAAGCTGGTAAGTGGATTAAAATATTACTCTCTAGTAGTAAACTAAGAGGAAAGTAGGATCTCTTTTGACAGCTGTTATTTTGTACGGGGCGCAGAAACGGTTTGTGGCACSAGGCTGAATTTAAACATTGCCATGTTTCAACCTAGCTGCTCACAGCAGTGCTAAAACAGGAAGCTTGTAATGGTAAGAGAGAGCAAGATAAGGTCAGAAGCTGCATATGGAAAATGAGCTTCAAACAAGACTGTTAGAAAAAGCTCCAGATTGGGAGAACAGGTTAAACTCAACCGGAAGGGCCTTTACCTGCATTTTACCTGTTTAGCTACAGTTTTAAAATGTTTGCTTCATTAATACTTATTTAAGATAGTTTGTTTTGTTTAAGTGCGGTTTATTTTTAAAAGCTGCCATCATTTCATTCTGTGCATGCTAGATAATACCAACAACTTGTTGACCAGTGCTCGTATTAGAAGGCTGTTCAGTACTTAACTTACAGGCTGCAGTACACTTTGGAGGCAGCAGCATGGGGAAGGATGGGCCTGTCGTTATGCGTGAATCCAGCTGGTGGAATGCCAGAAATCTGTATTAAGTGTTGCTAGCCTTTGTTGAGTAGCTGGAGCTGTGTTACTCAGTCTGCTGTGGAAATGGTCAAATCCCTCAGCACKGTCTGGAAACGATTCAGTAAGTGATTGCTATTTACTGAACACTACAGGTTTGGCGTATTAGGAAACTGCTGCTGATGCTGCAGTGCTTTCTGGTGGTGGCAGGCCTGGCTGGGAGCAACCTGGAGCTTCCCTGGGGCTTGCTTCCCAACTCCCAGTTGTTGGGATTGAGCTACAGCTAATCCCCTTTGGCTGGCCTCAGGAGTGGGGCAGAACCCATCGGAGTGGACGGAGGGAGAGGAAATAAGGATGCAAACTGGGCAGAAACGGTGTAGGGCAGGAGCAAGCAAAACGACYGCTTTCCCTGTGCAGCCGTCCAGAACGGCGCTCCGAGTCAATGAGGCCAGGCAGGTTTAAGTATAGCTAAATTCAGCTGGGTAAAATAGGGCTGAAGAAATGCTAGAAGGTTATGAGGGGGAAGAGAGAGGTGAGACAGAGCAAAGACTAGAGGACCAAAGAAAGCGAGCTGCCTCTGAACAGCTGGGCGTTGTTCAGCATTAGTTGCTGCCTTGGTTTCCTCCGTGCTGCAGCTGGAGGAAGCTGTTGCAACTTGCGGGCTGTTCCTGCCGCCTTTGGCAGCAGCAGCCTGCATGAGCAGCTGTCCTCCATGCTCACCCTGGGCTTTTCATTTCTTTGGACAAGTTTCCCATTGCTCAGGTAGCTCTTGCGAGGTTTTTCCCCTCCAGCTGAGAGGTGAGAGCTGCTTCCCTGGCCCTTCATGGCTTTTGTAGTCCCCAGCTGCCAGTGATGGTTAAGTGCAATRGAAGGTTGCTCCTTTGAAGCGCCCATGCTCCAGGCAAGCACCAAGGGGATGCAAAGGAGAAGCAACAAGGCCAGCTGGTTTGCTTGCCAGCATCGTCTCTTTTAGGAGGCCCATTTTTTTGRTGCCTGAGGCCCGGTGCCTTCATGGAGCTGCCTGCCCTGAAGGAGCTCAGCCTGCACGTGTGCAAGTCGGTGTGACCGGTGGCAGACGTTTTAATGAGACACCAYGGAGGGTTTAATTTGTCGTGCACAAATGAAAGTAAGCAGCTTTGTTCCCATTAAAATTGCAGCAATGCTTAAATTCCTGGGTTTCTTTTTACTGTGGAATTCCCGTTTTCTGCTCCTCCTTTTACTYCCCTACTTGCATGCAATTGCAGGACTCCCTGTGGGTCCAGCAGCATGAAAGTGCCTACTTGGAAGAGGGCCAGTATTTTTCAGCCTAGCCAGCTAATGGAGGCCTATATTTAGCAGGTTACTACTCTATTTCTTCTGCATTCATCTTAAGTTAGTGTTTCCAGGCAGAACTGCTGCCCAGAGTACTCTGCCTCTTGCACCTACATAGAGGTGGAGGGAAATATGGAGTATTGCAGTTTTCAAAACAGGAATGTTTATTACAGCAGCAGATCCCACAAAATATATAAAATGTAAATCTTTTAAAAGCGTTAAGTGATCCATGTGCTAACAGGTCGTAAGTTTTCATTTTAAATCTATACATTTTTTCAAGAAATCTCATACCTCAGGGAGCAAAACAGGTCACAAAATCCTAATGCTTCGAATAAGCAATTTCTGCCTTGGGTTTTCTCAACACTTAGCAAAAGAAAGGGGAGCTTGTTCCTGCTGGGACCCAGACACTCCCCGTTTCTCACTTGTAGAGTTAAAAAATAGTTTTTTCCACGCTGTTTCTCAGTGGTGTTTTGTTCCCTATGCATATGAAGACTATGTGGATTAAGGAGTATCTGCTCTTCTCTTCTTCCTAAACGAAAAAAAATTGCCACAAAACTAGGTAAAGCGAAGAGCATTTCACTACGAATTTTGCATTGCAATTTTGTTTTTTTAACAYGTGACCACAATTAAGGAGCAGGAGYGGTTGTYTTTAAGAACATTTGTTCTTCATCCCATTTTTTTCCTGGTTTTTCCTTCTCGCCTCCATCCATGATGATTATGCCTATAAGTGGCCCCTGTGCCCTGGCTCGGTATGTTCAGCAGCAGATWTAGTTCCGTTTTAGTGCCCAAAGTTCCCTTGCTGTATTTAGCTTCTGGGAGCTTGGATCTGTAGTATATTTTTGGCATGATCCCAACTTCAAGGCCATTTCTGGATAAAATGATCCATATTAGAGGATCCAACCCTAGCTAGGACCCGCCTACGGGAGGGCAGAGCTCTGGAGAACTGGCCATGAGGCCGCTGTCGGTGCTGGGCTCGGACCCAGCACCGCCGCCCAGCCCTGCTCTCTGCCTGCTGATGGATGTGCTGTCAGGCCTGGTGATTTGAAATGAGCAGTAAAACACTGTCGGCTGCAATAACTGCCAAACTTATTTTAAAGTAACAAATTGCTTTGGATAGTTTTACTGTGATTTATTTAGCCTTACTTGGTAGGAAGAAATATGGAATAGCATAGGAAAAAAAATCACATGTCTAAGTTTCTTTCAGATATTAAAAATTTATTGCTGTTTTTACCCCAATCCATTCCTCCTCTTTTGCAAGCTTAAATTCTTATTGAGCTTGTGCCATTGTGTTCAGCTTGGGAAATATAATTCTTCCTAACAAGAATTGTTTTCACAGTCGGAAGGAAAGTTAAAAGCRTTTTGAGGGCTGAAAAAGCCATTGCATAAAGTCAAAATTTGACACTTCAGTAAGAATGTTCCACCAAGCCAAAATAAAGGAACAGATAGCTGGAAAACATATGGTTGAGAGTGAGGGATTCAGTGTGAGAATTTCGTACCCAAAAGAACTCCAAGTCAACTTCCAGGGAAAAGTCTTTGTATTGTGGATCCAGCTTAACCAAGCAGCTGAGTTGCAGCTACCTTTGCATGTGGGAGTGCTTTAAAGGAGAGGGAACACTATGGTTCTTGTTTCGGACACCTAGGAGAGTGTAGGAGTGCAAAGTTGGGTGCACGTGGAACGCCCTGTGCCTCTGCACTGTTCTTCCTTGAATGGTCCCAGAGGTTGGTCATGTCTGGAGACTGCAAAGGTGCAGGAACACCTCTGTGTGCCCAGCCCCTGCTGCCCGAAGGCTGCTGCGTGCTTGGATACCTGCCTGGAGGAGTGAAGTTTATTGCTGCTGCACGGGCGGCAGCACTTCTGTTGTCTGGGATTTCCCAAGCTCTTAGATGAATCTGCGCAGTCACGTTTTATTGGTAACTATTTCTGCTGGTGAAGCATTCCTTTTAACTACTTAGAGCATCAGCTGGCTTGATCTTGCATACCTGCATAAGCTTAATTCTGACTAGTAATTAATTAGTTGTGTAACTGCAAAAAAAAAAAAAAAGTGCTTCTCCTGCCACGAGTGCCACCAAATACCCCTCACTGTCCCTGTGGCCTCACTGGAAGGATGGGGATGTCATTTTGGCYCCAGCCGGGTCCACTTGCACGTGTTTCTGACTCCTTTCTCCACACAGACTGGTTTCCAGCTTTGCAAAAATCTCCTGTGATGTGTGGTGAGTGTGGAGGTTTGCAATTCTTGATATCCCAGAAAAAAAGATCTCCTCGAATTCCTCTCCATTGGTTGAAGCGTTGGAGAGTGGAGGGTTTTCCTCCCTTGGACATAATAGCTGGGAAGAGAGTAAAAGTTCCCATGCTTCCTATGAAGGGAAACGGAAATAAGGAATAAGAGGCAATGCCACGTGTGTCTCCACCTCCTGTGCTGCTTTCTGGAGGGCTGGGTGACTCAATGCTGGCCCAGCCACAGACGGCGGCGGCAGCTAATTTGGCTCTGTCTGGTGCTGAGCATGAATATGAATTAGAGACGAGTGCCTGAGCTCTCATACTGACTTTTGTTTAGCTGCTAATTTGGTTGAATGTTAATRTGCCACATGCACATCAGCCCAATTAGGTTTGGAAATGCTTGTTTTCTTTCCATGGCTTCTAGAAATTGAAGCTTTGTTTTATGTTAGCAGCAATCCTAAAGAGCTTTGTTTTGTTTAAAGTGGTAGGTGCATAAAAGCATGCAAGGTTGCAGATTCAGTGGAACATTGCATTGTGGCCTCCCTACTTTTAAGYAGGCAAATGATAAATTGCTTTAAGCACAGTCTTAGTTTARTGTTTGCTTTTGGTAGTACCATAGYTAGGAACTGTGCTAGGTGTAAAGGTGGAGACTTTGCTGAGATTTCCTTTTAGGTGAGTGATTACAGCTRCAGAGCCAGAATAACTCCTCGTCCAGAGTGGGGAAATTTTCAGATTCTTTCCTCAAACATTTATAAAGCCTCACTTCTCCTATCTCCCTTAAATACCGTAGTACTGATGAGCATCAATTGTCCTGGAATTTCACCAGAGCAAGGCAGATGTTATTCTGTCCTCACAGAGGTTATCACATGTGGACTTCTGCAGCTKATGCACTAGCTAAAGAAATACTTTGCAGAGTGGGAGCTGAAAGGAAATATGCTCAGCCCTGCAGTCATCAACTTCATATTTCACCATTCTATGAATATTTTATTTGCAAGTGCTTTGGTCTTGCTTGCTGATACAAGCTTGCCCATCAGCCGCTTGGTGAGCTGAAAGGAGCCTGTGAACTGCCCATGTGAACGTTRTCCTAAAGCTCTGTGAAATCCCAATGACTTGAGAATTGTCTCTGGTTTTGAAGCTGTTATCTRAATGCAGCCTCCAAACCCTCCGAAGTCCAGCCATCATTTCTGTGTAGGTGTGGATAAAATATAAAACCTGTGTATATGGAAGGAAATGTGCTTGGTGTCCTGGCCCTGAGGAAAGCAGATTCACTGATGTGCATCTTCTGCAGCTGAAATATGGAAACTTTAGGAAAATACAGTGATATAAGTATTTATTSCAAAAAGCACTAATCATACCAACACATTAAAAGCCAATCTCCTGACTCAGCAATACATGCTAAAATAGAATTTGTGTTAACGTTTCTCTAGAGAAGATGTAGTGCTAAGTGATTGTTAGTTTATTGGATAGCAGTTCAGCTTCTGCTGTGCTACAGAAAACATGGAAAATGAACTTTCACGTTTAGATGGTCATATCTTAGTGGGGCTGTTTTATTTAGAATCATTTTATTTAGCCTCCAAAACGAGGCGATGTGGGAGCTTTGGCAATTTTACCTCTGACGACTGCTAAGAGTCACCCAAGGCAGCCGTGCTCTGGGGAGGCCAGAGGAAGCTGTTAATGGTCCGTTTTGCTAAGTGTTTGTTTTTCAATATGTTCAACTCGACAGATTATTTGAAATGTTGAAAGACGGAGAACGTTAGGATTTCAGCCAGCCTCCAGACCTCACACGGCCTTTTTATTCATTGCTAGCAYGCTCTTCCGCAGCAGAAAGCTGGGGAATGAACTAGTTCATTAACCCGAGCAAGCAGCTCTGCCACGAGCTGGTCTATAACCATGCGCCTCACATTAGGCCCAACACAGAAATCACAAATACTGTTTTTCCCATTTCCAAGTCCACTAAAATGCTTAGAGAGGAGAATTTTCAGAGGAGCCAAATGGCCTTCCCTCCTCCCAGGCCACATGMGAGCTCCTTGGTGACTTGTTGTGGTTAACAGCTCAGAGGAAGGCAGGAAGGAGTCAGTACTCCAGCCATGCTGAATGGCACTGCCCTGATCCATGTGACTTGGCTCCCATCCCTTACTGTAACAGCAGCGTTATCTCTTTTGCCTTTTACTTCTGATTCTGATGATGCTATATATATGCATTTCCTTAAATATTAAAAGTCARTCGTGGATATCTGTCCCTATTTGTGCCTGAATAAATCGAAACTTCTAATGTGACGCTTATCTATGTTATTAAATCTTTACCTATTTTATAACTAAACTATACGGAAATTATTCTTGACTTTTTGAAATATATGGCTATTTCCAGCCCAAGGTTTATATTGGCTAGTTGAAGCTGTAATAGCGGCTGGTGAAGCTGTAATACTTTATCCAGTGATACCTGTGTCTCATTTCATGCCAATTATTGTGTCCTGAGAGGTTCAGTTATATGAAATTTTTATCTACAATGGGCTTGTGCTCTCTAGCTTTTAAATTTGGTGTCACTGGGCAGAACTCTAGCTTCTGGCATCAGGCAATGTGTCTTTTAATGGTTAAAGCATTTCTAAAGAGGGTGAAAAAATCCTCGACAGAATGAAAAATATTATAGATACAGCTTTTGGATGAGGTCCAGTTTCTACATTAAAAATGCTTTCCAGCACCAGACATAGCCTGAATCATAACGACTCATTTAATACCACGTGCTCTCTGAAAAGAAAATGAGATCAGTTAAATGAAATGCCCACAGATCCTGGCCATGGTGCACAAGATCAATAAAGATGATAATGCAGAGAGGTGGGAGGACACTCGACCGATCGGTTACTTAAAATTTATTTTGTCTTCCCGTGTCTTTCAGAGTGCTCTATGGAAACAAGATCACAGAGATTCCCCAGGGCCTTTTTGATGATCTCGTGTCTCTGCAGCTGCTGTGAGTATGATCCTTTCTTCTTTATTTTGCACACTAGCTAGATTTACAGATTTTTCAGCTTCTGGTTTAAATACAATCATTCTTCTAGGAAAACTCGGTGGGACAAGCTGGTCTGTTGTTCTTTATGTCAGGCAACAGGGAGGCAAGGGCTGAAAAAAAGAAGGTGCCAATGGTTTTATAGCTGAGCGCTTGTAACTGATAATGGACACAGAGGAGTGAAGTTTAAGGAGGAAATGGGAGATTCAGTGAATTCCAAGAAAGGAAATTTGGTCACATTTGGCTGATGTAAGGGTGGGGATGCATTTTGATTATTTTTACAGATTTAGCATGTGTGGTTGGATATCTAGGTCCTTCAGGGCTACCRTGTTGCAAGTCCCTGCACATGGAAACAAACTGGGAATATAAAGAACTTACTGTTAGCAGCCATGCCTAGTTCCATATTTTGAATGTGCCAAATGTGGCTTAGTTGGAATATGTATTTGTGCATTCGGGTACTTTGTGCTATGTGTGATTTAACGTACGGTTGTGATCTGGGAGTGCAGTGACTCCTTTTAGAAGGAAATTGGCTTCTATTTCAGCCATTCAGTAGAGGGGGCAGAAGTGAAGTTGAGTTTAATCTGTATTTCTAATGTTCTGTTTAGCATCACAGATGATGCACTTGGAAAGATAGGGCAATATATGAAATTAGCCTGTATTGGTTTATATCACACTTGCATGTGCRCACACACCTATAGCCCCAAAGCAATAAATTATGTAAAAATATATAATGAAATGTAGCTTTTAGACATTCTATTTTAAGTCTTTCTGACTGTCTTAACGAGAATTGAAAGCTCATGATTACCAGTYAGTGTGTGTTACTGTGTGCTTGCTGTCTTTGCTGCAGCTTGCTAGCCTCGTATGCTATACAAATTAAACGTAGATTTAGGTTATAAGTCTAGGATCAGAGCCAAAGAACTAAAATTATTGTAAAATAGTTGATGTTGCTCTACATGTGCAGCCAGATGGGCAGTTTAACCATAAGATCTTAATTGCAAACATGGACTGTCCTTCCCTAGAGAAAGACGAGCAGGAGCACATATGGTTTGGCTGTGACAGGCCTTGCGCCGAGACGGTGACAAGCTGTTCATCCCCTCCTGCAGACAGCCGGTTCTTTTGCCTTGGCCTTTTGCACACACTTTTTCTGGCAGCTCCTTTCCTGTCTCCTGTGCTATACCCGACAAGTTGCTTCCACTGCAAGGGCTTTGTAGCCCGGCGCATATACTGAGAGAAGTGAAGTGAGTATATTTAGGGGGCGTTGGGTACCGTGCATGAGAATAAGCAGCGTGGCAGCTTTGAGAAGCTGGGGCTTGGCTCGTGTTGGTGCAGGTTGGCGAACTCGTGCTGTGTTTGGTTCAGGGAGGAAGCTGCAAGCAGGAGGCAGAACCTCAACTCAGGACTTAGACTGCTGAGAAGGAACCGAGTATTTTACAGTGACAAGTTTGAAGTCGCTCACACAGTCACTCTAGGATATTTACAGGTGGAATCTTTCTCAGTAGAAAAAAAAAAGCATCACTTAACATATAAGATACATTACGCTGTGTCCTATAAATGTGTGTTTTAAATAAGGCTTAWAAAAGTTTCCACTGCCATACATCATAGTCCTTCCATGTATGTAGTGTAGGTTTTCAATGAGCTACACAGTTAAGCAGTAATTTTTCAGTGTGAATTAGCTAAAGTGGCACCTTTTGTTAAAGGAAGCAAAATCTATGTGGCAGAGAACAGCTACAATGTCTTGAACTTAAACCATTCGGATGATCTCCAACTGAGCAGATGGATGTAAGCAGGGAGGGCTCCAAAGATGGCCGCAATCCGGAGTTCCCAGGCCGGTTCCTCCGGAGGCGTCGATGACTTTTTGAAAATATCACAAATGCAGAGTAGCTGTTGGCAAGGCTGATGTTGAGTGAGCAGGGTTTAAATGYGAGCAAATGTCTGCACACTTTGCAGATCATGGCTCTGAAGCAGCTATTATGAGATTGCTTATAGTATTTTAATGGATCCCTAAAAAACAAATGGCATTCATTGGTCTTAGACCTGCTGTTGAATAGTTGGAAAAGTGCCCTGTGATTAGATCTAATTTACTGTTCAGTGGGCTCTAGATTGGATTTCTTCTTATTAGTCTGGAGACACACTGATAAGAAGGCCCTGATTAAAGTATCCTGGTAGCCAGCRTAATTTCCTAAGCTTGAGATGAAGCATTTTTGAAAATACATTGGAATTAAGGGAAGAGCGGTACACACCGTCATGAAGAAGGAGCGGTTATAGGTCCTGTATAAAATTTAATGGYTTGGAATGAAAACGCCTACTCAGAAATGGCAGAGGAGCCAGTGCTGTCACTTCCTGCCCTAGCTGTGTCTCCGTGAGGCTGCTCGGAGGGCAGCCGGTCCGAGCGCACGGTCGGGATGCCGGGCAGCTCCTTCCTCGACGGAGCCGTAGCCATGCGGGTGCTTTGCTCTGCGGCGGCACCACCAGCGTGCCCAGCACTGGCACAGGGCAGGGTAGAGGCATGTTCATGACAGCACTGGCATCTGGCACCTCCCTCTGCGGTGTGGGAGACGAGGAGGCAGAACAGGGTTCAGAGCAGCAGAACCCCTTGGCTGTCAGGTAGCACTGCCGTGGGGACGCCAAAAACGTACGAGACGGGAAAGCAAGCAGCCAYGGACAATAACCTCTTCTTTTTATTATTTTAACCCAATTGAGGTGGATTTAAAATGCAGTTTTGAAGGCTTCATTACAATTAGCTCTCTTAAAGAGCTCGTGTTCCCCGCATAATAGATATAGGTCCCTGCAAATAGCCACATAATTGGATTTCTGTTAATTTGCTGGTTTCACAAATCTCCTTGCTTCTTCCTAAATCTGCAGTTGTAACCAGCACAGCAGCAAAGGTCATCGCCGAGTCCACCTGCACGCGTGTTCTGGGGTTGGAAGCCCAGGTTTCGTGGACACCGTCACCTTCCTCACGTGGTGTGAGGTTTTTGGGAGACAGCAGGCAGGCACCTTTCTTTTCAGCAAGGTCTAGTGTGTGGATCAAGTGTCTTCTGAGTATTTTAGTTGATTTGGATTTTAGGGAGCTATTCTGTTTTCCAGAAAGGGTCAGGTTTGATTTTTTCCCCCGCTTCCTGCCCAGAAAGCTGTGACTTTATCGCTGTGAGAACCCCTTTGAGTTGGGGAAGAGTGGTTGCTTAATTYTCCTGGTTTGTCTAACTTGCATCTGAATTTCAGAAGAATAGAAAGCCCTCTAGKTTGTGGTGGACGTTTTCCTGTAACCAGGAGCAGCAGTCAGTTGGAGTGCCYGTCCAGCAGGCCTCACGCTAACCTTAGCATGACGAGAAGCTGCCACCAGTGCAGATGTCCACCCCATGGACCTTTGGGATCTCCTGCAGGGTGGTCAGGCTCTTGCAGCCCCCTTGAGCACGCCAAACTTGTGCAGGGGGCACATTTGGCTCTTTCTTGGCCACCCTGTGACAGATGAAGCTGCTGGTGGGTGACTGGCTTCCCGGGGAGCCGGTGTCCAGGGCCGGCCTGCGGCACGTGGAGGTTCCCGGAGCTTGGGCCGGGAGCTGCGGAGAACGGGCACCGCGTCCATCACCGGACTTTTCCATGTCCAAGTAAATGCCCTTTCYCCCATGCAGCCGTATTAAAGCAGACATTCTGAGAGCCTTTTTATTACAGTTAAACATTGAATGCTTCGTAATGCTCTTTTTCCTGGAACCCAAAGATAGTATAAAATCTAATGCTTTAAGAGATTATATAGCAAAATAATATAGGGGGATATAACCTCATTTTTCAAATGTCTGACAAGTATCAATTTTCAATAAACCCTTTTCCTTGAGGAAATTTATTTTGCATAGTTACTGCTCATAGAAGTGCTTGAGCTTGTTGGTCTTAGGTCTTCTGGTCAAGATCGCCATGGTCAGCTGGGCAAGCTCTGAGGGCGAGAAGGAATTAGTGCTCTGGACTCTGTTTWGATGCAGCTAGAAGTATGGATACCCTTGGGGTGTATAAAATTAGAAGGCTGTGGTGTGTTGTATTCCTCTCCAGCATAAAATTAAGCCAAAAACATAGGGATTTCTCCTTTTCCTTAAGTCTATAAAGCCTTTGATCATCAGGGAGAACTCAGATGTGCATCGTGGTGGGAAAAAGACCAGTAGTAGTAGTACCAGATAGAGACATAGYGACAGGTAACTCCAAAAGGGATGAAGAATTAATCTTCCAGCTTGGTTAGAACTAGAGCTAGATCTAATCTTTTCTATTTCAACTGACCTTTATTTAAAATAGAACTGTGTGAAGTGGCAAGTTGTGTGTGTGTGCCTSCAAAAGCCATTGCTTTTATCACTCTTCCTGAAACTCAACCAGTCAAATTTTGATTTGAGTTAATTCTCCTTTTTACCTGCTTTTTATGCTCTCTCTACTTGGGTTCATAGTGAGATATTTAGGCTTCCATATCTCTTCAGGGAGGTTGCTTGGAAAATAATTCCGTGGCAAATTTGTCAAGTCTGAAGTGCTTGGGCTCATTTGTAATTCTAAACCAAATTCCAGTACTTAAGAGCTTAGAATAGTATCTGCCAAATATTCCTTGTGTACTTTTAGAGCTTGTTAAAAGCTCAAGGCAAATCCAGTGAAGCGCGCAGCTATGCAAGATATTTTAGAAAAGGAAGACATGCAGTGTGACTCTAAAGCATGYGCATCAATTCTAGTATTTTTGTATTATATACATAATGTTATRTACATACTAGCATTAAACAGTGATACAAAATGCCATATGAATAGGAGAGTGCCAAAAGCCAGCTGCCCGTGTCCAGGCCCCTTACACTAGAGTAGTYTCTCCCCRTAGTGATCTTTAAGTGATACGTAACTTGTCGTTCCATGAAATTTTTCATTTCTGTCRTGACCAAGAGGCAAAATAAAGAGGCCTCGCRGTGCCTCTGCCCATGGAGGGTTCARGACTGGTCTCAAGGAAGCCCTGAGCAACCGGAGCTGTGTTTCTGAATTCCCAGCAAAAGGCCGTACAGGAGCTTTTCCCGGGGTTACTCCAAGTCCCGCTGGCCGCAGCAGATACCATGTGGCCCAGGTCTCGAGCCCTTAATAGCTTTATTATTTCGCCTCAAGCTTTTTCTTCCTTCAGGTTTCTGCATTTAGGCTGCCGTTGCGATAGCATTGCTAAACTCAATAAGTGCCGCTCAAGTGCGGGAGCAGCATCTGCCAGGCGCAGAAACGCAATTACGGCCGGGCTCTAATGAACGGCTGCGGCCGCCGCTGCCTTCCCGGTGTCGCTTCCCGGTGCAGCCGGGGTGGACGTCAGCGCGGAGCTGAGCGGCCCTCCTGACGCCAGCGCCGAGCCGCCGGGCTCACCCGGCGCTTGCTCCGGCGCTCCTTGCTCGGGAACAGGGAGCGCAGGAGGTTGCGCGGGACGCGGTTGTTCCGCTGCGCGCACCACGTTGTTGGGCGGTTATGGGAAARCAGCCCTGACCTTATCTGCAGCCGCAGGTTGGGCGCCCGTGACGTTGGAGCAGCGGCGTTGCGGGTGCTAKGACAACGCCTGCGTGTAGCTCGCCGGCAGCAGCGCGGCGGGCACGGGAGCGCTCGGAGTGCATTGCTCGGTGGGACTTGCAGGTTTTGGGGTGAGGACTGTCAGGCTCTGCTTGGTGCTTCCCTTTTGGCTCGTTATTCAGCTCATGAGTTTTCTGTTGGAATAAATTTGTCATYGCCGTGGTCGTCATCCAGTTTCCTGAGCACGGAGCAGCACTTGAAGCTCGTTCAAGGGAGCGGGGCGATAAGTTTGCACGGRGGTTACCAGCTGGAGTATAGACAGACTCTTTGGTGGTCAGGYATGACGTTAGAAAATGTGGATTTTAGGAGATGCCCAAACGTTCGGACATAGTGAGGGGCAGTCAGATGGTTCCCTGTCCCTCCAGATCCTTCCAAGATATTCCTGGGCTTTAATACAGTTGTTTTGCCAATAAGCTACTAGCTGGGGCTCAGTGCTGCTGCTGAGTATCCCAAGGAGGTGACCACAGTCCTTCCCTACGGAAGCTCCCTTTCAGGTGTTCCCACGTTTATCAGTGTGCTAAAGCAAAACACAATTCTGGACTCCCTAATAATCCCGTGAGAAAATGCCAAAAAGAACATGAAATATATTGACTTGTCAGAATTATATTGGTTTCTTCCAACTGAGTCTTTTCTCCACGCTTCTGTAAGGCCCTTGAATACAGGTGAAATCTTTGGCCACAGACTATTGCTGTCCAGTGAAAGTAATATATATTTGAGTTTTGCTTTTACCCATGCAAATAACTTCCTTGGAAGTCTCCCATGTGTCCTATGGTTGTCTTTTTCCACTTTCCCGGAGCACATGGGATGTGCTGTTGGACTTGTACTGTTGTCACCATCATAAGGCAGGGCTGCTGGAAAGGACAGTGTCGTCATTCCTGCGTGACGCRTCCCTTAGGCTGGTTCGTGTCCCTGTAGTGATTCCCAGTCCGTCCTCCATCGACGGCACCTCGCGGCACGCCAACATGGCCAAGCTGCTCCTGCAGTCCCCGACTCGTGTAGCTCTTTGCTGAGCGTTCGATTGCTTGACTTCACTGAGCTGATAATACAAACTGCCAAGGGTAAAAGCCATCTCAACATCCCCTTTTGCTCTGAAAAAAAAAACCCTAACAATTTTTCCAATGATTTTCTTTTTGGAGTTCAAAATATTATTTAAGTKTTAATCACTTGAAACTGTGCTTGGGCATATAATTCAATTATGGAACCATCTTGATTATGCAGATGGTGCTTGGGAGCAGCTGATACAGTTGTGGTGCCGGTTCAGCACACGCTCCTTCAGAGGGCTCAGCCGAAGCACATCCTGATGTCTGTGTGCGTGGGCAAAACTCACCCTCTCAGGAAACAGCATCATGGAGAGTAAGGGGGCTGCACTCTGCACCTCGCCAGGGATCCCTTTCCAGCCTCAACATGTCCAGGAGGATGGACACGGAGGCTTGAGTTCATAATCCGTCATCCCTCCGGGGCGTGTGCGCCTTTATTCCCACGTGAATTTTTATCCGCCTGTTGAATCCCGCGCCACATCTGGAAGCCGTGTGTGAATCTCGCTCGCTCGAGCTGACAACAGAAAGGGAAAATTAGTGGAAACCACTTTCACCGTAAATTGGCGCAGAAGAAACACCACATAGATCTTAGTAAAATAAGCCCAAAAGGTTAATGTTGACACTTCTTTCAGCATGAGCCTAATGAGAATGAACCTTTGATCTCTTTTACTGCAGAGTTCAGYGTTCAAGCGAGCTCAGCATTTCTGAGGGCTACAATAGGCATCTTTTTTTCATCTGCCTTTGTGTTAGTTTGGATCAATTCTCATCACTTTTAACTATATGCAAGGCCAGYCTTATAGACCTAATTAGTAATTATCTGCCATTAGTGGGGCTGTGATAGCTGAGAAGGATTTAACAAAGACCTGCAGTTTCCACTGGGCACAGTATCCTGAGTGGGTATTCTGGTAGAGCCAAGAGGTTTGAAGGGGATATAAGCACTAGGACTACTGGCCAAAGCTCATCCTCTTMCTTGGAGCTTCTCATTTAAGTTTTTTTGCCTCACTGATTTCTGATCAGAAATATGATGTTAAAATATCTCGTCATCTACCCAATATGGCCATATCTGTGTAATTTTGAGTTGMGTTCCTGTCTGTCCTCTTCAAATGTAGGTGTTGCACAACTGTATTTTCTGGATACAGGGTAGGTGTTGTCCTCATTAGCCAATCTCCTGTTTCTCTACCGAGTGCCCATGAGAAATCGCTTTCTCTTGTGCTTCAGCAGAGATGCCTGTACACAGGGCAGGCTCTGTGGTTTGGGTTTTAACTCCTACACAAGTGTCAATGATGATACCACTGTGGATAGAAGTGGAATAGAAGCATTGTGCAAACCTGGAAACTTACCTCTGTGCAAATTCTCGTTCCCTGTGTTGGATTTATTCATTTTCTGTAGAAACAGATCGGAGAAGGACTTCAAATCCCACGTGTTTGCTGCAGTCCCGGGCGAGCTTTGGGCCGAGCACTTGCTCGCAGCAGTCAGACCTCAGGCCCATGCTGAGCATTTGCTCAAACCCAGTGGCTGCTGCCTCCTCCTCATGCCTGGCCCGCCTGTGCTTTATGGGGAAGATAAGACCCAGGCTTGAAGGGGAAATGCATAATGCATGAGCACTGGGAATGGATATTGCTTTGGCTTGGACAAAGGGAAGGCTGTAGAAGCAAGTACTAAAAGATGACATTGCTGCTGGAGCTAAATCTCACTGTATGATGCATTAGAGGAACTGCTCCTACATCATAATGTGAAAATCACCCGSTAACTTTCTGGTAGAGTCAGCAAAAGTGTGGATTAGGTGCCACATAATTACCAGTCACAAARATATAAATTACAGCGGGGATATACTAGTGCAGTTTATGATTTTGTATAATGAAAAAAAAAARATGCAACCTCATTTGTCCATCACTACCTTCTATGGGACCTTCTCTTATAACAGCATCAAACTGCTTTTTCCGTGGTATATCAACAAATTCAGGTGAATGAATGGTGATTTTCTGGGGCCTAGTGAGGCAAATGCTGTTCTGACTGTCTCGTATTTCCTGTTCGAGATCCTCTATTGGCTTGCAGAGGAGTAGAGAATCCCTTTTCCTTTCTAATGTTAAAAACATTTGCTTCTGATTTATTACTGGTGTGTGGCACCTTACCGAGGACCCGACGAGCCCCACTGTTGCAATATGAAGCCTTTCCCTCACTGCACGTTGTCTCCTACCAATTTTCCTTCCAAGTCGTATGTTGAACATATGGAGATGACAATGAAAGTTCTTGTGTGCTCCTGTCTGATGGTCTCAGAGAGAGATCCAGGTTGCTGTTAGGACTATATGGACTTGGCGCTGTTGATAGGACTCTGGCTAGATGACATAGGAGAACTTGCAGTAGCACTGTCCAAGATTTTATGAGTGAACTGATTAAATTCTACTGGCTGGTCATTATGTAGATGCGCAAAATAAAGGAAAGAGATGCCCAAATGCCGTTTGTGCTGCTCTTTGGTGCTGCACAGGCTTCTGGCATAAATGACATGAAGTAGGGTCATGGAATTGCAGGATAAGTGAGATTAGAAGGGACCTCGTGAGCTCTTGCTCAAATCAGGACCAATATTGAGGTCTGACCAGGTTGCTCGGGGATTTTATCCAGCCTGGTCTTGGAAACCTCGAAGGATGGAACCTGCACAAGTTCTCGAGGCAGTCTGTGCCACTGCTTGTGACACCCTGCCTTTCAGTAAGTTTAGTCCAGACGTTCAGCACCTTTCAGAATCAGAATCCATTTTCTGTCTTTCTCTGGTAGAATGAACTCTGCATGCTTAGCACAAGATGTGAAACTTCAGAAATGTCATTTAGACTTAAGAAAACTGCTAGTAGAGGAAGATGAAAGAAAATTCTCATTATGGAGTGTGTGTGGATGGAGTAGCGAGGCAGGCTGTATTCACCATCACTAAGTATATTCAACTTGCATTGGCAGAACATATTGTCTGAAGTCTTCTTTAAACATATATGTGGCATTTGGAAGAAATCTAGGGAGTTGTAACTTTAAAAAAAAAATTATATTAAGCTAGCTAGCAATGTTACATGTCTTCATATTGCTCTGGGTACGAAAGTACTGATGTCGACTGTGGTGTTCTCGTTTTTCTAACATAGCAGGGAAATGAATGCCTTCAAATGTGGGGTGGCTTTGGTTGTCTAGGTTAAGGTCTTTTTGGATTCAACCCCAAAGTTGAGTCTGTCTATATTTGATTACTACAAGATGACTGAATTATAAACCTTTCCTCTGTTTTCAGGCTTCTCAATGCCAATAAGATCAACTGCCTGAGGGTAAACACGTTCCAAGGTCTGCATAATCTCAAACTGCTATCTCTTTATGACAACAAACTGCAGACCATCAGCAAGGGGCTCTTTGCACCTCTCCGATCGATCCAGACGCTGTGAGTATGCAGGCGTATCACAAATGACAGCTCTCCTTTTTTCCCCAAAGATGTTGCCTGTCTTTGCAGAGGATTTGCCTCTGACATGAAGACAGTTTGGAAGGGACCTCAAGGCAGTAGCCCCTCCTTTTCTGCTGAAATAAAGGGAACAAGGAAAAGAGAAGAATTGCATAAATTTAGCGTGGCCACATTCCATCCTTAGAAATACAACTGTCATAAGTGCATTCAACTCCCCCAATAATTCATTTATGTTGTTCATTAGGAGGATAATACATGAGTTTGGCTCTGTGCAAAAGATGAACAGCAGACTGTTCAAAACATTGCCTAATGGTTCTTAATGAGCTGGTGAGTCAGTATCCCCCCTCTCCAGGGCTGAGTCCTGCTCTGCAGTTCATGACTTCTGGAACTACGTTTCAGCTGACATTCCACTTAGGGGAAATGATGCATTGTATTATTTGATCCATTAAGAAAATCCACAAAACATTTTCTGAGAGTCTTTGATTTCAAGGCTTTAGTAGTAGGAGAAGAGGGATCAGAAACAAAATTGGAAATGAAAATGTAGAAATGATTTGATGTTTCACAGAGTAAGGGTTTATCCTAAAACTGTGAGAAGAAGATAATAAGATAATAGTAATCCTTCAGGGCTGTAGTTGGCAGCCTGATATAAACAAAAAAAAAAGAAACAGTCCTTTCATAGGATATTTTGTGCATATATTTTTATATATTTGTGTATATTTGTAAGCCTCCTTGCATTTGTTTATGTAGCAAATATATATATGTAAATCCACACACATATATACTTTGATAGTCCATATGTACTGCCTGTTTAAATTTGTAAAATATTTTCATCTCATAAAAATGAACTTGTAGGGTGATTGCCAGCAACTTGCAGGGTGCCACAAGCTCAACCTTAATTTGCCAAAGAGATGTGGCCAGCACCGTTCACTGCAGAGCATTAGGACGCTGGAATAACCGCTTCTCTAGTGAGTGTGACTAGGCAGGCTTGTCCCTCGCAGGGCAGGGGGCAGGTTTCCCCCCATGTCACACACCCGTGCCTTCCTGCTTTAGCTGCTTCAAGCAGTGTATGTGTGTGCCTAGATGTACATACAAACATATATGTTCACATGGGCACCCACAAGCAAGGGAGATAAACAACCTTGTTTACAGAGGTGTTTAAAATAGACCAATTCAATGACAGCCCTTGCCCTGTTGCATTTTTTGTATATTCTGTTTGCATTTTTTGTATGTTCTGTATGTTTTGTATGGTTTTGTATAGTTCTTAAATGTAACTGCAAATGAGAGAGAAGTTTTATGGAGGTGAGAAAAAATACACAAATAGTAACAGAAGAGAGCTCTTTTGAGGATACACCTTTACACCTCTGTCCAGAATCAAATTGAAACATGTGTCTCTTTCACTGTTCCCAGTTAACGTAGGGCCCGGAAGCTAAAGGGTTGGGTGCACGTGCATTAGCAGAGATCAGAGTCAGCCCCTGACAGAGGCCTGCTGCAGTGCTCAGCTCTATCAGACAGGAGTCCTGACAGCAGCAGGGAAAGGCTCTTTTCCTCTAAAAGACTCAGAGGGCTTTACTGGTAAAGTCTAACCCTCTCCAATTAAACACTTTGCTTTTCCAATTTGTGGGTATAGGTCCTGCAAATGCTGGGACTGGATAGGTTCAAGCTTTATTTGGCATTAACTATTTATTCTGAAAAGTTAAAAAAAAAAATGATCCAGCTGGAACTACCTGTATGGCGAATTCTGTTACGCATGATGAGGCAAACATAAATTTCTCCCTTGAGGGAAGAAATCTCTGTATCATTTCTGTCTTTGCACGCTGATCCAAGGCACTTACCCACAGTGTGGTCCCTTGGAAGGTGAACTTGCCAATAAAATGTCTTTTAAACCAGGCTACACAGCAATCCCTCAGTCAGGTGCCGTTCCCTCACGGAGCATCATTCCCAGTGCTCGAGAGACAGCACCAGGCTTTGCAGATGGGAAATCTGTGTCCTTTAAAGCAGGCTTTGCTATATTAATTTTTGTTTCCTCCATGCAAGGGCTTAACGAGCTACGACATGCGGTAGCTCGCGGAGCGCTCCATTCACGGGCAGCGCCGCGCGGTTTCCGCCAGGCCCGGCCTCTCGGACGCTTATTCAATTACTGGACCCTTCAGGTTTGCGTTTGTGATGGAGCACAGTGTCACAGGTCACTTCTGATTAAACATCCCATCCTTCTCGCAGACATTTAGCTCAGAATCCATTTGTGTGCGACTGCCATTTGAAGTGGCTGGCTGATTACCTGCAGGATAATCCGATAGAAACCAGCGGCGCTCGATGCAGCAGCCCGCGTCGCCTTGCCAACAAACGCATCAGCCAGATCAAGAGCAAGAAGTTCCGCTGCTCAGGTAATTCATTTATCCCGGCTGTACTGCACTTGCAATGCAGAAATAAGCAGCTCCAGAGAGCCTGCTAATCGAATCTGCGGGACAGTGTTTGCTATAATGGATATTATGGAGCATCTTTTAAAATTAAATTTGGAAAATTGAGTTAGTTCCCCAGAAAACCAATTACCTTATGGATTAAAAAAAAAAAAAAGAGGCAGTCTGTCTTCTGTGTCTCAAGGAAATAAAAACAAAGGAAAGGGAGACGCTTGTGACATTTAATTTTGAAAGGATTGCTGGCTTATGAAATGTCTAAGAAAAACAGTGAAGATATATATGAATCTATGTGGCAAATGTCATATTTTGGAAGGGTGGAAGCTGAGTGGATTTTCATGGAACTGGTATTCTGGCACAGCCCTTGTTGGTCTGGGTGGGAGCTGAGCTGCAGCAAGGCCTGGGACCCAGAAGGCTGCAAATGCTCTGGCTGGATGTGTATACCATTGGCAGGGGTATTTCTGACCTGGGACATGGGTCTTCAGGCTGGTGCTGGGGGGATGAAGGCCGCTCCTGTGTGTCCTGTTTTTGTTCTCCATAACCACCATGTATTAACTCATGGAAAGCTGCTGCTGAAATCAGTGTGATTCTCATCTTCAGCAAGTTTTGAATCATCACTCGTATGTTTTGTGAGAAGATTTTGTGTGGTGAGCTAGATGGAAACATTACCTGAAAATAATGTGCGGAGTAGCATAACCACCTCTTTCTGAACTCTAACCCTTTATTTATGGTCTAGCTTTCGATAAAAGGACATTTATGGCCTTGTTCAGCACAACTGAGCAGACTGTTTCTTCATGTGTTCTTTGTATTGGTTGTGTTTCAGATAACTGCATTTCAGGTACGCTGTAAAAACAAGCTGGTTTCAGTGGGAAAATCTATTAGTGTGTATCGAGAAGAAAAATGACTGTTATTGATGGAGTATCTTGCAGTGTTTTCTGTAGAAATTGATGTGATTTAGGCTCTTCCCCTCTGGAAAAAATACCGTGATTAATTATATTTGTGGTGCTAAAAGGCTGATGACACTAGATGGGGATGCAGCTCGGCGCCGAATGGCAGCAGCCCAAAACAAGCAAACAGAKTGCTGAGCTCAACCCTCTCTTCAGGAGGAGACTAAAATAAGGATAACTTCATTTGCAGTCAGGTCTTGGGCGTGCTCGTTAAAGTCCTCAATCATTTGTGTCTCAAGCCACCGAATTTCTATGCAAAACTGAAATTGTGACATACTTTTATCTAGGTTTTTGGATTGTGTCCATTATAGTAACAAGATAATTAGTAATATTCATATTTAAAAAAAAGTTGAAATGAAAATACATAAATACAATATCGAAAAGCAAGTGCACTGCAGAAGCAGATCAGTATACATCTGTTTGCCATTGTTATTTCATCTGCTTTTGTTAACAGGTTGGAGAAATGAATGTGCTGTGTATGTGTATGTATTTCTTAAACAGGCTATTGGCTCTTGGATAAGGCCAACGCCATCTGATACCATTTGTGAAAGGTCACAGCTAAAAGGGTGGCAGTGCTGAACGCTGTACCCGGTGATGTGGAGAATAATATTTTGTGTGAGTTCTTATCTTGGGGGTCCTTTCCATAAGGCTTTAGGCTGTTTCTTCCTTGCGTTCCAGTTCTAGCAGTTTATCAAAACCACATGGAAAAGGCATAAAGCTGACTTAAGAAGGTGGAGGGCAAGGATTGTGTGGCTTCAGAACAAAGATTTCAGCTGGATGAGAACTAATTCTGCTCGAAAGCCCAGTCAAGAAGTTATCCCTTCCTGCACAGTCTCCAGCTGCGGATGGGACACCAGGAGCTCGGTGCAAGATCCGCTCTGAGGAAATGGGCAGCCTCTAATGCTGCAGGAGAATCTGAGTTTGTAAATCAGTGCAGAGACCAGACATCCTTGGCACCAAGTTGTCCCTTTGAATCCTGGCTGTTTCAGACTTGGCACTTAGCAGGAATTTTCCATGTTTTCATTTTGTGGGGTCTGTTTCGTCCCAGGATGTAACACAGCAGATCTCTGTGCAGAGAAGCCCGGGAGGTGCAAGTCTTGGTCATTCAGAGCAAGACTCCTGAGTGGTGCTTTGCATTGCCCAGGGCCAGAACAAAGCTCTGCAGTGCAGTAAAATATATCTAGAAAACTTTTTTTTTCATAGTGTTTCCTTCAGCTTTTAACCGCAGCTCCCCATCATGCTTCTGGGTAGTGCTCTGCTGGAAGAGCATTCCTCCTTTCTCAGATTCCTCAAGGCACTTTTCTCAGTTTCTGTTTCCTCTCTGAACCCAATGACTCAAACTTTTACTGGGGGTGATGAAGCAACATCTGCAAAGGTTATGAGTTGTCATAGGACAGGGATGCTGTGCAACTGRAAGATAATGTACATTATTCTTTTTAGAAGGAGAATTGAAAGCATTATACCATGAAATGAAGGAACAGCAGGGGAGCAGGCAAGTTTTTGCCTGCAGCTATGAGACAAGCAGAGCTGCTGGTTGTCGTGTCTAGTAAGTTTAAACCTCAGATTGCAGTGGATACTAATTTCTTGTGGGATTTTTCTTTCCATTTAATGTGATGAACCCAAATAATAATAAACCATCTTCTTGTTCAGCCCTTCCCCCAATATTGAATCACAGACTGAGACTAAGAAATTTCTTGAAAGAGAAACCAGGGACTAATGGGACTAAACATGGGACTAATCCTGTCCTCCATTTACAAAATGAAAATACTGCCTTTTTCAGTAGCAACAACAAAATCCTGCCAATGAGGCTCCCGTTTGTAGGAACAGAGGGAAAGAGCAAGTCTCGTGCACAGCAGCGTTTGCTTTCGTCCCCTGCACGGTGGTGTTGCTCTCCAAAGCAGCGCTGGGCTCCAGGAGGAAGGACGAGCGCTCCAGGAGCAGATTGTCCCATCTCTGCAGTAGCTTCGTGTCACTTGGAGAGTTGGCAGGATCCTTGATGGCCGTGCAGCACCCTGTGAACTTGTGCAGARGGCTGGCCTCGTGCTCAGGAGTCTCTTTTTCCACTGCTGCGATACACTTGGGTTTTGCAGTGTATTGTATATTTGAAAAGTGATGACGGGTCTACCTGCCATTCCTCCACAGACCATTTCTGACAGTGATCAAAGCCTGTGTGTATCTGTGAGGATCACATCAATGAAGCCTTTTCTAGCTCTTASAAATAAGAACTGGATTCCTATTTGAAGCCCTAAGAATTAGGCCTGTCTTACTCCTTCCTCTTGCATTGGAGCATACATTCCATCTAATTTGAATTAGATCCCAGAAAGGGCTGCAGCAGGAGGACAAGGAAGCACCTGGCYGCACAATTCTCTCCCTTTGGGGGCTTGTCTCTTGTTAAACCAAACCAAAGCCAGCCTCACTGACACCCACAGGAGATAGCTCCAGASCTGGCATCCTTAGACTCGTCTCCTACCTCTTGTGTTAGCCCTGTTACGAGCAGAGTGTTGCCAGCACCGCTCAGACACCTCAAAAATATGGTAGCATGGAGTTATTTCTCTGTCTGAAGTGGTCCCATGTGGTGRATTAGGGTCTGGAGGGAAAGGGATGAGATCACGTTGCCATTGCATATGTTGAGTTGGAGTCCAAGCTGAGTAGCACTCACAAGAAATGCCGGTTTCACGCTGTGKTGTGAGCGTGGAGGTCTTGAGGAGGGGGAATAAAATAACAGGTGAGACATTGGCRTGGAGAGAGCTGGTCAGCTAAAGGCAGTGCAAGAACGTTCGAGTCTGCAGTTGGACAACAAACGTTGGTCCGAGGCTGAGCCTATCTCCTGGAGGTGTCACGGGCTGGATTGAGTAGGGGCCCGCATGCAAATTCCTAGGAAACCTCCGATTCAAGGACAGATGACAAAACACATCGCTGATATTAGAGCAGCATCRACATTGGCACCAAATCATACAATTTTGTGTGGTATAGAATATATCCAGAAGGGTTCTTTTTTTTTTTTTTTTCCTTTTTTTTAGAACTGTCAGTAACTATGGCTTAATACTCCTTTTTCARTATGTTTGTAAAATTTAAGTAGAATGATCTTAATATAGAACCAGTGCTTACGATTGTTTTTGAAGTGTAATTTTCTGTGCATAGAAGAGTATTGTGCTTCCCTACTTCCTCTTATCTACAAAAAAAGGCAAAAGAAACCTCTGTGTTTCTTCACATTTGTTGCAGTAGTCTCCAACAAGCAGAAAGGCCAGAAAGTGCCTTTGGAGTATCTCACCTCATGTATTGGGGGAGTATAAATTAGGGTTTCGGCAGCCTTCTCTTTATGCACTGGTACCTCCTGTTCGTTGCGCTTGATGATTAGCTCAGGCAGTTACCGAGAGCCGTGTTTAATTAGTGCAGCAGAGGAAGAGAGATTTGTTCAAAGTAATCTCTAGAGGTTTCTCAGGAAGATGTTTGCAGGGAGTTGGCCAAACTTGTTCCTAGTAAGACTGAAAGAGTTCATAGACATTGAAATTACTGCCTTTATTAGAGAGCTCCTACTTAATACTAAAATCACTGTATGTTATATAAAACCATTTGGAAGACAGGAGATATTTCATTGCTTAACAGAGCACCATGGAGGAAATTATTCCAAGAACCAAGGCCAGAACTGATGCATTATTATACCATTGGCAGGAATGCTAGTTATGTGTTTAATTTCTAAATAAGTGAGGTAAGGATACCAGGTTCATGCATGCTTTGAATGAGTCATGAAAGAAAACTAATAATATGATTTTGTGTCATTTTGCATGAGTCAAGCAAGAAAATTAATAATCCAGTTTTTGTATCAGTGAGAACTCTGACTAGTTTGGCAGCTTTGGGGGAAAAAGGTTTGTTTTTTTAAGCTTCCCTTAAAACGCTGCTGCAGTTTATTCCTTAGAGAACATAAAGAGGGAAAATAAGGCAAATGGTCTTATTTTTGGTGCAGTAAGCATGCAAACCCAGGGCATGGTATAACTAAGGTCACTCTRTACTTGGTTCCTGCCATTCCTGAGTAATTTGCACGTTGTCTTTCTGCCAGATGATGCCGGTTCGTAACAAGGCTCTGAAGTGGAGCCCCCTGCTCTGGTACCTGYCACCTCTGTTCAATTCTCCCCTTGTTCTCTGCACAGGCCATGAATAACCTGCCTGAGGCTGAYGTTGTTCTTTGTACAAACCCCTTCCTAAGGAGAGGGGCGTTTTTTTAAGGTGCCAACATTGACCTTCACTCAAGTCCAGCAGAACGTTCCGGTTAGTTGGYAGGAGAGTCACCCTCCTCCCTTGATGGCTTCGCCCACGCGTGCCTTGGGAATGTGGCTTTCAGAAGTGCAACCCCTGGCCTGGCTCTGCAGTTATTGAAGTCGATGGGAGTTTTGTTTGGGTGGGAGCTCTCAAGGCAGACCTGAATGCCCTGCTTGGTGTGCCAGGGATGCAGGAATGAGCTAGGAGGAGTAAAGCTCCGTGAGGTCATCTGGGCTGCAGGGGACAGAGCATGCTTCCGTCAGCAAATGATGAGCGAGACCCTGCAAAGATTATGCAAACAATKACAAAGTAGTCCTGTTTACCTTATCTATGGCTTTAGCAGCGTGTGTTTTCTGTGGTGTCTTAAAGTGCAGTTAAGAAAAAAGAAGAGTTGGTAGTCATAGACATGAGCCAACATGAGTGCCACCAGCATGATAGACTGGTGGGACTTCACAGGGAGCATTTATGGCCAAAACGTGGCCATTGGCTCTACTGCACTATTGCTCATAGTACGAGCTGTGGTTTTTTAAGATTATCTTTTGAATGGTGGGGCAAGACCAGATGGCATTTGTACTGAGCGGGGACASCCGGCGGGCTGGGGAGCAGCTGGGGCAGAGCAGCATCGAGCAGGCGCCTCGTGTGCGGCGGCRGCGGCAGCGCGCGCCCCGCGCAGGGAGCTCCGCAGGCCTTGGGCAGCCTCGTCTGTCACGGTAGCTCTGTCTTGGCCGCACGYGGCTCTGTTCCTGTCCACTAACCCAGCCGTGCTGCAGAGAGCTCCTGCGGCCGCGGCGCGCGGGGCGGCCGCCCGCCTCCAGCACCTCTTTGCATGGGTGGAATGGAGAGCAGCTCTCGGGGGAACCTTCGGCTTGTGCTTCTCCGTGCTGCTTCCTCTCAACGCTCCTCTCTCTCTGGCGCTGCCTAACTCTGACTCTGGCTCTCCGTGGGGTTTTCCTTTGTGCTTGATCTAACCATGTGGTAGAACGATACGAATGGAACATGGTTCTGTCAAGCACCATGGAAGGCTGCATACTGCCTGCCGCATGGCATGCTCGGATACTTCTGCTCTTCTCACGGCCATCGAAAGGTGAGAAATTCCCCGTTTCTTGCAGGAGGAGTGGAAAAGCGGGGCCTGTTGCTTACCTGGACCCACGGGCACCTGTGGGACACCAGGGAAGCCCCAAAACTAGTGGTATTTGGAAGAGGCTTCCCCAGAGGCTTGCATGCAGAATAACCCCTTCCCATAATTACTCTGTTTAATTTTTATTAGAATGAACAAGTTAGACAATCTGTTGAGCCATTTAATTCCAGCCGTACTTCCAGAGCTGAAAAACCATTTTTGTGTAACTGCATTAAGAAACAGTAACCCAAGTCCCTCTGTTTTGAGCTGTTGAGTGAACCCTTCMGCTCTGGGCGCCCTTTGGGTGCTGCCTGGTGTGAGGAGGTGCTGGCTAATCCACCTGGCCTGGGGACTGGGCCCCTCAGCCTTGATGTGCTGCCGTTTGCTTGCAAAGAAGCACGCAGCTGCAGAGCTTCGGGAAGCTCCACGTAGCGGCGGCTCGGAGCTCTTGAACCAACGTGCGTAACGGAGCCCTCTGTGGAAACATCATCATCATCATCATCCAGGAGTCACCCACCGCAGACGGAGCGGGCACCCGCAGCGCTGCCTGCCTGGGTCTGGCAGTGCTGCCCTCCCTGCACGTGGGTGCTAGAGACCCTGGAGAGCCTCACGTGGGCGGTTTCCTACAGGGAGTTACTGCCCCTCTGGGCAGCAGTGGGACCAGTGTGTTGTGGAGCCATCGGGAGGACATCTGTGATCAATAACTTTTCTCTCCAGCTGTTGATCAGARTGAATGCTCCTGGAGTGAAATTGTGGCCGAGAATGTACCTGTTTTTTGCCTGAAAAACAATAAGAATTTTGATGTAGTGGCTGCAGAACAAGTGTCTGGATTTATTTTTTGTGGCGAGTGGGGAAGTAATTGCACTTCTGGCAAAGTGTTTTCTTTCATGGTCTTATTTTGGGTGCCAAATTTGGGACCACTGCATCCAAGTTTTCCAGCAAGAGTGCATCAAAAGCCAATGCTGAAGACCCTGACAAGATAGCCCGTTTTTTTTTTCCAGTAGCACAGATGATCTAKCTCTGCTTTGGAGTCCTTTGGGAATTGCCAAATGTTAAAAACTGAAACCAGCTTTGCTAAGCAACGCTTAAAAAGAAAAACAGGGGAAAAATTATTTGCTCTGCTACTCAGTTTCTCTGTGTGAATATTAGATATCTGTTTTTTTCAATGTGTGAAAATGTTATATTTCTTAATGTACTATTTTTCAGTRTGGTGGGGACATTTACCCTGTAATACTGGAGTATTAAGAGTACCCTGGTACCTGAGAGTGTTGTTGCTTAAGCTGTGAAGTGAAAATGTTTCTGCTGTGATTGGTAATTTGGATAAATACCATTGCTGTCTGTTAACATAGGTCAGGCTGCTCGGTTGCCTGGAGTCCATTCCTCTGTGTTTGCTTTGCCAAAAGGCTGGAAACAAAACCAAGGCCAATTTTCGCCCTCTGATCTTATACACCCCCCTCTTCTCCTCCACAGATCACTCCCCCATCCTTTTTCCATAGGAAGATGAACCTTGTGTCTAGAAGCAGACTAAAAATCATATCTTTAATAAAATTTTACCCCATGTAACTTCATGACWTTTGGGTTTACAGTTTCAAGGAGCATTTTGACAATGAGAAATAGAGGAGTTAGCTGCTGGATCTCCATGTCCGTGCTGAGTATGGAGAAGTTTTAATGATTTTTTTCAAGGTGTAGTGTAGTTATAACACTTCTAATAAATTCTGCCCCTGGTAACTATTCCTTATATGTTTTGCACTGTTTCCAGGAGTCATACTCAACCAAAACTGCTTTTTGGTAAATGTAAGACAGAATAGTTGGATGTTCTTGTAATCAAGCCGTGCTACATTCATCTCTTGATATTTCAGCCTGACTGCCAAGGCTGGGGTTTCAGGACTGAGAATCAGATGACTCTGTTAAAAGGATGGGGGTATGGGGAAACACTTAGCATGTGTTTTTTAAATGGCCACTGATCCTTACGTTTTAAGGGATTCCAGACTAATGATTGTGTCTTGAAGTGCAAAGGCTTTGGATTGAAGTTTCAGGCGTCCCTGTGGTCTGTGTCCGCTGCCATCAAGCAGAAAAGCAGCCTCTAGATCTCCCTTTAGTTATTTGATTCACAAGAAGCCTGATAACCTGCAAAGTGCTTAACCCCACCAAAGCAGCAGTGTACAGAGCTGGGCATAAGCCATTTCCCATGGTGTAGTTTAGGATTACAAAACTAAACCCAAGCCTATCTTTGGAAGCAGAATGCTGTAGGGCCTGCAGAGACACCTCCTTTCACTGCCTCACTCCAGGGGGCTGATATGTACCATAAATTAAAATAGTARTGGCTTTAGGCGATGCCTCTTTTTCCTATGGAAAACGGCGTGTGGCCGTTAAACGAGTAGCGGTAGCGTTATCAGTCAGGCAAGGAGAGGCAGCCTATGAATGTCATCAGTTCTCTCAAAACAAAATGCAGCTCAGGTTTAGGTTTTCATTGATTTTTCAGGTTCTTTTAAACCTGGACTTGTTCAGATCGTGCCTGGGGAAGCCTGGCCTGTTTGAGTTAGCACTTTCAGCCGAGGATTTTTGACTCTGACGGCTACCTTTTACAATGGCAATTGACTTTCAAGACTCTGGAAAAGTTTAAAAACACCCGTTGGTGGTTCTGCTCACTGGGCATCACCTGCCTTTCCAGAGACGACTCTGGTGATGCCATTATGAAATATGAAGTGAGCAGGCAGGTATTGCATGGCTGGCTCGGCCTTGGCAACGCTTTGATTACATACACATGTATTATTACTCCTGGTTCCTGGAAGCACTGAGATCAAGTTTCCTACCTCCTATTATTAAAAGAGAAAAAAAAAGAAAGAAAACAAGCCTGAAAAGGACAGATTAGTTTGCTGAGCCTAATTGGAAATGCATTTCATTAGAATGGGTCAGGAACCTAGTCAAAAAGGTCTGGCAATCGCAGTGTAATGGTGCATTAGGGAGTGCTTCTCACTAACTATGGTCTACCCATTCCTTAATTAAAATGAAAATGATTTAAGCTGCTGCTACTTTCCCCTGCTGTTTGTTTAAGGTAGTTAATAAAGGTATCTAACTGTTGAAAAACTGGCAAGGTTCTCTCATGCAAGGTTGCTATCAAGAATAACTCTAAGTGCTGTAGTCTTATAAAATTGGTTTTGAAATAAATGCCGTTCCGAAAACTCCACTGTCGTTTGAATGCTGCAAAGTAGCTGCTCTTGTCATGAGACCCCTCTTCCTTGTTGCTGGAGTAAGTGCCAAATGGGAAAAAAGTGACTTTGGTGGAGCTCCTTGAAGCAGACCCCAGCAGCTCATTGTATGTGCTTTAAAAAGGGGTGATTTAACGGGTAGGCTTCTTAGACGAGGAATTAATCTCCCAAGAGAAGAGTTAAAACAGCAGAGATGAGTCCTGGAAGTCATTTGAAAGAGAGATGAACAAAAAGCTTTGGCAAGGACTAAAATTGTGTGCAGGAGCTGGGAGATGACAAGAGAGAGTGCCAAGAATAGATTTTCCAAAAATCTCCGATTGCTGYATTTATCAGGAGCTGTTTACTGGAACATATTTTTATTTTATTGCAGGGTCAGAGGATTACAGGAGCAAATTCACCGGCAAGTGCTTCATGGACCTTGTCTGTCCTGAGAAGTGTCGCTGCGAGGGAACAATCGTAGACTGCTCTAACCAAAAACTAACCCGCTTACCCAGTCACCTTCCCGAATATACCACTGATCTGTAAGTGCTGGCTCTCCAGGATTTGGTCAGGAGGGCATGGTGGGTTTCTGAGACCTCTGAGGTATTTTTCCTAGTTTGTAAAGGTCACAGACGCAAGCGGATTTAAGGCGTCTTCCACCCTCATCCTTATGAGGAGTAAGGATAATTTGACTTGAAAGAAGTACCACAGCTTCTCTCGTATTTCCTTGACCATCACATGGAATGTGGGGACCAGAAGGGAACCATGGCCCCGGGCATGGGCTGCCATATATGTTGTCTTGAAATTTTGGCCTGTCATGTGGCCTGAGCTGGAGCTCTTTATATGGTACATCTCCCTTCTACCTTGGAGACTGTTACCTTTGCATCTGGTCATTTTTGTTTATGAAATGGAACAACTCTTTTCACCAATATTCATCATGAGGAACTAATTCCATGTCAGCAGTGCCTGCTGCTTAGGTGAAATGACTCTCACTCTGAAAGTTGTCCAGGTTATCAATGGGTTATCAAGCCACAACTACGAAATTTATGTGTTTTTTGAGATTTTTAGGAATTGTGAACATAATATGATTTTAAACAATAGGAAAAAACAAGTGTATTACTTGGCAACTTAAGACTCTGAGAGATCATGATCTGAAGAGATTGACAGTTTTCTTTTCGTGCTACTGTTCTCTTTACAGTATTAAGGTACTCTCCTTAAACTCCCACAAAAATGTTGATCTGAAGTCTAAAGAGAAGAAAAGAGAGAGATTTCCAGAAGAACAACATATCTATGTAGAAAATAAAATGAGCTGTATGTAATGAGAGACAGCATTTTGCATCGCAGACCTGCCAAGGCAGTGATCTTGGCAGTATTTTTGAGGTATTTTTGAACAGTAGCCTTAGATGGGAAAGGGTCTGAAATCAGATCCCCTCTGTTTGTATGTTGAGCCCTGCAGCTAGTGCGTGTCCTCTGGCTTTGTGTGGGAAGGGTTTCACAAGCCCTGTCTGGCACGCTGAAAGAAGGCAGCGTTCTGGCACTGTCCTTTGGCATTATGCTCTTAAAGGAATTCTAAGATTTTATTACAGATAGTCTGCTATGTTCCCTTTCCTTCAGAGTTCAACTCTTTCGACTGTGGGAGTCTGGGAGAGATGACAGTGTCGTGTTCAGCAAAGGTCATAATTCTCTGTGTGGCACAGGGCAATATCTAGAGAGATCTAGTCGAGCACTAAATATCTTTTCATTTCTCCCTACCAGGCGTTTGAATGACAATGATATTTCTGTTCTGGAAGCTATTGGACTCTTCAAGAAATTGCCCAACCTCAGAAAAATGTAAGTTTGAGTCACTTGCTTGTTAGCTGTACATTTAATAGAGTACATGCTGCCCTGTACTGTGTGGAAGGAGGAAGGGATGAAGCTTTTCTAGCTTAGTATCACAGCAGCAGAACTCATTTAAAGGAACTGGTTGAGTCCCTCTTAGGCCCAGTTAAATCAGTGACGGAAGAGTGTTCCTTAGGACTCTTCAGGCTGCTAGTAGTGCAGAGCAGAGAATTAAGCAGCTAATGTAGAGATTGATGTTTCTGTGTGCCTTTCATAAGTGCTGTGTTTGGGAAACAGGATCAAAATTAGACACCTCTTGATTGGTTTCCTAAAGGGATATTTACAGTGTTAACCCCATTACTCTATATCACATGACATATAGCGTCTTCTCTACTGTTTACCTTCAGTAACATTGGATTGCCTCTGCTAGACTGAAGGTATCTGAGGCCTTCTGTCCCGTGCTGAGGCCACGCGTGGTGGTGGCCTCTGGAGCTTCGTGGCGATCTGAAGCTGTGTAAGGTCTCCAGGCTGGCGAGTGCAAGTCCTGACTGTGGGAGATGGGTTTGGGCATGCGTGGGCCATCATACCAGGCATTAATCATGTCCTGTAGCCTGGAACTTTATGAGCGATCTGTAAGTTGTAGTTACAGTGCACTCGGAGAGGGTTGTTGCCGTTATGGTACCGTGTTCTCCTGGATGTATAGATGCCTGATGGAAAACACATGACATATAAGAGTATATACAACTGGGAAAGCATTTTTCCCTTCAGGCCTTAAGAATGTAGGGTCTGAAAAACAGTAAGATGTCATAGCAGGGGTCACGTCTCGCGTTCGAGCGGCGCCTTGCTGCAGGCCGGTGGTGGAGCTGTCCTGGCCACTTCCACGGGGCGCTCCGGCAAGGGGCACCTTGGCAAGGCTCCGTGGCCTGGGCGAACGCAGCAGGGAGCAGCTACGACGGGGCTGCGAGGGCTGGCTTCCTGTGAAACACCAACGTCTTTCTGCTCTGTTTCTTGGCAGGAGATGAGACCCCGGGGTGCAGGTGCACTTCACATGGCTGATCTCTGACAGAGAGATGCAGCCGTGCCCTGCGTTGTGTAAAACGTGGGATCTGCTCTGGATTCCTAGTGGCAGCCTCCAGGCAGGAAGCTCTTTAGCTACCTTTTACAGCCAAGCTCACCTCTTGCCTTCTTCCCGATGCTGTAAGGAGCTGTCGTGGTTGGAATATGGGAGTCTCCTTGAAAGGATGCTGCTCCAGGTCGGGCAGTAACGTTTCAGCCGTAGCCTCGCTCAGGGGCTGCTTCCTGACAGGCTGCAGTCACACCGTGGCTTCCTGGATCTCCTCGGTCCATTTGTAGAGGGCTGAGTTGCCAGAACAAACAAACACCCCCGTCCTTCTTGTACGTTGTTATTTGGCAGCACCTTCCTGCTAATTACCAGCCTGCTAATTACAAGCAGGACGGGGGTTAGTGCTGCGTACTGCTGCTCTTATGCATTGAGGAGGAAAAACCCTCCTCAAGGTGCCGATTTTCAGGTGTACAGGGGACAGAAACTGTTCTTTGATGGGCAATATTGATATGGCTTTATCAGCCTAAGATTTAGCACAGTTTATGTGCAAAATGAAATTGAATCCCTGATAAAGTTTGCAGACTAGAAGTCATTTGAAAAACAGAATCTCAAGTTTCTTGAGCAAGTAGAAGTAATTTCTGTCCTTGGAAATAGCTATTACCTGCTATTCTTTCCCCTGCGCATAAATTTTGCCAAAGCCATTGAAGTTGCAGTCATCTGTCACTTGTTATACAGTAACAGACTTTATTTTGTGACAGGGAAAAAAGAGATTTCTCAGAGAGGTTTTGGGAAGGGCTCTACCTTCCAGGCAGCCAGACTGCTGGGAGAAGCTGTGAAACTTTCTTAGCAAATGTTTTCCCTCCAGAAGGCTGCAGTCATATCGTGTTTTTCTGTCTAAAAATATCATCCAAATCTCCAAACAACCCCCCCGGCAGACTGACAGACTCTAGGGAAAGCCCCACTCAGAAGATGCTGGTAAAACACCCAGGCTTCAGTGCCGGGTTGTGCTTTGGTGTCCGTAACGCAGCGAGGAAGAGCAAGAGAAAATGTTAAAATAGACCCAGCAGATAGCAGCACGTGCAAGCTTTGATTAAGCCCGAGTAGAATGCAGCTCGGTCTTCCCTCGCTGTACTGAAGTTATGAAATCAACAGAAATAATATTATTGTAAATTTCAGCTATAAACAGGTCAGACTGGCAAGTGAGCTGTGCCAACAGTGTCACTGTGAGAGCTTCCTAGATCTGCTCATTTCCTGGGGAGAGGCCCACAAGAAGTAAACCCAGGGCTTGCTTTTGCGTCCAAAGATGATTTCTTTTGACCTCTTGCCCAAAATATTACTCTGGAAATAGGATTAATCTTTATCAGCAGAGGAATCAGGGAGTCCTTAAGGAAACAAAGGCCGTCTTCACTGACCAGGTTGGCCGTAGGTTCCCCTTTGGGGCCTGCCAGAGGACACGGTTATCTTAAGAGATACTCAAGACTCGTTTTCTTTCCTGCTGTCTTCCTTCATTTCCAGTGTGGTTCCTGACAGAAGCTTAGCTTGCCTAGGGGATGGGGCCTTTTTATAACGTGTGTTTGCTGTATTGGATGTTTTTTCCTGATAGAAAAACAGTATTTGCTTTGCCAAGTGCCATGGTCATATTTAAAAGATTACTTTAAATGTTGAGAAAGATGGACTAGGGCTGTCTGAGTTGCAGAGTAGGCAGAAGTTTCATTGGTTTCATTTTTCAAGGTTTTTAATCATCAGTTTTTGCTAGTAAATTTAGACTGCTAAATATATAGTTTCTCAAATCTACTCTTCTAGTAGATATGTAGCTAGTACATAAGACCTTAGAGAGGGTAGATGTTTGAAGTGAGTAACTGCTATCACTGCTATCAGTTTTTGTTGTATGCTGATAAGAACCCCTTCAATTCAGGAAGACCGGTGGAAATCCAGGTTGGGCGGGTGTCTGCGGTGGTGATGAGCTTCCTGGGGTCGCAGAGCGGTGTCTCCTTTACCTCCTTATCAGCACAGAGCTTGTCTTCTCTCTGGCTTACAATTTTTGTTTTCACCCTAGCCTTTAATACCAGATTTTCAGATCATTTTCATGGGAAAATGTGTATATAAAGAGGCTCTTGTGAATCTATTTGCGCATTTCTGGATGGTGTTATGTTGTTGGAACCATCGGGCTTGCTGAAGTTGCCTGTCCAGAGCAGTTCTTGGGCTGCCATTCAGCCCAGTTGGACTATGCAACTTTGCAATTTAGGGCCACCCTTCCTCCCAACTGTTCTCTTTTTTCCATATTAAGTATCTGATCATCCCTTAAGGCTGCGCACATTTCTTAATACATGTAACTAAATATCCTTTAGATAGTAAAAACTAACTAAAAAAAGTTCTTAACTGCAAGTATAGGCCAGTTTACAAGCTGTGAATCAAAGATCAAACTCTCGGTCTATTGTAATAAATCCTTTTCCTTTCCTATCATGAACATTTGCTTATTAGGGTGGGTTTTTTTTTTCCTGTGAAAAGAGGCATCGTGGGATGATCTTTACCAGGAAAGGAATCACAGGGAGTAATTATTTATGCCAAGATTCAAAAGAGATGCTAAGCTGTAAATCTTCCCAGTAGACAGCAGTTGAGCCACAAGATTAAATGCGCGCGTCAGAATATCCTTGCTGGGCTCGCTTTGACACTGAACATAAACTCTACATGTGAGTGTTAGCACAATGCACAGAACTTCTGGAAAGCAAAACCTGCGTGCACGTTTTTATAAGCTCTTTTATTTCGTTTTTGGCTGATTGCTGGCGTGCTCCTCTGCCTTCTGATCCCAGACCATGCAGGAGGTGGTGGGCCACATGTGTACGGTCAACGTCTGGCCGTCGCTCAGCAGATATAAACCAGCCTGCTCCACGTTCCCACATGAAACATATCTCCAAAAGTCTTTTTTCTTTCTTTTTAATTAAGTGATGACTTCTGCAAAGAGCAGCGCCCCCAGTAATCATATCTGAGGCCAAGTTGTCCGGCTGCCATGTCCTCTATCAACTTGTATCCCAACAAAATTGTCTGCTCTTCTGAGCAGAGCAGCCCAGGCGCTGATGTGATACTTTGTCATTTGGTTTATATCACCTGGAATTGGATTTTGAAACTATTACTCATGCTCCGTGTGTAGTGGGATCATTTCTGGAATAAGATGTCAGTCACTATGAGGAATAGCTCTGCAGTTTGGTGTGCTCTTTGGACCAGGAGGATATCTTTTACTTTCTCTGTTTTAATGTAGACAGTGAAACAAAAATTGTTGTCATAAGCCTAAATAAATAGGATTATTCATTATAATCTGTACAGGGCATCACTGTATATGCTAGAAGGACTAAGATCCAAGGTTTTCTTCTGTAAACACTTTACATAATTAAAATTTATTTGTCTTTATACGTTTTGTCATTCAGAAGTTTTCTGTTTGCTGGATTTCTCACAGATATGAAATATTCAGAAGAAAATTCACCTTGCATTTCCTCAGAACTTCATTTGACTTTCTAGATTGAAGTTCTGCTGTGCTGATTTATAAGCAAACATCTTGAGACTGGGTGTACAGAGCAAATATTTAGAAAATGAAGCTGCGTGTTGCTGTGGATGCGGTTGAGAATTAAATTATACTCTTTTCATTTTGAATGCCGGGGTTAAATTTCAGTGTCTGGGGATTGTGAGCGCGGGTATCATAATTTGTATCACATCTGTGCTGCACAGTTTTGCATGGTGCTTCAGCGTTGAGTTTTAAAGCAGGAAAGGTGCTGGTACACTAAATAAATGTGGCCCATTTATCATGTCTGGTCTGTATTTCAGTGGTAGTAGCTGTTAATTAAGCTGCTCTGGGCACAGGAGCGCCCAGTTGCCAGCAGAGTCCAGAGCTTCCTGCTGGGCGTCAGACGCTGTAGAGCCCCTGTAAGGTCTGGTGAGAGTTCAGGGCTTTGTGCTGAGCCTCCACGTGCTGCGCTTGCTGCTCTCCCTACACCATTGCCCAAAGGTTGATACACAGTCTCCTTCCGCTGGGATCATGTCTGTTTGGAGTAAAATCCCTCTCTCCTTCTGACCTGTTTCTCCCTCCAGAAATCTGAGCAACAATAAGATCAAGGAGATCCGCGAGGGCACGTTCGATGGGGCCTCCGGAGTGCAAGAGCTCATTCTGACAGAGAATCAACTGGAGTCGGTGCATGGACGGATGTTTAGAGGCCTCACAGGACTGAAGACCTTGTAAGTGCAAACACTTGTTCTCCGGTCTTCCCCACCCGCATTTGGACTAGCCACAACATGCTCGCTGTTAGCCGTAGAGAGGACCTTAAGGTCATGCTTGGATGCAGGTTTTTGAGGTTGGCGTTGGAGGGCCTGCAAAAGGCAAAGAACACAAAAGCGTAAGAAGTCAGTTTAATATTTGGTTTGCACTTAGCCCAACTTTGTTGTCATTTGCTTTTGAAAACTATCACTCTTACATAAACTGTTAAGAACTATTTATATTCCTTTCATTTTTACTGTTCAAAATGGTACTGGGACAAAGTAATGTGAGAGTGTGGAAAAAGAAGGTGATGGAGGATCTCAGGTTGGCATCTGATCCGTCCCTCTCCCCCATCCTGAGGAGCAAGCAGGGCCTGGGCTTCAGGTGATGCAAAGGCTGGTGCCTGATGATCTGAACCTAAAATATATCTGCTCTTGCTCAGTCTCCCTGCTGCAGAAAGAAAGAACTGGATTATGTGGCTGCTCTCAGTAAATAGGCACTTGGATGCCAAAGGCAATTTAAAATCAGCTATTTATTCATTAGTAGCAAATGCTTCTTATGTTGCAAAGTATCATAGCACATGTCCTTCATTCCTTACTCAGGTGTAAAATGAAATCCAACCTTCACCTGGAGGACTTTGGCCTGTAATGACAAATAGGGGACCTGTCTTTTGCTGTTCCTTTAACATTATTTTCTGTAGTTACAGCCATCTGTTCTTTGATTTAACGTATGCATTGTACTAAGGGAATTTAAAATATTGTCCACAGATACTAAATTAATTTTCATGGCATAAAGCAGCCTGTGGCGGTGCTCCTAAACAAAATTCAGCATTTTTTAATAAAAAGATACTTAACATTCAAGCTATCCTGCTGACCTGACCTACATTTCCCCCTAGCTGATAAAGCAGTCTAAATATACACAGCATGAAATGAGGATTCATAAGTATAAGTTTTCCTTCAGGAAGGGCACGCAGTGCATGGTGTACTGTGGTATAAATCCACAGGTTTTTGGCTTTAGGGACATACATTTCTATCCATTAATCAACACAGAGCATAAATATTCTGGCCTTTGACAAAGAGGCTGCATTGACAATATCACGGTCCAATTTTTAAGAGGACTGGATGTTTCCTGAAATGTGATAAATCACAGTGAGAGATGGGTTGGCACCCGATCTTCCCCTCTTGCAGCACTCCTGGCTAATGCTTCACGTATGGAATGGAGAACGTGTTTCCCACTGCTGCTCTCTGTGAATTTCCACAAGTGACCTAAGCCCCTGAGGGCCTTGCTCACCTCGCTTGGCTACCTCACTTACTTACTACCTGGCTCCCTTTAGAGCCTTTGGCCTAGACCTGACACTCCCCCAGCCATGTGCCTTTGTGTCTGTGCCCTGCAGGTCTTTTCTGAGCTGGCTCCAGCACCATTACAACACCAGAGCTCTGGAGATGGTACTGGCCAGGGACCATGAATGTACAAGCGAGCTTTTTATGTCCAGGTCGTTAGCAACGAGTGTCTGCCATTACTGAGTGGAGTTCCTCCCAGCTGCATCTAATCTCCCTGTGGCCTTTTTTAAGTGCCTACTGATGTAGTATCTAAATGCCCAGCTAGCTGTTGCCAGTGTGAGGTTTAAATCCAGATTTCTAGAGGAGTCTGAATTCATTGTTCGCTGTGTGGATTTGATACCAAGGAGTTAACCCTCCTCAGATCAGAGCATCAATTCACGGTGGCAGCAGCAGCAAGAGCTGTAGATACTTTGGGCATCCCTGGTGATAGGCTTTAATTGCTGGGTAATATTTCACCCAGGAAAGAGAATCGCAGCACGGAGATGTTCACACACCCAGATGTTGATGGGTCTTATACCTACATGAAGAAATGACCCTTGAGCCTTTTTAGCTATGAGGAGACCCCAGATACTGTAGCCTTTCAGATTAATTAGGTTTTGTCATTGAGGACATTGTTGCCATAACAACTCAGAGATGCATCTTCCAAAACACAGCACTGATCCATCTGGTACAAGCTCTGAGCAAGGAGCATTTGAGAGGATGGTAACTGCTTTCTCTCTCGTCGTTAATGATTTTAATGAGATTTCCGAGGCTGCTTTTGCTCTGGAAATCTTTCCAAAGCTGTTCCTTGACTTCTGCTAGGAATGCTGCTTTCTTCTTACTATGACAGCGTAGATTACCAAAAAGGTGCATGATAGGAGCAACCAGTCCCTATCAAATAAATGGTCTCTGAAAGACAGCTTATGTTGCTCTTAGATACCTAGTAAGTTCAAGCACTTGGGTGTTTTTTACAAGTTTGTCACTAGTTGTAGTTTTGCTTACATACTAATTTCAAATGCATAATTCCCATCAGCTTCTGATTTTTGTTTTGTAGAACAAATCAGTTTTAAATTCATGACTTCATGTATTCATTCAACATTTTCATGTGTGGCACTTGAGCAATCAATGCAGAGTCCAGTGCTTGCCTAGAATCTATTGATCATCCCCTCCTCTCCTGAAATTAGACCCCTTCCCAACCATTCCCACTGCCTGTTTTAATCCTCGCAGGATGCTGAGAAGCAACTCGATCAGCTGTGTAAACAACGACACCTTTGCGGGCCTGAGCTCCGTGCGGCTGCTTTCCCTGTACGACAACCACATCAGCACCATCACCCCCGGAGCCTTCAGCACACTGGTCTCTTTGTCTACCATGTAAGTTATCTTCCTGCGCCTCAAACGTGTCACAATGCCCGTATTCCATGCTCTCCTTTTAGGAAAACAGTGTTTGAGTTTCAAAATCAAAATGTTTAATTATTCATATGTGGAGAAAGCAAAAAAAAGAAAATACGTCCTACTGAAGCTGCAGGTTTGAAGGCTTCAGAGGGACTTTTACATGGGATGCCTGAGAAAGCTTGGACACTGCCAGCCTCAGGCAAGATACTGCTGCTTACCCCAGCTCAGCACAGTAATTCACATTAAACAACCTCTGCAGCTTCACAGTCGAAGAGCTGATCTTACACTGCAGCTGTCTCTGAGGCTGTCTTAGTTTCAGTTAGAGTCTAATTTTGGAAGAAAACTATAGGTTTTCAGTTAATTTTTTTAAATATCAGGGAAAAAAAGGCAGTGCAGTCATTCTGAACCTGATTTTGAAGATCTCTAGCTCAGCTTTTCTGATAATTCTCATCTGTTTCTCAACATATCTCTGAGGTATTTCCCTTCTTTTTCAATTTTTTTTTCATTCTTTTCATGTTGTGTCCATTTTAATGAAGTACAGGCTGATAAATATGGAGTGATTGTCCAGCCTTTGTTTCCAGCTGTGAAAGGGAAGCTTGGTGGAGCTGTTAATGGAAGCTGTCTGCTTAATTCCATTCACATTGCCCTGAAAACACATCTTAATTGTCCAACCAAAACAAACTTCTGGTGCTATCACATTTCTGGTTTTGAAAGTCGATTCCATCGTGTTTTACTCGTGGTGTCTGTTTTTAAAGGCTTTGGGGAAGATGGCAGTGCCGAGTCTCAGCTGTTTAGTTTCTCACACTTCCAGTTGTTTGTTAATAACTTTCCAGCAGCAAATCAGGTCTGGCAGAAGCTCAGTGCAGCCTAAAGAAACCAGACTCCTCTTCCATTTCTTTCTCCTAGCCATAAAGCTTTTTGAAGCTGATGGACAGAGACACAAACACAACTAGATATTTATACTCACTATTTTCAAGTCACAAGTCGAATCAAGTAGTGCTGGCCAAAAGCTACTGCTCCCTGTGCTGCAAGCCCACTGCTTCCTGCTCCAGGGACTCTCTGTTCCCTTCCCTGGCTCGCTCTGTAGCTGTGATTCTCCGAATTAGCCCTTCAATTCCCTACCCTGTTCGCACTGAAATGTCTTTGTCGTGTCTTCTCAGAAGACAGCCAATTTTCTTCTTTGTATATATCGTTCAGCTGCAGATAAAGGAAATTACAATTTCTAGTAGCAGCAGTTAAAGCTGCTGCTAATTAGACTGCGCTGCTCTGGCCCTGGCTGTTAGAATCGTTTTGCTCGTGGCAGGTTCCTAGCTGTGCCTTGATGAGAAAGGTTGTTCTTTGACACGTTTTCACTGTGTTTGATCCATCCTCCAATAAAGTCGGGAGGAAGAATGCTGTTGACTTCTTGATTGTGTTGACCTTGATTCACATCCAAAATGATATTTCAGATATAAATGCAAAACACAGAAGTGTTAATTTCCTAGCAGAGCTCCCTTGTAGGTGGTTATATCGAATAACAACAGTAACGAAGATGTATTGTATGACCCCTTTCCTGCTCAGCCCACACTTGGTGAGTTAGTGAGCTTTTTGCAGTGACTCATTTTTGCATCTATTAATATGAGCCCCGTATTCGTACTAAGTTTAACATTTCTTTCCATTTTTATCTTGGCATGTTTACAGAACATTAGAAAATGCAGCTCCCTTATTTGCTTCTTGAGAGTCAGCTTCCTTGGTAATGTCATGGACAGCTCTGAAAACAGTGCCAAGGCTATAATGATGTTCAGTAGGAGAAAAACATCTACTTTGCAAAGTATTAAAAAAACAAAAAAGCTGTGTTTTATTATTTGTTACTAGTTAAATTAGATATTTGACATACTGGTTTCAAGTGTGCTTCTGTGTCTGAATACCCATTGCTCAGCAATTGTATTTCAGTCCCTGGGCAGTCAGGTGGGAATGTTTGCAAGCAGAACTGGTTTTCCATGAATAAAACATGTCACATTTCTAATATAAACTTAACTTAAATTCTAGGATACATTTCCTGCCTAATTTCAACAATATCCAGATGCATTTCAGTATGTTTTTCTAACAGGCCACCAGAATTCGTTTAAATATTTAATATTCTGTGACTTCTTTGCAAATTTTAACAGAGATACTTGTAATTGGATATGCATTTTTCTTTCCTCAAGACTTCTGTTCACCCTTCCTTTTAAAAATGTGCCTATATCCATGATGAAACACTTACAAAGTTAATAAGATGTCTTTGCAAAAAGCTTGATTGCTCTGTTTCTGTGCGAGTGGCTGGATCATTATTGTAGGTGTAGGAAGTCTGATTACTAATTACTAATTTTTATAGCTTTTTTACTGCCCAGCATTACCGTTTGTGATTTAAGAACTCTTTTTGAATAACCGCATTCAAAGATAAAGCTGCAACTCATTGGCCTCTCACAGCTTTCAGTTGCTTGACATGTTGATTAGGGAAGCTCTCACCAAATGCCATGCATTCGAGATCCTTGATTTTATGCATTTTATTAAAACGAATCAAAATCTACCATGGAAACACCATGTATGTGCCAGCTTCATGATGCGTAAAGAGAAAAAAATATGTTTTGCTTTTAAATTTTAATTTAAATTTTAATTTTTAATTAGTATTAGAATTAAAAAAACAAGCTGCTCAAGGCAGCTGGGCAAAGGAAGGAAATCAGCTGGTGCTGTAGTGACACGGAGATGAGTGTAGCGTGCGAAGGTAAATTTGTTCTTTATTTGCAGAGGTAGTTGCATTTCAAAAGGAGGAATTTGTGTCTCTGGTTCTTCTCTCTGTGTCTAGAAATGTGATGGGAGCGTTTTGTAGCTTGAGCACGTGAATGTTTTGGCAGGTTTTGGTGTGTCCCAAGAAGGCGGCGCTCCGGGTGCGCGGAGCGTCGTGCTCGGAGCCTGGTCGCACTCACGTGCTGTTTGCGTCGCTTGTGACTTGCTTTGTCCGGTGGATTTGTGGCCTGGAAGCTCTTGTGTGAATGTGATCTCACTCTTTTCCAGCAGTGGAACAAATGGCCTTTGAAGCCTTGGTTCACTTAGCTTTGGAGGTTTAAGCACTTCATTTAAACCCGCTGCCTACGCCAAAGTGTGTCAGCATGGAAAATGTACAAGGCATCCTGCATGTGGTCCCGTCGTGGATGAAAGGAAACAGAAAGCAATTCGGCAGGAATATAACCAGGCTTGGAGTGATGCGTCCAGGGCTTGTCTGCACGTCCTGGGAAAACCTCCCTGTAACTCAGCTGCTTTCCAACCTTTACACATTAAATTGGCCTTGCTGCTGAGTTGGAGCCAACGCGACCTGGTTGGGTTGTTTCTACTGTTAGACTTTATGCTAAATTTTCTCCGTTCCAGTCGTCCGTCTACGTAACATTGGGTAGCTCGTGCTGGACCCCCATGTAGCTACAGCCCCCACGCCCCAGGCTGTGGCAGTGGTTGAGGTGTGTTTTCTTGCAGGGCGTCGAGGAGCTGTGAATCACGCTGCGGGTTTGCAGTGCTGGCCTAGGACCCGGGTAACCTGGGAATTGGTTTGGCTCTGCTTTCCTGCTGCCCCATCTCAGCCGCAGCAGATGTTTTTGTCCTCAGTGGTGCTGCGCTCTGAAGGAACCGCTTGGCTGGAAGTCAGATGTGGTGTTTGACTGCGGGCTTAGGTTTGTGTCAGTGTCTTGCAATTGAAGACTTCTGAGGTCCCCTCCATGTGCTGCTGGAAGGGTTTGTGAGCAGAGCCTGCTTTATTAGGACCTTAAACATTTTCATCTTCAAGATGTGCTGCCCTGTAGAGGAATTTCCCTATCATCTCTTGCTCCCTCCCAGAGAGAAGCCAACCCTCAGATATTTTCACATTTGACATGAGAATTCCTTCAGCGTTGGTTCCAGTACCTCATTCTGCAGACACAGGGCTCTGACAGCACATTTTTCTTCCACGAGGCAACCCAGGACTGAGGCTATTGATTCTCCCTGGCTTTATATGTAAGAGAGTCAATCTCCATTTCACCAGGAACATCAGGCTCTTCCCTTCATCTGAAGTTCAGTCATTAAAAAATCTTAGTCACAAATTATGTGTATATGTTTTGGCACAGGACCCCATTAACATTTTTATTCTGAAGGCTCTTGGCTCTTATTCTAGTTAGCTTAGGAAGACGCTTTCTTACAAGAAATGTCACCGTACACTCCTTTCATCCCCAGGACCACAAGCTATTAAGACATAGATATGAGCAATACTTCTCCTGTGCTGACTTTATCTCCGATCGAGGTGCTCCATTGCAAAATTGCTCTAGCCTTGGTGTTTTTACTGCCTGATGCCAAGGTGGATAGAGCTCTGCTTCCTAAAAACTGCCAGCCTAAGCTATGCCACGAGTCGAGTGGCTACCTAGGGCCTGCCAGGGGTACCTTAGACTGCAGCTGGGAGGTGTTTGGGTCACAGGCCAGAACAGAGTCACCTGCTTTTCACTGCAGATGTACTGAGTTTAGTAGGCTGGATGGGGAGCAGATGAGAAGCAGCCTATGTACTGCTCAAGTGCTGCTTCCTACTTCAAAAACGTGTATATGTGTCTGTATCTCTGTGTGTGTATGTAAATATGTGTATTTGTATACATATATAGTGTACTATCCTCACTATTTCTGTATAGCATGACTAGACTTTATCTGCAGCATTCCCTGAGGAATCGCACTGAAGGTCATGGATATGCGGATGTAATGTGTAAGATCTGAGTATGAGCTGTAGCTTGAGTCAAAATATAATGTAAACACAGCCCTCGTGCTGATACAACCCTGTCTAAGGAATCTGAGCAGTAAGTGCTTTGGTTTATATATACATATATATATGTATGTATATGTGTGTGTGTGTATATATATGCATGTGTGTATATTATAATTACAGCCCCGCTCCCAAAATAAAATCTGTGTGGAAGCTGCCTAAGCTGTAGAACAGAGCAGGATGTCGCTGAAACAGATGGCAGGAAGGAGGTCGGCTTGGAACCCGTCGTCTTTCCGTCGCTGCTTCAGCCGTTCGGTACGCTCGTGTTCAACGCAACTGTGTCTTGTTCCGTTTCAGCAACTTGCTGGCCAACTCCTTTAACTGTAACTGCCACTTGGCTTGGCTGGGAAAATGGCTGAGGAAGAAGAGGATTGTCAGTGGGAATCCACGCTGCTTGAAACCTTTTTTCCTAAAGGATATTCCGATCCAAGATGTGGATGCCCAGGACTTCACCTGCGATGGTAAGAAAATCCAACAAGATTGGGCATTTATGGGAATGCTGACATCCCCCTGCCTATCAGTTAATGTTTCAGAGTGAACTCTTCAGTGTAGTAGCGAGGGAGCCATCTATCCAGAGCTGAAGATCCCTGTTCCCTATCAAGAGTTCATTTTTATTCTTGATTTCCAGCTTCTGCATTTCTGCCATCTGCACCTAGAGATAAGGGTATTTTTTTCCTTAAACCTTGCCAGTCTGTCCCTGGCCGTATGCTGGTGGATTAATGCTCCTGATACAATCCTTGCCCTTCCTCCCACTTCCTTGCTCACAGAACTGGTTAAAGTTCTTTGAAGCCAGAGGAAATGATGCTTGGAAAAGTCTTTGAGGTTTTGGGGACTATTCCATTTCAGCAAAAGCAGGGAGCTGATGAATCCAGCGCTGCTTTGGCTCGCAGGCTGTGCCTGTGTCTTGGCGTGTGTCCTTCCACTGTTACCCATGGGAGGAGGCACCGCTGACACCTTCCTCTCACATGCAGTGTGGGGCTGCACTTGCCTTATGTTCTGCAAAGCCTGTTATTTGGGGGGAAAATCCACACTTTAATGCTCTCAACTTCAAGGACTTGGCTTCTTCCACACCAACCTTATTGTTCCTTAGTTGTGAGATGTAATCCACTGTTTGTGGAGCTGCGAGTCCACTTTTGGAGACTCTTGATATTTTTATATTGATAATATAAATAATATGAAATAATATAAATGATATAAATATAATGTAGTAATATGAATAATGTTTATATATATTATTTATAGTTTTTTTTTTTTGGAGGCACTCTGGTATGGTGCACAGATGGAGCACCACCAGTGTGAAGCGYGCTGCTTAGTTTGTTGTTTGCCTGGTAATCCTTGTCAAAAACAAGGACGCTTTTCAGTTGCAATGGAAAATGCAGTGCAAGGCTGACATTAAAAAATACCAAATTAACAGCTGAGAGTGTTATTAAAAAAAAAGAAGTGATGCTAAGAGATGGCGAATGTCATCCATGTCGCTCATTTGAAGGGTAACAGTCTGGTAACATTCTCCATTTCAGCTGCTGCATCCAGAAGGTGGATAACCTAACTCTGTTACTGCAATTTGTAAAATCACAGAGAAGCAGGTGCCACTTGGATAAAATTACRTCTTTGAAAATACTGGTTTGCAATTTGAAAGTTATGTCTGTGGAAATTACGTCTTGGAAAATACTGGCTTGCGATTGCTGTGCCGCAAGCCCGTTGGGCTTGCGGCACAGCAATCGCAAGCCAGTATTTTCAAGCCAGTATTTTCAACCTGCACCACCAGGTAGGCACTGAGGGCTGCCGAGTCCCCACTCAGGGCTGTCCCCGCGTGCTGCTCTCCTTCCCTTCTCCGTCTCCTTCCTCAGGCAACGACGAGAGCAGCTGCTCGCTCGCGCCGCGCTGCCCGCCCCAGTGCGCCTGCCTCGACTCCGTGGTGCGCTGCAGCAACAAGGGGCTGCGCCTCCTGCCCAGAGGGATCCCCAAGGAGGTGACCGAGCTGTAAGTGACGTTCTCCCCAGCTCCTTTCTAGTCTTCTCTGCTACCACTTGTGGGTTTATGGTGGGCTTTGGGTTTTTTTCGTGGAAGGAAGATGCATTGCGGGGGAACTGCTTGGCTTAAACTGTTGTAGAAGTTACAGAGCTTTCCCCTTTGTATCCTTCTTCAAACCTGCCCCAGGTGAGTTGTTACACTCTGGTGGGTGTATTTGTGTTAGTTGGTTGAGCTGGTGCTTTCAGAGGATTTCCTAATAAATGAAAATCTGTTCCTGCACCACACTAATTAGCCGTGTACCTGATAGTACCTGATGAATGAACTGCTCCCTTCCCAGTGGAAGGGGATTTGCAAGGCTGCTGTCCAATGCACTTTGCTGTTGAATGAGGGGACTTGAAAGCGTGTGGGAACTCAAAGTAACGTGGATATTTTGCATAAATGATTACATCCTTGGGACTGCTGTTAATCAGGGCATGGTTCATAGTAGATGATTGAAAAGCCAAATTCCAGCCCATGTTACCTTTATATTCCCATGAATGATAAAGATACTGATTCAGGTCTCATTATTGCTTTTGAATATGATTTGCCAGCAGTAAGATATCACAGATGCTACTTTGATTTCCACTGCCGCACTAAGGAATCTTTATGTTTAAATTTTGCTTATTTAGTGTATAAATTTCACATATTCAGTGTACTGATACTGTGTGATACACTGACAACATAACTTCCAGCCAAGGAGTGAAACGAGTCTCACGTTCCTGAAAGCTGCTCTGCTCCTCGAGCTCGCTCTTGGCAGGCGAGGCGCAGGCTGCAAGTGAGCAGTCGGGGTTCAGGGGCGTTTACGTGACTCCCTCCTTCAGCAGGAGCCGCCTGGCTCTGCCAGCYGCTCCTCGGGCTGTCTGCTTCCAATCCAGAAATGTGTCAGCTCGACACWCTCAGCTGTGCGCTGCCTGGCTCCAAATTGCCCATGTTCTGCAAATGCAACCTTGAGTCTGGCCCAGCTGTCTCCACATTCAGTCTTCAGCTCACTCTTCTCTCTTTCCACCAACATAAACCGAGCTGCTTATTTGTGTCTGTACCAAAAGATGAGCTTCAAGTACCAGAGCAAAAGTTTTCCTGTGTTTCTGACAACTGTGACAAGGTTGAAATGAAAAAGAGAAGATCAGTCTTGCTTGCTTTCACTGTGCTTCAGACTATGTTGAAGGTGTTGCCCGCAATCTAGAGGACTCTGTCGTTTCTGTCCCCAGTTGCATGAAAGGACAGAGGTTTCACCAAGCGGTGGAAAGGGGACATGGGTTTAAAGATCCTCCTGTCGTCACCACGGCTCCCTCCCCGCGCCAGGCCCAAGATTTTGATAAATGCTCCATTATAAGTAACTATTTTTGAAGTGCTCGTTTACAAGGCACRTTAGCTTCAGTTGTGCAAAAGCGCAGCGTAGTTTAAGAAGCAGCTCTGCTGTTTATCTAGGGCGACCAGTCTGTTAAGCCTGGCTGTAGCCTTCTCACCAGTTTTCAAAAATCCTTTCAGAGATCTCGAAAGGGCCTTAAGAGGAGAAACCTTTTCCTGCGCAGACGTGCAGGGGAGATGCTGCCCTGCGCTGGGCAGAGCTTCACGGGGCCCATGTCCTGGTGCCCTGCCGTGTGTTGCTGCTGCCCGGTGGACAGGAGGCCGAGGCTCGCGCCCTGCGGCTTGCTGCCTGCTCGTGGCTCAGCGACAGACACAGGACCAGATTTCCAGAGAGGTGAAATCCTCCTGCCGTGAAATGGTTTGCAGCTCAGCTCACTCCTGCTTGCATCCRAGCCTTTCCTCTCCTTCTATCTTGTATCCGTCCGACTGCGATTCCCAGGCGCTTTTTCCTGTAACATGTTACTTCAGCGTGCTAGTGGTAGCGTTTTCTTTTTTTCCAYGGAACTGTGGTTTATTTCTAATCAAGTCTTATCTGACAGCATCCAGCTGTTTTTATGGACCTACAGCAAATACTAGCGTGCACAGGGGAAAAAGTTGGAGGCAATTACGTTGGCAGCGTGTGTACAAGTTGTAACATAATGAGCAGGGTATATTTTAGAATAAATATATACTAATGATGTTGTCGCTAGACTCCAAATGTTGTCATGACACTGAGCTACAYGATAGCAGTGATGGGGTTATTAGAAAAGTGTGTGTCCTTACATCATTTTTAGTGATTGCTTTCCATTTATTTGAGCATATGTTAATATTTACTTTTGCCATTTCTCCTTCTCTCTTCCCAAGCCTTTTCTGTCCCACTGGTGGTTTCCACTTGTGGATGTCCCACCTGCCTGTGCCCTGTCCCCTCTCGTGGGGTGTTTCTGATTTACCCTGTGCAAGCTGCCCATGAGCAGAGGGATCCCGTTAGCCCCTGGGATCTGTGTTGCTGTAATGCTCTTGCTCCAAGGGATGATACTGAAGTGGGGTATACAATGAAAACCAGCGGCGTGGGGCTGCAGCTGACCCTGTTTGCTGGGTCCGAGCTGCCTCACGTGGCGACTCGAGCGCAGTCTGCAGCGCAGGAGAGGCGCCGGGCTCGGAGCTCAGCCTGGGGCCCTCCCGCCTCGGAAAGGGCTTCCCAGCCGGCCGTGCCGGGAAACTCTTCCCTTTGGGAGAAGGGGTCATTCTGCCGGAGGCTGTTTGCATGGCAGTGAAGCAGAGGAATCAGAGTGTTCTCAGGTCCAGCTGTAGAATAGTAATCCCTCCTAGACCGCCTGCATTGGGAAATGAAACCTGCTTCAGAACCCAGGGAACTGGGTATCTGCATTAATACCTTTTGTCTGTAACTTGATTTTACAGCTCTAAATTAGGCAAGTATCTTCTCCTTACACACTCCCTAGCAAATCCTTGAAGAAGCATAAGGACCGGCTCAGTGCCTCCTCAGCTGGTGGCTGTGAAGAGGTTTCCCGTTTCGTCTCCCATGCAGAGGCTCACGCGGGCTCCGAGAGCCCTTCCCCAGAGGTGCATAGGGGCATTTCAGGAGGCCACAGACACGTGTTTCTGATTTTTACCCCATTTTCTTTCTTTTTCTCCATTTTTTATTTTGGCTCGGGTAATCACTTGACAGTCGCGAGTCCTTGTTGACGTTYGGGATTCCCAGCAGCACTTGTGGGGAAGGGATGATTTCCAAGCTTGATATATTGAACAACAGAGTCCAGAGGCTTGGGGAAGCAAAGGAGGTTGTTTTGGGTACTAGTCAGCTCATCTATATCAAAACGAGTGACACCCACTCTCAACGCTGGCTGTCTCTATATTAATAGCTTGACTCAGGATGTTAAAATTAGAAATTCATTTTCTCATTCATACCACAGTTTCTTCACATACCAGATGCCTTGTGCATCGTCTTTCTTTGCTAAGCCTTRGGAAAAATTAAAAATAAAAGTGTTCCTGTGCAATAGTCTTGAGGATTTTTCCCAGAGCTTTTACCCTAGTTAGATCACTTTGCATGTGTGTGTTTTTACATACGTAATTGTTTTTAGGCATCCATGATAAGTATATAATCAGCAGTTTTTCGGCATAAAATTTTGTTTTGTTCAGAAAATGCGGTGCTCATRTGGTGGTGTCCCTTCCTGCAAACACACCATTAACCTGCACTGCACGAGCAGCCCCGCGAAGCAGCAGAGCACGTCGTACGCTTGCAACTGGTGACTACACCTGGGAGCAGCAAGGGAAAAAAGCCCGTGGCTGCCCAACAGTTTGTTTAAATTGCAGCCTGCTTCCTATTGGGATCAAYGGGAAAATACCCAGAAAATATATTTCTCCAGGTTTCCACAGATTGCAGGAGTGGAGACCCCTTTCCGAATTGAAATCACGACCAGCTTCCAGATGTTGTAGTACATGACCTGCTTTTCATTTCCTTGCCTTTGGAATAAACACTGGAACATGACCCTGCCCACATGCGTGAGTTTAGGTTTCGCAGGCTCCCCGGGATGAAAGGAAGGAGCAGATTCCCAGGAATTTGCTGCATCCCTTGCAGRCTGTGCCTGGAAATGAGACGTGAGGTGCTCTGCTCGGATAGGAACGTGTGCAGTTTTGTTCTGGGGACCTTCCACTTACAGAGGATGAGAATTTGCGCTACCCCAAGTCATTTTCAAAATAATTTATGCCAAATTTGGTCAAAAGGGAACAAGCTACTTTGTTGAATTTAAATATCCATGTCCAGGAGCAAATGTGGGTGCAAACGAGGTGTAAATCCCTGCTGCAGCTTGCAGGAGCAAGGCGAGCAGCAAGGCCGCCGCTCCCTTGCAAGGGTTAATGGTTTGCCATATAACACCATCACCTGCTGGCTTCTGTGGTTTCTGTGCATGGGGAGGTTAATCTGATCCRTAGGTTTTCAGTGAGGAATGATTTTGCCTGCGGATACAAATTAACAAAACCTGTAGTCCCTGTGTCGAACCTGATCCTATCTGGAGCAGGGTCAGCCCCACCAGCTGCTCGGGTGTCTTGCGGGATCCGGCTCACGTGCCGACTGGATAGGGAGGAAGGAGGCAGGGAGGGATGGCAGCTCTCCTCTTGACTCATTTCAGGAAGATGATGTGCCATTTTATTGCTGTTAGATTCTGGTGTCTACTGTTTTGTTGGAAATTCTTCTTGGAGCAGTTTGGCAGGAGGGAGCTGAAGCAACACAAAGTGAGGCGAGGGCAGCATGCTGAAATAAAGGGGGAGAGGGCAATGAAATGTGGCATTCAGTCGCATATCCCATATGTAATCCTGAAAGTGTTTATAGTTTTTATTTTTACATGAAGTAAAAATAAAAAGTACAGTTTATGGGAAAACTTTCTTGGGCTGAGTTTGCACAAAACCCCCTGTGTTGTAAACCTGGGGGGATCCCAATGGGAGGAGTGAAAGAGGCGAAAGCAAGAGCCAGGAACGTGGGAAAGGGCCAGGTCCCCTCCTTGCTACCTCCCCAAACCCATCAACAAATAACATCATATTAAAAAACATAACATTTTATTCTAATGAGCATGTTGGTAAAATATTTAGTGTTTTAATAAATTAATGGAATTGTGTTTTGACATAGTTACAGGCACTGTTTCTTATTTATATTTACCSCTATTGCTGCTTAGGGATTCCGTGTGCACATTAGAGGTGCTTCAGACTCCTTCAGGCTTGGGATGCCGGCCGTTTTGTTCCGTATGTTGGTACTGGTGGGAGTGGTTTGTGTCCAGGAGAACTTGCACCTTCGGTCTGTGCCTCGGAGAGAGCGGGGAGCGCTCACACGGCCACCGCTTTGCTGCTGGGGTCTCTTAGGGCTTGGAGCCCTCCTCGCAACTTCRCTTGCCCCTTAGCTAAAAGCAAAACCCGTAACGTGTTTGTCCCTTTGCTTCTTCTGCTGTTGTCTCRGAGGAAGCGCGTGGTGGTTTGTGTTTGCTGGAGGCTGGGGAGCCTTTATTYGCTTCCAAGTCTTGAGCAAAACCATCAGCGAGCTGCTGTCATGCTTTCCGTGCTGCATAATTCACTTAAAGGGGAGACTGGTGCAGTTTCAAAGCAATGTATCAAAGACCATTTCCTTAGTGAGTGACTCCAATTTGTCTTGTCTTCATTCCTGGAGCKCCGTGAGCTGACAGACGTTCTTGTTAGCGCGTTTGGCTGATTTTCAAATGTGCCTTTTTGCAGGTACCTGGAAGGCAACCACCTGACTGCTGTGCCGAAGGGGCTGTCGGCGTTCAGACACCTCACTCTGATGTAAGAACCGCGTCCGTTGGTGAAACGAGTAGCTCAGCCCTGCTGCCCTGCGCTGGGGAGGAGAGCGATTCCCACACGCGGTTCCAGCGGCACCGGGAGGCCGGCGCTGCCGCGCTGCCCGCGGAGAGCTTCCTGGTGGGATCCCGAGCAGCGGAGCYGCTTCCCTGCCGGAGCCACAGCCTCTGCAAGGGCTCCCGCGTGTSCCGGTGTATCACCCCATGGCTGTACAGGTTGTTAGCAGAGGAGACAGCATTAATCGCTTTGGTCGAAGTCATTTTTATAAATTAAGATGATGAAAATTTTGCATAGCTGCTTCTTTTATGAGCAGTCATATGAATAGAGAAACAACTAGGCCCCGTTGAGTAAATTAGTCCCAAAAATACATCGTGGGAAGCCTTACTGGCTGAACTGTTTATTGGAAGTTTTTGACTACTCTTTGCATCGGCTGTAGATGCTCAAGTCAAATGGGCAGAAGAACCTTAGACCAAAAATGTAACTGTAYCCTCTGTTTTGAAGCAGCGTTTTATTTGGAGACATCTGATTTTATTTTGTATGGAAAAACAAAAACAAAAAAATGTTCTGCATGAGCCAAAATTACTCTTTAGTATTGAAAGCTGAAGTATCTTTTGTTTCTAGTTGAGCCAAAGCAAATGCTTTTCCCATCTTTTATTCAGTAAATTTATATCAAAGAGACCATTCTTTTAGGCAGCTTGTTTCGGTAGCTGTGAGCATGAAGGGTATATGGAAATGGTATACTTGTGATAAATAGCAGAGCGGGCCTCTCCAGCACATATTTACCTAGGATTGGATCATCTATTAATTTATCCTCCTGCCCTTAAGGTTTTGCTGATATTCACCGATTTTTTTGGTGCTGTATACTAGAAATATGCTTCCCTGAGAATTCTGAAGCTTTTTCTCAGGAAGTACTGTGATGTGATATGCATTTAGTTCAGTTTGTTCAGAATTGTTCGAATTATATCAACTGACAATATTTGACTTTYCAGTTGCTTCTGGCAGTTTGCTACCCAGGTGCATTTTACTGTTTGAAAATGATTTGTTTCTGTAATTGTTCATGTAAGCCTCTTTCTGTGTGCGCTTTTCAGTGATCTGAGCAACAACAGCATAAGCGTCCTGGCCAACTTCACCTTCAGCAACATGAGCCAGCTCTCCACGCTGTGAGTAGCCCCGCGGTTTGCCACCAAGCTCAGCTGCTTGTCAGCTGGTGGCTCTGCATGCGGTTCCTGAGTTGAACCAGCAGTGAAGTGCTTGGGGAGGACGTGCCGTGGTGACCCGTGTGTCTCGCTGTGCCAGGATCCTGAGCTACAACAGGCTCCGGTGCATCCCGGTCCACGCCTTCGACGGGCTGAGGTCGCTGCGCGTGCTGTGAGTACCGCGTCCGCCTCGYGGCTCCCTCCACGGCTGCAGAGGGCAGGGGGGGCTTTACCGAGCACGGGGCTTCCACTCCGTGCAGGAGCTCTAAGGATTTTCATACAATTAGCTTCAATGTGCTTGGGTACAATATGTCCATTAATGACTGTAGCAGGTGAGTGTTAAACTTTGGGAAAAAACAATTATGTCCTTGCAGGATGAATGACTTTCCTCTGATAGTTTAGGGATGAGATCTATCAGGAAAGCAGGCTACCAAGAGGCTGCACACAGTCAATGGCTCCTGCTTGAGCAGTGTTTTGGCACACCGTGGAGAAGGGTATTTACCAGGGCATGTTCTAGAGTCTGACTTTCCATTAGGTGCTTCAGCAAGCAGGTCTTCGCTGTGAACTTGTGCGTTTTTAGAATATTTTCAATTTTCATAGATTGTTAGAGGCAAGTCTGAGCAACAAGGCATAACGTTCAGCCAAGCTCCTCACTGTGGTTTGAGTGGTAAAATGGGAATCAGGRTTTCCACCTCCCAGTTTATAGAAGGGTGTAGAAGCCCCAATTTTTGTTATGAAAAACAAGAAAGAGATGTCATTTGGTTATGTTGATTTAAGTTTGGCTTGGGACTCTGATTTCTAGCCCATTAGAATGGTCACATCTGAGCTCTTACATAAGACCTGCAATTCAGCCACAGATGARTTTACCCTGTTTCTTGGCTAAATAAATTATTCCATATGGAGCTCTCTTCTGGCCTGYTTCTGATATGCTTTTTTGATTAAAGCTAGCTTGGAAATCTCTACCCTGAATTACAGTGTTGAGATATCCCCTCTCACCTTTTCCCATAGTTACAATTTGTCTTTTCACTTCTGCTCTTGCAAGCCATCTTGCAATAGATGCAAGATAGAAGTGAAGGGCAATATTTTAAGTATCAAATGCTATTTTTTGTCTTTCTTAAATGACCTGCTAACCAAATTTGAAAATAACTTGCTTCTTCCAAGGAGATGCCCTCCCTGTGTGGTACAAGGGTCTCCATCTCCACTCTSTGCATTTGGAAGCCTCCAGATTGATTGAATTTATTATGGCCCRCAAAACTCTGGTATCAGCTACAACTTTTGCCACATGTCATCCACGTTGTTATTAAAAATCAATTCTCCAGGGGGAAAATGGGCTTCCCAGTGACAGTGTGCAATCTGTTATTGTCAGGTATTTTATTATCCATATTCTCAGGAGAATTTAAAGGAGAAACATCAGCAAAACAATTTCCACATTTTCAATTTATTTCAATAAAACRAACATAGAGATCTCATTGCCTTTGACTTGTGCTTGCCTTGGAAGGCACCCGGCTCTTCTCTGCTCTGTGCTACCCGCTTCTTCTCTCCCTTCCCTTTTTGTCCATTAGTAGTAAATAAAGTAGATGGTTATTTAAGAATCAGGATTACCACGAAGGTTTGATATAATTGCGTGGATCTCTGGATCTGCCCTCGGTGTCCCCACGTGGATATTTTAACTCATTATTAGCACAAGCCCAGTGGAGGACAGGGCAGGATCACTGTTCACACAACAAAACCTCAATCTTAGCATGGCTTGTCCATAAGTGTAGTTGAAGTGTGACGCTGAGCTGTTTTAACATAATATCTTCAGATTTTTTTTAATGAGCAAAAGTTGGTATCAGTAGGTTTCTCCATCAAAACTATTTCAGTGAAAAAATGTGGTTTTCTTGTTCAGCACTGKTTTTTCGAGAAGCTAAATGCAGATAGAGTTTGAAAGAACTCAGATGGACGCAAAGCAATTATAAATGTTATAACTCCCTGGCTGGCCTGAATTGATTATTTTAAAGATTATTTTTATGGTGCAGAAATGTTGTAACTTCTGACATATGGGTCCAATCTAATTAGGAAAGAAAGTCAAGAAACAGAGATTTATTTTCAGATCCCCAGACAACTTTCCATATTTTATTCATGAAAACCTGGTAAAATGAACTACAAAATATTCTACCAGAATTAAATGTTCTTTTATTTTCCTGAAAACGGATGGATACGTCCTGCAGTTGGGGAGCTCATGTGTCCRGCAGCACCTGCTATAGAGTTGCCCTTGCCAGGCCTTGGCCTTTGGTAGCCTGGCCAGACCTGTGGTCCTGTTGGTGTCTTCCATAACCCATCGGCATGAGGCAGCGGGCTGGAACACAGTGCTTGGTGACAACTAAGGAAAAAATGGATGGTTGTAGTRCATTTCCTCATCCGAGTACAAGTCRTAGGTTAGTGATTATACATGCAGAAAATAGYAGATTTTTTTTGAAGAGTTCAGGTGTTTTGTTGGTCTACAAAGCAGGGTCCCCATCTCCTGAATTCATGGCACTGCTCTTTACCAATATTTAGCCTTCTGACTACCTACAAATACTTGTCCTCACGGAGCCTTGCTCTATCCAGGGTCTCTCTGCAGGAAAACTGACCTCTCTCCTTTACCTGTCACGTTGCCTATTTTCCCTCTTCTGTTTTCGCTCCATTTCCAGCTAATGGGAGTCTATAAGAGCACGCAGGCCTGCATGGCAGGGGCTGCTCAGCATCAGTGTGGTTCTAACAGCATGAACAGTGTGTCAGCTTTTCAGTTTGAACGTTGGTGGCACACAACGTGTCTGCGGGTCCCTTGGTCGCTCCGCGTGCCGGTAACGCTGCCTCTCCTGCCGCAGGACGCTGCACGGGAACGCCATCTCCACCCTGCCCGAGGGCTCCTTCGGCGACCTCGTCTCCCTGTCCCACCTGTAAGTACCCGCTGCTGCACTCAGGATCCTTCCTGGCCGCTGGAGACACGGAGTCGGGCGGTTATCCCCTTGTTCCTGCTCTCGTTCTGTGTTACACTGTTCTTATCCAGACAGCATCTGTTCAAAGCAAGTAAAATAAATACTAGAACTTGTTGTTATGAGTTACCCAAATGTTTTCTCAAGGAAAGCCAAATGAGCAAATGTGACAGTTTCCTCCTCTGTGCACTCTGTGTTCAAGGCTTTCTTTCAGCTTTGTCTACATGAAGTGCGGGGCATGTTATGGTCCACAAGGGAGGCAGGAAACCTCCCACAAAGAGCAAATATTCAGCAAATGTGAGCTCTGCGCTTAATAAGTGTCGTATGTTTTGCATACTGAGATATTGTCGGTATGTGAACTTGTAGATGAGTCACCACCTCAGACATAGGCATGTTTAATCATATGGGAATGGTCATTTCACACCATTAATACTTCATTCCATAAGCTACAAAATGAAAAGCGTCGGGAATTTAACAAAATGACTGTGCTGCTGATGGAGGTGCAGGATATCTTGAAATGCACTTCAGTGGATGGAAGATGTGTAAAGACAAATAGGAACTGTTGCAAGGTAAAGCAGAAGGGTCAGTTCCCAAAGCTTGGAAAAGCAGAGTTTGTACATTGAGATCAAGGGTGATGCTGCTTCTTGTTAGGCGATAGATGCAGAGGACGGGGTTGTGGGGACGGGGCACGTGGGCTGCGCACACAAGACGCAGGTACACGGTGGGAGCAGGAACCCCGCGACCAACCCAGGAAACTCCAGCTGCTGCCTGCAGAAACCTCCAACAGAGCCTGAGCCGCGTCTCAGTTTCGAGCTTGCACCTCAATATCTAGGTCGGATAAAGTGTTTGGAATTTACTTGTGGTAAATTCCTTCTGTGTGTTGTTCTGGAGTGACAGCCTGCGTGTGCTGAAGGCCCCTGTCTGCATGGGGAGCGCAGGGCATTTCGCATGGAGAAGCTGGCTTCTGAGGGTGTTCTGAGAGCTCCAGAGATAAACATATCATGGCCCATTTGTTTGGATTTTCCTCGGGGTTTACTTTAAATGAAGTGCAGACACGATTTTCCTGGGTAAACTGTTCACCTTAGGGAGCGATAAAAACCCCTTTGGCCCAACACAATCACGGCAGTCTATCTGTTTAGATGTATGTGCTGCCAGAAATGTAAAATACACAAAGCTCAAATGAACAGTAATAAATAGGATCCATAAAATAAATAAGACCTGTCTGGGGTGTAATTTGCACAGTTGAACAATTGAATTTTACAGTGCAACTGTGCTCTCCAGTTTCTTTAAAGAAGATGCAATGYGATCATCTGAATCTTTTAGCAACCRCAGTGATCTTGCTRGTTTCTAAGCTCTTTGCATGCCAGGAARAGATGTAGTTACTGAAAAGAAGTCATATCTAATTGAAAATAAATTATTTTTTGCGCTYTCCCTGAGATACRAATTTTCTGGGAGAAAGCATGGGCTTGGAATAATTTTGAAAGTGATACATAAATTTGCAACTCATCGGACACTTAGTGGGACAGCTAGTTTGATGTCAAATTTGGCAGCAGGGGCACGAGGGGCACCAGGTGCCAAGCCGGGGGGTGGCCCGGCCTTCAGCAGCAGCTCCACTTACATGGGGTCACAAGGACCTTCGTGTTTCCAAGAAACAGGTTTCCAGTGCAGGCAAAGCTGTTATTTTTAGTCAAAGTCCTTGCAATAGCTGTAACATGGTTTGTAACTTGAGGAACAAAACTCGAGATCTAAATATTTTCATCATTTTTATCCAAAGCTGTTTCAAGCCCAGGAGAAAATACTTCCCAGATTGCCCTTATGTCCTAAACACCCTATTGTCTTAACGTAGCTGTTGCTATTGCTTAACGTAGCTCTGAGGACACAGCAAGGAGTGTAAGTGATACTCATATACCCCTCCTGTCTACTCCTTGCTGTCCATCCCACAACAGATGGTTGTATSACAACCATCTGCCTGGCCGTGTCTCCACCAGCGTGTCTAGTCCAGGGCAGTGATGCTGGGGCTGAGCACTGAGCTCCCTACACCTGCAGGGTGCTGATCCCTGGTCCAGCCGTCCCCACGTTCTGGATACATAACCCAGCTGTGTGTGAAGGCAGGTGTTTCTCACACACGTATTTTCARTAACAGCTCAGATCCCTCATCCTGTTCAATCATCTCCTCTGTACTCAAGCTTATCCCCATTTATCTATAGAATAAGCTGCTCCGTCCCAGCTCTTTTGTATCTCCACGTTATTGTGGGTAGAATTATTTTAATGAACCTCATTCTAGGCTGTCTCAAGAAAGCAAAAGTGCCTGAAGGCTGGCRGGGAGTGTCTGCCCTGCGYTTTGAAAATGCTGGTGCTGGTGTYTCACYAGGGCACCRGATTTCTTGTAGCTCCAGGAGGTATTTTGCTATAATGGACAGAGAAATAGAGTATGTGACAGAACATGTGAGTGAAAATTCAAAAAGTCCCTCCAATTCATGAATATGGGAAGAAGAAAAGGATACACATGAAAATTTCGGCAGTTGAACAACACTGTTACTGCCCATCATTTCCAGTGTCCACGCAGCAGCTGTATTTCAAATGTGCTTTGCAAAGAGTAAACAACATGAGCAGCCAGTCCCGCTCCTGCCTTATATATTGCAGTTCCTCCATGATAAAGGTGATTTCTGGGGCTAACTTTCCCCGTCGCGTGTTGTTTGCCCTTGCACAGCTGAGCTGGTTGATGGCAGTTGCACAGTCACCCGGTCAGCACGGTAGGGTTTTTTTTCATTGCAGGTCAGGGATTTGCAGAGGGAATGGATGGGTGTTTTTCAGTGCCGTGCTGCAGAACGCGTTTAATTTTGATGAATGAGCCCTGGACGGGGTTTGACCCTCTGAACTCCCATTATGGATCTGTTGAGGGCACGGTGCTTTCATTASTCACTCCAATAGAAATGTATCAACACGTTTAGTGAGGTTTCTATCTTAATAGCCTGTCTGATATTTTTATTTGAAAGAAGCTTGTGTTGAAAATACCATCCTAAAAATAGTYTTTAGCATATGCAAGAATAATGAAGTCTAAAGCCCAATTTGGATTACTGTTTTTCTCTAACCTCTCTTCCTTGTGCTTTTCTTTTAACTATTTTGTTACTTTTCTCGGCATTGCAGTTCAAGTGTTGCATAAATGAAGCCTTACAGTTACTTTCAGAAAAATTATTGCAGGCTTCCAATGTGCATTTCCTCCCAGTTTCAGAAATGGTTTGTAAACTGCCTTTCTACAAGTGTGGACTTTGTTCATAAGACTGACCGCCTCAAAAGACACTTTAGCTGTCAGAAAAAAATGAGCCTAAATGAGTTAAGACAGCACCTAAATCTAAGGCAGATAAGCGAGCCTTTTCCTTTTGGATAAAGCTCCATGAATAATGACAAAGTTATGTGAATTATAATTATACTATTTAAATGCATCTATTGCAACCATATGGCCTCACTCAAGGGATGGGTTAACCAGCAAATGTGTTTTCAGAGCCCATAAACAGACTTAGCAGACACCAGATTTCAGCTCTGAAGGCAGAGGTCTCCTCTGTGCACATGATTCATCCAGCGAGGGGACTTCACATGAGTCACCCATCCAACCTAATGGCACTTGCTATTAGAACATGCTCACAAAGGCCAAGCAGTTAAAGAACCTACCCAATAAATTGGATGAAAATGTAATAGGCTCTCGATCTTGCTCAAGCATAATTGTTTGGAAACGTGATTTGTTTCTAGATATTTATCCGGTGTTCCCAAGTAATGATGGGAAGAAAGGAAAARCAGGGGGATGCCGAGGAGATCTTTCCTGGCCATTCAGGGGGTTCCTCGCSCGTGTTTTGGAATAAGACGTTCTTGTGAAAGGGCAGGGTTGACACGTCCCGGTTAGTCTGGGGACACCYCGTGTGCTCGCGAGGTGAAGTAACCGCTGCTGAACGTTCTGCCCCCGCAGGGCGCTGGGCACCAACCCCCTGCACTGYGACTGCAGCCTGCGCTGGCTCTCCGAGTGGGTGAAGGCGGGATACAAGGAGCCGGGCATCGCGCGCTGCAGCAGCCCGGAGCCCATGGCCGACCGGCTGCTGCTCACCACGCCGACCCACCACTTCCAGTGCAAAGGTAGGCACGGGCCGCCTGGCGCGGTCGGCAGCACCGCTTTGTCTCACGGGAACCTGTAGGATGTCATTATAGTTTATTTGATTAAAGAAATAGGCTTGAGCTCCAAAATCTTCGGATAATATATAATGGTTACTTAAGCAATGTAGAACCCTGTAGTTATTATGCACATATSCTTGGAAACTGAGAAACTGTACATTTTAGTGTAAAGCGGACACTTGCCAAGCATGTTTTCATTGGAAGATGCACAAGCAGCTGTGTGTCCCCATCAGCTCTGCGGCAGGACCTGTGAGTTACGGGAAATGTTTTATGTCAGCATACAGTATACGTTCAGGAGAGGCTCGAGGTGCAGCCCTTAGTGGTGTGGGATAGTAGCAGACAGGATCAGGCTGTGTTAGAGAGGTGTAGACAAGTAGCTAGATAAGGTATTTGCTTGCCTGGAGGTAAAGTAGGCAGTATATTGTGGAATGTGGATTAGCCTATAGCTGTGTACCCTTACTGAAAAGAGAAGGGTTGGAGATGGCTAAGGTTACTGGCAAATACAYGAAGATCATGTATAGATAGAAAGAAGGGTCAGCAGCCATTCTYAGGACTGGAAGTGAGGGCAAGAAGGCTGCTCCCACCTCTGCACGTCTGCAGTGCCGCTTGGAGGGTGATACTGTAGAGGTGACATTGAACAGCTGAGCAAACACACAGTGGAGCCGAGGTGGGTTTAAATAAGAAGCTCCCAAGCTCGAGCTGAGCTTGCTGCCCTTTCGAGTGTGTTTAGTTATTTTGAAAGAGCAGCCTCAGAGCTGTCAGAGCGGTCAGTGATGCCGCGGTGCTGCACGGGGACAGCCTGGCCGCTCTGCACCGCTGCCACYAGCAGCCTGGTCACCAAGGGCACGTCCACGTCGGCCTGCCGAGATTTAATCCCAGCTCAGGTGCTGCTGGCCCAGAGCTCAGCATGGGCTGAAAAACCCTGCTTAAAGCCTGGGCCAGGGGGGCAGAAGGGAGCCTCAGCCTGGCCGCAAGCAGCACCCGGACGGCTGGTCCAGAGGGAGCTCCCAGGTGTCTTCTGCTGTGACCCCCCAGAACTTGCACGTTAAGGAGAGAAAGAAAAAAAAAAACCTTCAGCTTGTTCTGCTGGAATTATGTTTTTGGCCTGTGCCTGAGCAGAAGGTTATGTCTCAGCAGAGCCAAGAGAGAAGTATGCAATGTGCAAGTCATGCAAACTCAGCTCTGCTTTTTATTAAACTGCCCTCCTAGTTATGCAGTAGAGGAAAGGAATGTGCTGGGCTGAGGGCATTTTGCTGTATGGATTTATAAATCAAATCCCCAAGGGCAAAGTAATGAACTACTTAAGTGCTAGGAACTAACACTGCTCTTATTAGCTCCCACATTGATTAGCTGTGATCTATGCCATAGGAATAAATGGAAAATGTACGTGTGTGTAGTATGAAATAAATAAATAACAGAGCACRTTCTGACCTCTAAAGCCAAAAGAGCTGCGCTGGTGTCTGAGTCTTGTGCTCCGCAAGCAGCAGAATATACCTGTGAAGATCYTGCGTGGAGCTGTTTTCAAAAGGAGATTTACTGAATTAAACAGGGATGCACATATTTACCTGCATAAATCAGTGTATTTGCCTATTTATCTTTGTTGCCTTTTCCCAAAATATGTGAATGTGATAATCTTTTTTTTTCTGGGCAGAACAAGAGGGACATAGGTTTTAAAAACAATTCAAATAGAGGATGGTAGAACACTTTGCACCTATACGTTTCCATAAACATCGAGCTAAATCTTTGTTACGCATGTTTTTCATTTCTGCTGTTGCATCTGCATTTTTGTTCTTTTTACCAGCCGTAGAAATGTCATCTTATTGTTCCCTAGGGGTTGCTATTGCAGAATTTCCTGCACTGGCAGAAAGAGAAATTGCTGAAAACCATATATATGTAAGCCCATTCTCTGGAGATTTCCAGGATGTTTTTTCAGAGCTGATGTTTGTATGTTCAGATGAGAATATAAGCATCATTGAGAGTTGGCCAGCACTTGATTTAAGTACTTAAAATCTCTCTAATCCCTGGGAATCCAGTGCTGTTGTATAAAGTTCCAGCATATGTGTTTGTGCCAGCGTAGGGTGAATACTGAGCTAGAAAAAATGTACCAGCGAGTACTAATGTTGTAATCAGGTTCTGTGTTAATACACCGTGTGTTGCCTTTCCAGAGCCCGTGGATATCAGTGTTGTGTCCAAGTGTAACCCTTGCCTCTCCAACCCCTGCAARAACAACGGGACGTGCAGCAATGATCCAGTGGAGTTTTATCAGTGCACTTGCCCTTTTGGCTTCAAGGTAAGACTCCATCTGAGCTATGTGAAAGCAGTAAAGTTGCCCCATGCCTTCTGTTTTCATGATGGTTGTACCAGGAGGAGTCAGGTTTACAGGCAGCTGAGCTCAACACATCCCTTGCTCGAGCAGATTGCGGGTGACCTTTCAGGTGCACTCAGCTGCAAGTTCCTCTCCCATGTTACAGGAAAGGTTTTGACTGTGCAGATGCATCCTGAGCYGCTTTCTCAAGCTGACCCTACTTTGAGCAGGGGTTSGACTTGATGATCTCCAGAGGTGCCCCCAACATTAGCTGTTYTGTGATTCTGTTATGTAGAACATCCTGATGAAATGACAAGTTGATTTTGTGTTCTTTTTCATTTCTTCTCTATTACCAACACAAAAATAACTGTTTCATACACTGCCCGGCCAAAGAGAAGGTGATTCAGCCTAGAATTTACGACCAGTTTAATCCAAGGCAGCAACATGTTCTGATACCTGCTAGCTTACATCCATTTGCACGGACTGATTAGCAGAAAGATGATAATTGATTGTAGTCTGTGTTTCAGAGCTCATACACTGGGCAGTTTAGGTCTGTAGTCAGTAGCTGAGGGATGAGTGAAAAATGAGGCGTACGACCTGTTCACAGGCTGGGGGGGCAGCAAGGCCAGGGAGGGGGTCGCATCCTCTAGACTGTGATCTGATTTGCCTCCCAGTCTTGGTGAGTGAAAGCAGACGCTCATCRAGCACACAGGAATAAAAGCCTTAAAACTATCGAAAACAACCAAAAGGGGYGAGGGGGAGGAGGGCAAGAAAAAGACTATGGAAAGTGAGCAAAAGAGCGCAAGTATCCGTGTCTTACATTCCAGGTAGGATTTAGGAATTAGTTGATGCTGATAACACCATTTCCCTTCTCTGTGTGCCTCAGATACATCCCAGATGGTGGGAATGTATTACCTGTTACCTATTACCTAAAAATAACAGCAATTGTCTTACATGATTGGAAAAACATTTGGTGATTTTTTTTTTTCTTCCTTTTTTCACAATCCGTCTACATGTTGTGTTCCCAGCTTTGCTGGGATCTTAACAGACTATATTGTCACAAATTCATTTAACTGAGAGTGAACTTTTTTATCCATTGATTTGTCTTTCTGAGGGGGAAAGTGGCTTTTTATCTTCYCAGGTTAACAGAACAAAGAGCAGGCATTTTAATTTGATGCATAACATAAACCAGGCTGAATTCTTCAGATAGGACAGGGTAGCTGTTAGAATAACTTCAAAAGAAAAGCTTGCAAAATAGCAGAATAATATAGAGATGTTTGTGTATGTCCTGCTCTAGAAGGCAGACATCATGGAGCAGATCCTCGGGGTATTCAGAGCAGAAATATATTGGTTCTGAGAATGTCTCCATTTCCCCATATTTTTTCTTTTTCCTTTTTACAGCATTGCTCTGTTAGCAAATGCAGTAGTATAGATGYGTTTATATTGGTAGAAGCTAAGTTTACAAAGAGAGGATTTATTAAGAATAATTGAGAATAAGCCTCTAGTTACATTAGCGATTCCTAATGTGGATTAGACTTCAGTGTGCATTAGTTTTGCTGAGAAAGGTAAACTCTGGAAGTGACTCACGATAAAAACCTTGCGGAGCGTCTGTCTGGACTCCCCCCATGCCCATGTCCTGGGTGACGCGTGTGTGAGCTCCGTCTCCCCTGGGACCACTGGGGTCCCCGTGAGCCCCGAGCTGCCACGGAGCCGCCGCGAGAGCGGGCAGATCCAGACTGGGCACTCGGAGCAAAGGAGCAGTTGGGAAGCACTGCCCGGATAACAGCATGGGGAGAAATGGGGGGAAATGTAATAAGCCAAAAAAAAAAAAMCCCTCTSTGTCTTTACCATGGGTTTTTGAGTAAAAATGGAATTTGACAGGTCCAAATGCAAACCATATGAAAGGAGCCCTCTATCTCGAGCGAGCCGTTCTCCACCAGAGATTCATGCTAATTCAATAACAATACCTTGCTTCCTTCTCACCAGCCAGCACCAAACAGCTCTATCCATCTGGAAGCGATTTCCCAGACCTTGATAAATTGCCCTAAATCTGCCCTCTCAGCATTTGTTTTTCCTTGTTTGATGTAGATTTTGAAAAAAAAAAAAAAAAAAGTCCTGTGTGGAGGAGAGTATCTCTGAAGACAAAAAAAAAAAAATCCCTTTTTGTCAAGTCTGACCTCATTCAAATGAGCTGAAGGCTTTAGCTTTGAGYGAGGTTGAAAAGGAAGTAACTCAAGGAATGTTGGAGCCAGGGGGTGCACAGTCGCAGTAGAGGGGGACAGCAGCCCCTTGGGCAGGGGCACGGCCAGGCACCGGTGGGGACGTTTCCTGAGGTTGCTGGAGGTGAGGCGTGGTGGGGATGAGGCTCACTGATTCACTCCAAGCAGGCAAGAGCTGTGTTGAGGTTGTCACCTCTGGGACCAGAGAGCCCCACGGTGCCATGGGCCTTACCACGAAACATCTCCTAGCCCCTGCGTTTTCATATTAAACACAGACACGGGTGCAATCTGATCTATGCATCTACATTTTTTTCCCCACAGTACTCTTTGAAAGATTGTTTTATTAATACGTGTGGTTTAGATTCTTAAGTATGATTATGGGTGTAGAAATGGAGCTTTCCTCAGCTCTAGGTGATGCTCAGCACCTGGAGCACACGCGTGTATGTATGCAACTGGTGGCTCTTCATTAAACAGATGATGGGACCGCACTAATTTGCTTCTCCTGCAGATGTGTGTGACTTTCATACTGCTAGGGCTCACTGATGCTGGAAAATCAAGCCTGTGGCTGTTGGAATTCAAACTTACAATCAGCAAGTCATTGAGAAAGGGTTTATGTGAAAAGCTATAGCAAAAAAACAGAAACAAAAAGAAGGCAAGTGGAAACCAGCAGCCTGTTTTGCCTTTACTATATTCTGAAAATCATCTGAAAGATCCATTCTGTAATTTTGGTGATTTTTGTGCCTTTCTTACCTTTTTTCTTAAAACGGAGGGAGCAGCAAGTGGAGGAGGGTAATTTTCCACCTTGCAAATAGAGCCATCTGTAGAACTGGGGAAGGAGAGTTTAAAACACGCGTGGGGTTTATCTAGCAGGAAATGGGAAGGGGCCCTGGCAGGCTGGCGTTGGAGGGGCAGCAGCTGCCCGGTCATTGCCACAGCTGCCTGCCAGCTTGGAGAGGCAGGAGATGTTGGTCACCTCTGGCTTCTGGTAGTACCAAAAGCCGTCTGAGGTGGGACGTGGAGGTGGGAGCATCCAGCACACCGCCCACGCTCCGGGCAGCAGCTCCTGGTGTGAGTTGCTCCGTGRCGTTGCTGTCCTGACTTTGCTGCAGAGTTCGGCCCGTGTCCTTCACAGCAGTACTGCAGGAGCTCAAGCAGATGCACCAGAGTTTTCATCTAGAATGACAGATACAATTGGAAAAATCCAGGGAAAGCTCTTGGGCAAGGAAAAGAGTGTCCTCTGCAGCCGGACGCGCGTGGCGGAGGGCATCAGAGCGAAGCTGTGACTACTAGGAAGCTGCCTCCAAACCTTCGTGGGGAATTTGGCTTCTCCTCACGGCCTCACTCCCAAGGCTTCCTTGCTGAGGTCGGGGCTACAAGTTTTGAGGGACAGAGGAAAACCTCCATAGCGTTGCCTACATCGTCTCTTAGTCCTGCAGTGATGGTTGTCTTGGGAACAGCGGGCAAGGAGCTGATTCCAGAATGCAGATGCCGTGGCGTTGCCTCACCTGCGCGCGTTCCGCCCGGCCCTCAGAGGGAGGCCCGTGCCCTTCCCGGGCTCGGCTCCTGACGCGGGGCCGCTGCCGCTCTCAGCTCGTGCCGTCTGGAAACGTAACTCCTTCCTTTTGTTTCTTTGGATCTCGTAACACACGCGTGTYATCCCCTTAGGCATCATGCAGTGCACAAGTAAATCCCCAAGCTGGAGGAGAAGCTGGAAGGAGCTCAAGGCTGCCCTCCTGCTCGTGAGCACACAGATCCAACCCCTCTGCCTTCACATGTTGCTCTCCTTGGGCCCCTCTCCTTCTGCAGCATCAGGGCAGGGAGGACAGACAGTGGAATGCGAGTTCCCCGCCAAGTTTCAGGGTGAAGAAATCAGCCCAGCTAAATGCTCGTGTGTGGTGCCTCTGCCCTGCGTGCTCATTGGGAAAATTTCTCCTAGGATGTGTGTTTATGTGCTCGTGGCTGGTTTATTTTTTGTTTGTCTTGACCAAGCTTAAAATACTTATTAATGAATGTTGAAGGAAGCATTTTCTGCTCTCATTTAAATGAGAGCTGTTTGCTGTGGCTGCTCGGTGCTGCGTCGGAACAAGGGGCAGAGCAGCAAGGTGCAGGCGGATGGCAGGCCGTACCCATGGGGACATGTGTCCAAGGGCRTGCTCAGGGTGGACTGTTTCCCCTCTGTGTTTTTGCTGTTTCTTTTCTGCTCTAGTTCCCAATGCCTTTTGTGACAGTTTTCCTGGTCTTTCTTTTCCCAGGATAAAGGTTAAGGGAAAGGTTTATGGGCTTTGCATGGACTCTGGCAGTTGTCCCTGGCTGCTTGCTGCTGTTGCACCAACTCCTCCTCCATGGTTCGCTTGTCTTTCAAGTGATTGCCAGTTGCTGTCTCTCTGCTTAATCAAGTTTTTGCTAACTAGCCCTCAATTTTCCCTGGCCCACCAGTTCTGCTCAGTTGGATCAGTAGCCGTAGCTGGTCACAGGTGAAAATCCATGTTCATGTCCATGTCCGTGTTACATTCCTTGTGGGTCTGTCACACGTGGGCCCTGAGGCTCTTTTGGCATGGACTGCTCCTGAGGCTGAGGCCTTTGGGTTTCTTCTGATATCCAAGTCCATGAACAGAGGTTTGTGTCATGGCTGGTCCTTCCTGCTTGTGCGTATCCCTGCTCTCACCAGTAGGCTCTGCGTTYAGTTGCCTAAGCGTTAGGCCTAGGTTAAGGGCCTTGAGGAAGAAGTTTAAAACACAACAACTGTATTTTCTTGCATTTACTGTTTCCTGTGAATAGGAAATGTGATCTCTRTGTAAGGGGTGTTCAGTCTTCACAACTTTCTACCATATTCACATTAAAAGAGACACTGGCCTTTGAGAGACTGAGAAGGAAGGGTCTTCTGTGTCGCAGAAACACTGAAGCCCAAAGTGGTCTGTAAGGAGCAGAGTTTTAGAAGGACAAGAAGGATTTACATACTAATGATTATAATTGCAAAATAAACCTCGAAGTCCACTGAGAATTAAATTTCATACTGATATGAGTAGAACCAGAATTTRAAAAATAATAATAATTTGATGAATCCTTGCACTTTGACTTTGACAGGCATATTCTTGATTACTAGCTACTGAGATAATGGAAGGTGTATTATACCCTGGAGCATCATAAATCTTTCTGATTTAAATAAAATGAGGCTTAAGAGAGCAGAGTTCACCTAATTTACTATAAATTGACAATTGTGATTTATTAACAAGGACAGGAAAGTCACTAAGAAGTGCTGCTGCCCTGCCCAATTATTGTTTAATCAGGTGCCAGATGAAGCCAGACTGGCATGGAAGGTAACTCTACAGGCTTGAACAGGGGAGGATATGGATATTGGCAGGAACCTGTATTTCTGTTCTAGACACTAACGCCATGGAAKTTTTCAGAGAGAGTTAAATCAGCCAATGGGGGGCAGCACCAAAACAGCCTCTACTTGTCGTAACCTGCTTTCGGTGTTGTTTAGCAGACAGAGCTTCTCCCAGTGCTTGGGAGCTGCAGGACCTTGGCAGGGCTTTTGTTGCTTTGTTGTGTCTGTGCAAACAGGCTGCTGTATAAGTGAAAGTATTGAACTAAGAGAAGAAAACAGACTTGCCCAGGTATATTCAAATTCATTTTAAAGCTTTTTTCAAAGCTAGAAATGGACTGGAATGGATATTTCCTATGTTAAGTCAAATGATTCATAAGCAGCAGTCCTCAGGAGTGCCTGTTTGTTACCCCATTGGGACAGGTGACCAAAGAGAAGCAGTTACTTGATAACCATGAGTGCCCTAAGCAAGAGCAGCCGCAGCAGGGCTGCCTGTAGCAAGGTCTGCTTTCAGGAGGAGTCACAGCCTTTGGCAAACAACAGATGATCGAAATCTGTCTACTGCCACCTGGCAATCTAAAAGCAATCTGATCCAGAGTTACTGGGATATTATCCATGCTTCGCCAAATAATTTGTATATTTGCCTAAGCAGATGGATCTTACATGCACCCTGCCAGCTCTTGTAGCTGACCTTGCCAACGAGCATCATCTGCATCTTGACCAGATTAAGGCTTCTTACCCATTACCTTCATGGCCAAAAAACAGCACGAACAAGGAAACAGTATCACCTGGGTCTATGGAAGAGAAAACATCAATCCAAGTGACTTCAGTTAGACAGAGCATTCCCAACATACTGTATATGCATCTTGGTGTGTGGGCTCTCGGCAAACATCTTGGTATCAGGGTGATGGGCTAGATCTGCCTCAAATGGTTCTGCTGGTAAAACAGGAGAAGGCTCGGTCTCCATTCTGTATTTCCTTKTCCTTGCTGCAGAGTCATTTGGCTTAATTTTATTTAAAAATATTTAATTCTGCACTTCATATTTGAATCCCTTACACATCTTATTGATCTCTCCACTTCGTGTAGCCAAGTGGCTSTGTTTGCAGTGATCACTTTTCAAGTTGTCTGCATTTTTTCCTACCAAACTTGTAACTAGGTGTATTGGCTGTGTACGTAAATTTATGYCATCATGTTGCTTTGGTTAACTATGCAAAATGCTTCCTGTTTCTCCTGTGTATTTATGGCTTTTAARTGTATCTGTTAGAGGGAAACTGCAGAATACTTGATTTTATTTCCTAGCTTATTTTTCTTGTGAAACGGAGATGTATGCGGTCAGATTTTGTGCAAGACACCTCTTTGCCTTTCTGCCCCAAGCATATTTGAATATACTGCCCAGCTTTGAGCATTTGTGACAAAGGGATAAAGATTTCAAGTGCAGGAAGAAGAGACTGTCAAAGCTGCTGCTAGGTAAAGCACTGTAGCAGACAGCTTCTCCCTTACTAGACAGCTGAGTGCTGTAAGTGCAGGGAAACCTTTCATTGGAGTTCTCGCTTTGCTAAGCATCACRGAAACAAAACTCGAGTCAAAAATCCCTTCTAGAGCTTAAACTGAAGTGTCTGTCAGTGCTGCTGACTGTGTTGTCTTTATTTCTGGATGGGTTTTCCCTTCTTCACTCCTGTCATCCCCTTGTTCCTTTTCACACAGCACCAGGAGTCATGTTTTGCTTATGCACTGAATTTTGCCCCTCGCTCTGATAGGAGACCTTTGCAGGTCTGAATGGATCCCAAGCAATTAGCACATAGCAGAATAACTCGGCAGCCTGTGTTCACTAAAGCTGGGGTCTGCTAAGCTCTCTGGAAACAGAGCAAAGCTATACATAAACAGTGACTGAGTGTCCTTTTTCCCCCCCGTATTCATGGCACAAAATGACTAAATTATTCAAGATGCCGGATATTTTAACTGTGAGTAGCCCTGCTGAATGTGCACGCTCGCAGAACACTGTGCACGTTTCACTTGACCCGTTTGCAGATTTTCCCCCTCCGGGGGAGACCCAGAGCTGGGGTATGTGACTTTCACTCCTAGGAACGCAGAGGACTGGGTTTGTGAAACAGCGTCTCTATAGCTGGGAATTTTACCCACTGATTTATCAAATAGCTTCAGCTGTGTTTAGAACATGATAATTAAATTGTTTATGAAAAAAAATCCTAGATCTTTATTTAAAGTCTCTACCAACTATATTTGTCTTGCTCTAGTATTTTCGCTAGATACATGGCCACCATCTGTTCTCTACACATGCCATGTAAATACAATTTATTATGAACATATTGAGTACTGTTATCGACTTGAATAAACTTAGGTATTTTTTCTTYTGTAGTTCACTTCCAGGCTACTTTAAAAGGTTTTGGTCATTGAAAAAGGCTCTAATGAGCAGTAAAGAGGGCTCCGTGGACACCCYTGGAGCCCGGTGGGCTGCGTCCAGCCCACAAGCATCTTCATGGCTGAGTAGATGGTGTAGCCAGGGATGAGGGGGGTCCATGGGAAGAGCTCTCCGTTCTGTGGTGGTACCTGTGGTGGAGTCCCGTGTCACAGGCTGGAGCCTGCGTGCTGCTTCAGGAGAACATGGAGGGTCTTGTGGAGCTCAACTTCCATCAGGAGACCCTGGAGGGAAGCTTTCGGTGTCCACAAAATCATCCTGTATGAAATTATTTAAAAATGGTTCCATGACCAAAGTAGTACCGAAGCAAATGTGTGTGTTGTAGCTGTATTATCCTTTGCTCTTCCTCCTGAAGTTCGTGTTAGCTCTTGCTACTTGTTCTTGGGTTTTTATTGCTCATGATGTAATGTTTTCCAGTACTGGATACACGCGAAGGCTAGAACTTGGCACTGCCGTAGAGAGTAACAGCTTGCGTATACRCTAATGCACGGTATGGCTAATTAGTGCAGAGCCTGAAATGAAGGGCTGACACCTCTTAASGATGGTGCCCTAGACTTTGTTCTCATTCACTAAAATGGCAAAGTTGAGTTGAGCTCAGCTAAAATCTGAACCAGCTGAGGTTCCTCAGATTGAAAAAGGCAGCCCGGGGCTGAGCGTACGCGCGTTCTGTTTAGTTGCAGAAATTTTATGTCTCAACACCTCTCCTAGAGAAAATGGGAGAAATTATATAAAAGTGTCTTGGGTCTGATGCTTTCCTATCAGAGCAGACAAGAATTTATTACAGTTTAAAGAACCTCTAAAAATAATATATTGCACAGGRACCTTTGTCCTCTGTGTGTGAATTGCTGAGACAGTCATGTCTTCTTGCCTGTCCTTGAAGCAGAGCCTGYCCCTCTTCTCCTGATTCCAACTTCATTAAAAGGCTCTTTAGGCTGAAGCAAGTGTACAGTGTGCTCGTCTGCAACAACAGTTACTTCCAGGGAATACAATTCAAAGAKTTTTTCCCAGTTCCCAGAAATTAATTTTACTGATGCTTGACGGTGAAAGTAATTCCATTTTTTCCAGTAAGAAGAGTCCTGCTGCATCCTGAGAGTAGAAAATTGCGTTATTCATCTGAAAGATGTTTCTAGACTGTCTTTAGGCTCCCATGTGTAGTGGCAGCCCTATACAGGAGTATTGCCTTGCTTTGCTATGGGTTTCTCAGTGCCAGTGTTTCCAACTGCTTCCTTCCTTTCAGCCCTCTCTGCTTTWCGGAGTCCCTGGTGCTACAGCAAAGGCACTTGTGCTGTGGGAACTCCRTGTGCCGAGCAAACCGGCTTGGGGAAGGCAATCCTCAGGGCAAGGTTAGGGGATGCTTTCCCGTTTATTACAATGGGTAAACTGAGTCAGAGAGGCTCCAATTCTCCTAAAGCCACATAGCAACTTGTGTTATAATTAACCGCCTGGTTCAGCTGCGCGTACGGTGCAGTTTCCATGGTGTCTGAGCCTTGAGAAGCCAATAATTCAGGCATGTGCAGGAAGGAAATGAGAATGGGGGCTGCGTCAGGAGGAATTTCATGTGCCACTGTGCAGGACTGGAGGTGCCTGGCTCTTGTTTTACCATATTCTGTATTAAAATTTTACAAGAACATTTAAGATAATCTGAATAATTACAGTAGGGGAGATGGGACTATTTCACGTGTTGTTCCTCAGTGATAAAAACCTTTAGAAAAACACAGATGCTGCGGTTTCTGACGTGTGCCTTGCCGTGCTCAGCTCCAGAGGGTGTAATGTCTGAATGACGTGAGTTTGTAGAGTTCTGTGAAACAGAGGTAATTGATGTTAGTGAATTATCAATAAAATAGCCCGTTTTTGAGGGATACTGGATTTGTGGCTTGAGAAAGGCAGGAGCTGCGTTTCCTGCATCCTGCAGCTCCATGCGGACAGCGCGGTGAGCGCAGCAGCTCCGCCACGCAGGTGGGCGGAATGCGGCCAGCGCTGCACAGAGCTCGCAGCCCGCATGGGGCCACGATAAAAAACGCTTGAGCTCCCTTGCCTTGCCTTGCCTTCCCTTCCCTTCTCTTCCCTCCCCTTCTCTTCCCTTCCCTCCTCCCCAGGGCGTTCGGGAGCTGGGGAGGGACTTTCAGCAGGCTCTTGGGCAGACGCAGAGGACAGGGCAGCACTGACCGCGCAGGGAGCCACCGGGCTGGCTACTTGTCCTGCTCTTGGCCCCAGTGGCTCCTCACCTAGGAGAAGCAGGTCCCTGCTGTCTCCTGCCTGCCTCAGTACTCAGTGCCATGGGGACTARCTGAAGCTCTGCTGGAGAAGACTTTAGTCTTTGAGGGTCTGAACGCCCCCCTGGCTTCTGCAGGCTCTGGTGGACAGGCCAGTTTAAATGAACTCTCTGGAACACCTCACGACTACAAGCTGTTTTGGTTTTTTTAATGCCTTAATTAGGCTTAATGAGGCTACACCAATTTCATGATGAGCGCTCTTGAGATAAATTAAAGTGATTATTTATTTAGTCCTCAAAGCATAAATGGAGCTTGAGCTGTCACAGGAAGGGCACAGCCCCAAAAACGGTGCCCATCCTGCTGACTTCAGCCTGGGCATGGAGTTGGAAATGTGTCCACAGAGGAAGAAGAGCAGAGCCTGCGGTGACCTGTCCCTTCCGGAGACAGGTCGCAGGACTTCCAAGCACATTCACAGCCGTAACCCAAGCGCTGGGACCTACCCTGGAGGGATTAGCCTGTTCCCTTACACTGAACACAACCACGTTGCCTTGGTGCAGAGGGAAGCCAAGGTGGGGAACATTTGCCTTGTTGGGAGCTAAACAAGATTCATAACATGTTAAGTCCRTTCTTAATTCCAATGTAATATTGCATCTTAAGTAAGAATATTGAAATTTTAAAGCTAGATGGAAAATTGACCGACAGGTAATGCCCTTGTGTGGGCTGTRTGGCTGAAGTACAGAGATGTTCCATTTCTACAGCATGGCAAACATAAAAAATAAGTGCACAGAAATTCCTACTTGCGGGTCTTACGCTCCAGTGTCTCACACAAGGTATCTCACCATTGCAAATCTGATGCAGAAAGAAAGGGTTTTTTTTATGAGCACCAGAAGCAAGGAAGACTCCCAGGCAGTGGCAGGGGAACCGACACTCTCCTGTACCTTTGGGGTCTGGAGACTCTGTATTGCACCGTGGTGATGTTCAATACTAGCATATAAAAGTTACAACTGCTATGAAACAATGTCATGTGCTGGCATCTGCCCTCTCTATTTAGAGAATATTAAGAGCAGATATAGCATTGTTATTTTTCTGAAGTATCATGTGAGTCATCATATTTAAATTGAAGCCAAAAATTCCAGTTACCCTGACTGAACTAACATATTGCCTGTGATATTCTCATCTTTAATTGCAATCATGCATCAGCTTTGCAGTAGAAGAGCTGGCAGATGGCCACGCTAACAAGACCTTATTAGAAAGAGTAAAGAGATTCCTTGAGTATTGTCAGACTTTCACATGTCTTTATTCCACAGTAAACTTATCTGATGGTCAGTGAAGAGCATGAGGTGATGTAACAGGTCCAAACACCACAGTGGTGCCACACGCAGGGCTGAGCAAGGAAGAGATGTTGATTCAGATGACAAGGCTYTTACTAATCTTGTTTCTTTTGAATTTTCCCACATAGGGTCGAGACTGCAGTGTGCCCATTAATTCTTGCATTCAAAATCCCTGTCAGAATGGAGGGACCTGCCACCTCACCGAGGCAAATAAAGATGGATTCAGGTAGTAACACAAAGTGCATTTAAAACAGGATGATAAAATAAGTGTGTTTCTGCTTTACATTAATGAATTCTAATGGCTACTTTACAAAAGCTGCTGCATGTGACAGTTCTATTTGCCAGACAAAAAGAAAATCTGGTTTCTTTGGTGACATGTTGTTTCCTCTGAAACAGGCATCCTGATTTTCTCATAGCGGGTTGTACTCTTGGAGCTATTTTGAGCTTTCTCCCTGATCTGCTTTGTGTTATCTGTATGCTAATTTTCCTTGGGGCATCTCAAAATCACATATACTCTTTTTTGTGTGTTTGTAAAATGAGCATCTGTTGCTTGACAACCAGATGCAAAATGTTTTCATACTGAAGAATCTTGTAGACAAACAGGCTTTAAAGAAACCATTAAAGAAACATGGAGAGACTGCCACATATTGGGYGTAATGCCTGCAAGAGAATAACCTTTACAGCTAGGCGTTATGGCCTTCATTTTTCCCATATAAGTAAGACACAATAAAGAGGGGGAAACTCACAGAGAAGTCCRGACATTTCCATGAGGTAACTAGGGAAATTTGGGTCTCTAAATGCACTACTTTTCAGGTAAGGAAATAGAAGATTGAGGCTTTGTCTGCTTAATGTCATTAAAGTTGCTGGATTTTTTTTTCTTTGAGAATAGTTGCTGAAGCTTGCATGTATTTGGTCTTCAGTGTTTATGCTATTTCTTGCACAAAATACGTGCAAGACGACTCTGTACTGTTGCTTCAAGTGCATACACAAAATCCTCACTTCTAAAAGCATTTCTGCATTRCTCATGCTGCCTGCTTTGTCTCTTCCTATATATAGCTCCCTATCAGTGACAGCTGGAGTGCGACACAGAACTSCAAGGTTTATAAATGGTATAAGCAGGGAGGCAAACCAGTACATTTTTTCAGTTTGGTTCCAGTTTGGTTTCAGATGTGCCTAAGACTGTCCCAGCTGAGGTTAACTGTTTGCTAACCACAACCCACAAGATATTGGTATGTTGGCAAACCCACATCCATTTGCGGCAGAAAACAGAATTTCTGCAAGTTACCAAGGGTCATGGGAAAACTTGGGTGCTTGATAGGGCTTCRTCTGCAGTGGCGGGTGAGCCCCCGTGGTACTCCCTTCCCAAAGCTTAGACACCTTTTATATTTCCAGGAAAGCATTGTAGCTTCTCTGTAGATGCCCCAGTGAGTCTCCAAGACACAGATCTGTTAATCCTCCTACTGTCTCGCAGAGGGAGACAACAAGAAGGTCCCACTGGCTGTAGCAAATGCTGGTGGTCTCGATGGTTGGTGAGGTCCCTCTTGGTTTTAGTGRCAACACTACTCTGCACCAGGTACCAGGAATTTCTCCTCTAGACTCAGCTAACAGGTCTAATTATTCAGAGGAATAATTCAGGTTCGTTGTCTGGACAAGAAATGRCCTGAAGTGGTCTTCAGGTTGGGTTCCCTTTGGTCACTCGTGTTTGAATTGCTTTGGCCACCTTCGGCCAGAGCAGAGCTGTGACATGAAGTGTGTTATCTGCTTTGTTCTATACTACGTTGAATTCCATAGGCTTTCTTTTAGAGCTCGCAGCAGAGCACTGAACCTACCATTAGAACATCTGTTTCTGTCGCTTCCTAATCACTTGCAAAACCTATTGATAGTAAAAAAAGTGCAAGAAAAACATTTTATGACACTTGTAGTAGTGGAATGGCAATTCTCAGTTTGTATTTTGGATCAGAATTTTGTTTCAGGATTTTTTCTCTGTTATACAAAAAACAGGCTCTATATTATTTGAAATGAAAGCAACTTCTGCATTTTTCTTTTGAAGACGTTTACATTTTCAGGGTCTTTGATCAGGTAAGAAAGAACAGAGTTTTGAAAGTCCTTCGTAATACCTCAGTGGTGATTTTGTTGTGTAATAGTGTTTTGAGCCATTTTAGGGAAGATTTCTGCTTTTGTACTTACTTACATAGTTTCAGTTAATCTGATAAAAGATGCAGACAACTGTCTCACCGGGTATCTTGCTTTCACAAAACTGAATGTTCATGCTGTGGCACCGCTCTAGTCTCCTTGCTCCCCACCGTGGCCCCAGCTGCTCTGGAGAGCACGAGCTGCAAGACCAAGTGCAGAGAAACGTGGACTGGGGATGGAACAGACCATGAAGGAAGATRAAGAAACATTCTGCAGTTCTGTTTGTTTTGAGGGAAATCTCCTCTCCAGCGGATGGCAGCAGCCAGAGCTACGTGCATATGAATTGTGTGCATGAAGATGGGAAGACGTTGCCTTAGATTATATGCTACAAGGAAGTGAATGTCAAAAACATTTGCACAGGAGGCCTCCTTGGATTTTTTTCTGTTGTGTGGCCTGTAAAAGAAATTATATCTTCTGTATATTCTCTTCCCTAGGGAAATATATTCATACACAACCTCTGCTGCCAAACTTGTCAAATCTTTACTCTTGTAAAAAGGAAACTTAAGCCAAAGCTTTCTCCCTGCGAAATGCCAAGCAGTTTAACTCTCAAGTTCCTGTAGCCTTCGAAAAGAAAACTACCCTTTAAATACTGATGCCCACGAGGCAGCGAGAGGAAATTCATCATTGGGATGGAGCAGCCAAKGTGGGCGCCGCACGTGCCCGGTCCTTGTGGGCTCGGGGTCCTGAGGCTCGCAGCAGACACAGGGCCTGGAGAGGGCGGCCAAGGGACGAGGTCTCCTCGAGGGCCCCCAACCCTCTCCACACGCTTCCTCCTTGAGCTTGGTTTATTCTGAATCACGTTAGCAGGCGCTTCGTCTGAGTAGGGACTTCTCCCCTATCAGATGCTGGTTACTTGGCACCGCAGGGCTCAGCGGATGAGGAACACGAAGCTCTTCCCCTGCTTGAAGTCGCCCCGTCTCATCTAATCGGTCTGCTCTGACAAAAGGTTGCCGAAAAAAGACAGAGATCCTGGAGACTGGTCARACAAGGTGGTCACTGGGATGTTTCATTTAGCGTGTCCTGAGCGAGGCCTTGGCGATGGAGGCAGAGCTGTCAGCTCCTCTTCAGAYAGTCACCAGCAAACCCATGGTCTTCACTAGCGCACAGAGTCAGGAAACCAGGCCCGTTTATTTTCACTTTTCTCTAGACCAAAAGAACTCCCTTGTTCAGGGCTTTCAGCAAACTTCAAGTTTCCTCATAAATGTAAGAACCTGGAGCAGATTACCTCCCCGGGGTCAGTTCTGCTGAGCTCCAGCAGAAGCTTGAAGGTCGCCTTGCAGGCCGCCCAGGCCTTGGTGCAGGTGAGGGCCAGGTTCCTCCGCCAAAAAAAAGTCATGTTCTCAAAAGCATTTATTATTTCTATTCAAAAGTTGATTTTCAAAATAATGTAACTATAACAATAGTAAATAATGTACGTATGCCTGTTTTAATACGCACAAGCTAAACCGCAAACAGCTTTGGTACAGAAAACTTAGAAAGTTGTTAGGACATGTCAGCCCCACAAGGTTGCTGCAGAAGTACTGCCGGTGAGTTCTGTATTTCATCGTGCCTTCACAAAGATAGTGATGGTTGGGATGGTGTTTAGTTCTTGATTTTTAGGAAAACGACACTTAAAATCCCTCAACTGAAGGCCCGATATGTGGTTTAGGTCACAGCAGCTTGGGAAATGCTTCTTTCCCGCACGGGTCTGTGTTTTCCAAGGTCCCCAAGAAGTGCTGTCTCACACTGCTTAGTACAGACTTTTCATCGTTGTCTCTAATGTGACTTATTTTCTGTCTTGGTCAGCTGGAAGCCAAGTTTGATGACCTCCCAGTCATTCTGCAAACTTCATTTTTCTTCTGTGCTTTTTCTGGGAAAATACATACAAACAGTCCCAAACTGCAGCTCTTTCAACATGTGGTTTAATCCAGGTCCCAAATTGTATGTTTTATCATTTAATTTCAGCCCTCGTATTTGGCACATTCAAATGCAAATCAAAATAGAGAGAGATATGTAAGTAATAATGTAAGGACTCCTTATAAGACATAGGGACCAGTAGCCAAATGTCGTTAATTATGCTGACATTTCTTTCAGTATGAAATGTGTCCTCATACTGAGCAATTGTACATTCACAATCCCATATGTGCTGTTACTATTGGTAACTCTACCRGCTTGAACTGTTCCAGTGATAGTATTTAATAAAGTTGTTCTTAATTGCATGCACCCAAACTTTCCCAGTCCTTTTGTGGCAGGGAAGTCATGTTACAYGCACACAGAAATAGCCAGCACAAAGCCACTCTTGTTGCTTTTCTTTAAATGGAGAGGAAAAAAATCTGCACTTCCAAACGGAGACCTTGGATGCCAAGTTGCAGCCTGGAGCATATTTTTATGGCTGAGTTACAAACCCCTGAAAATGGGGTTTTGTAATCGAAAAGGGTGACATGATGAATGTGCCACTTTATTTAATTAGATGTCTTTGCCCCTTCCCCTGTGCTTTTGTTGCCACAAAAGCTGCTGTGCCAGCTCTTCTTTCTTATCTGCCTCCTGTGATCCGCTGGATCATTGCAGGGTCAGCGAGAGGACATGCTTTTTTGGCAATAATGAGATAGAGACAGGCAAAGAAAATACTTCTTGCTGATTTATTGTGTCCTCAATTGGATTGATCTGGACAGTTTGTTTTCAGTTATTCATGGTGAAGAGTTTCTAACTCCCATGACCTGTGACTGGTCACCGCGGAGTTGAAAGGGAGTCCCTGTTGGCRTGTGACCTTGCATGCCTGCCTTGGTGCCCTCTGGAAAGTCTTCTTATTGTGTTGTGCTAAGACACACTCCCTAGTCCTTCTCCTCTTTCCTTGTCATTCCCCTCGTTTCTGAGGTTGCCYGTGCCATGAAGGTGTTGGTTCTTCAGGGGTTGCTTTAGGCACGTGCTGCAGGTGGATGTGGAGCCATACAGGACCCTTTGCTTGGAGACCTCTGCACTGCTCACTGGCTGAGCATGGGGAAGAGAAGCAAATAGCATCATGAGAGCAGCCAGCCCAAAAGAGCCGTGGGGTTTTCCATAGGTTTTGTAGACTTCCTATTTCTCCTGGACGCTCTCCGCCTCAGCCCCATGACATCTATGTGATAACCACCCCGCATCCTCTCTGTCCCTCGTGGCCGGATAAAATACCCCCCAGCCATCTCTGMACTGGAAACTCTTCTGGTTGCAGGAAGCAGTGGCTAGCAATTAGTCGGACGGCTCTGCTGCTTTCTGGTTTTCATCCTCATCAATCAGCAGTGTTTTACATTTGTTCCGTTCCTTTCCTGCCACCAGAACTTGCATGGGAAAGGAAATGAGTAGATGAGTGAGTGTGTAGTTTGGACTGGGACTCCAGAYGAGCCTCTCCATCCACACATGCGCACTCTGTGACTAGTGAACAGCAATGCTGACACTTCCAATAGTGTCACTGGCTTCGTGGAAGCTCCTGCAACAACTAGAGCACTTAACACATGTTTTTAGGCTGTCTTTTTTGGAAACTGTGGCCATCACCTCTTCATCACTTTCAGTTAGTTTAAAATATAAAGGTTCTCTTAGCAACCATAACTTGTAGATACAAAGAGGAAGTTGAAAGTGAAGAAAGGGAGGGCTGTTCTTGAACTCCTTAGTTTCTTACACTCCCTGAAAGGAGCTTACCTGGCTGTTTTGGTGCAGATATTCCTCAGCAGTGTCTGCATCCTCACAGAACCTCCAATAGCTCTGCCCGTGTTTGTTTGTGTTTAGTTTTAGTTAAATTATCCAGACGTCATCAGCCCCTCTACACACCCGTGTTGGAGGAGCTGTGGAATACTGGGATCGCTCTGCGCTCGTGAAGGCAATCGTTCCCCAGCAGTTCTTGTTTGGACAAGTGACAAAGTGGTAATGAGAAGAAAATGTTCGTGTCTGCAAACTCAATTCAAGTTGTTGTTCTTTGAAGAAAGAGAGCCATCTAAACACTGCCAAGGCGCCCGAGGATTCTGCAGTCCTCAGCCGACAAGTATCCACATCCTCACAAAATCATCAGCAGAGAAGCCAAGCATTTGAATATTGTGATGAATGTTTACTCTCCTGCCTTAGAGTTGCTTGCTTCAGCGCAGGGTGAGGGTTATCTCATTGCAAAGAAAGCGAAGGGAGACACAACGGAGGCTTTCTGCTGCTGCTGTTGTCTCCTCACGTAAATAACTGCCTGTCTTCAGGAACTGCCAGACTGCATCCTTGGCCAAACACACAGTTAAGCTGCTTCATGCTTCACAGCAGCAGTTAATTTGGCTCCAGCAGCTCACTGGTATATGTTTTAATTACAGCCCTGTACCCAAAGCCTCCTGCCCCTTTCAGAATCATGCTAATTTCTTTTTTCCTCTTTCTCCAAAGCTGTTCTTGCCTCCTTGGGTACGAGGGGGAGAAGTGTGAAATAAACCCAGATGACTGCGAAGATAATGACTGTGAGAATAACTCTACGTGTGTGGATGGGATCAACAACTATGTCTGTCTCTGCCCTCCTAATTACACAGGTAAGAAACTGCGATAGCCTGAGAATAAAAGCAGTAGCTGGGGAGTTTCTACAGCACCTGAAGGGAAGGATCCAAAGGGAAGTCTACTCTCTCCATATATATTATATATATATATATATATATACATAAAAGTAACTAAGAATCTATCCAGAATTTAAAGCAACATAGGTTTCACACTAATAGGTTATGGGAAAGATGCTGTTTCTAGTGATGCTGCAGTACATATGCTCACACAAACATTTCTGAGTCAAGAAAAATGGTTTCATCTTGGCCAAGTGTTTTTCTACAGCAACATCTAAGACTCAGTGTGCCCTTGAGAACAAGTAATCCGTAAGAAGGGAAGTCTGGAGAGCAGTGGGTCCTTCATTAAGGGATAAAGGAAAATCTGTCCATGTCATGGCATGTTTTGTGCAGTTGTGTGTTCCTGAGTCAAAATACTCAATATCTGTGAAAAAACATTTCCTGATTCTTCATTGGAGATACATACATTGGAGAAATATTAGTTCGAGGTGCTCATTAGACAAACTATCACAGAAGTATTCCCAGTGAAGAGCTGAATCTAGTGTATATCTGCTCTGAATCTCCAAAAATAATGATGGTTCCTATTTATCTTATGGTAGGACAGTAGCATTGGGGGCTTGGCTTCCACCTGAGATCCCAGGGCTCTGTTTCGGGTGAGCTGACTCTGACAGGTGCCCTTCCAATCAGTTATCCCCGTTCTGCAGGCAGAGAGGCCCAGGTGAGTACCAGGCTGCAGGAYTGAGAGCGCTCGTATGGCTCTGCAGACACGCCGTCCCTTGCTGAGCCCACAGCTGGTATCCGCGCTAGATGTGGAATGATCATCTTGGGCACCTATCTTGCCCTCCTGCTAAATTCCTTCCTAAAACTTCTACAAGAGGAGAAACCGCCCTAATGGAAATCCAAAAATGATGCTTCTCAGGTCCGTACTGGCGTGTATGGTTCGCTCGTTCAGACTGTGAGCATGACCTTCCTGGCACGGCATGGAGTAGTAAGGAAACACCTGCAATAGTTCCTACTTCTGCGCTTTGAAATGGGTTTATTACCTTCTGAGCATGGAGAAGTAATGAAGGGCTTCTTGTATGCTGGAATATATTACATGTCAAGGGATTTAATGAGGATCAAGTTTGAGTGGCTGAGTAAGGCAGAGGGAAAGCTTCTAGAATTTCCAAACTCTTAAAATACTTTTGTGGCCGATACGAAGGAGGCCCATGTAAATCTTTAGCTGAGAAAAGCCTTATGACTTGAATGTACATTTATTAGCGTTCTGAAATGATCTTTCTGCCAAAATCTGAAAAAAAAMCCCTTCAGCTTACAGACTAAAGAGTTTTGCTTATAGCACGTTGAGCCCATTGTGCTTACTCGCACACTATTTACGTGAGCTATTCTTGGGTGGTTTCAAACAAAACTGCAAAGCAGCAGAACCCTACACTTACCCCCAAAAAATATAGGTAGCCAAGGAGAAAGATATCTAGGTGAGGAACTGAGTCCATTGTGTGYAGCTGCTCATTCTTTTTCATGCAAAAAGTCCTTTTTATTGCAGGTTGTTTTGGCTTTCACAGAGAAAAAAGATAGGCTGGATTTTCTTCTCTAACGGTAATCTGGATAGAGGCCATAGATCTCATATGACACTTTAGAATCAGTTTTGAAATACTTTGTTATCTTCCAGCTTATTTCTTGTTGCCCTTTAATATTATCAGTGCTGCTCCTATGCTTAGCGTAGGAGTTCCTCAAGTGCTTGGGTGTTTAAAAGCCATGGGCTAGATTCTGGTCTTGCACGTAGGATGCCCTCCGTTGTATGTAACACGCAGTAAACAACTGCATTCAGAGTGCAGGCAGCAGCAGATGAAATAGACTGAATTTTTGAAGATGAGCAGGAATTTCGTCTGGAAAAGTTTTACATGGATCACATGTGACGAAAGGTGGCACAAATGGAGGTGGTTTAACTTAGAAAATCAGAGTTGCAGCACTTCATGTTGCTTAAAAATAGGAAAAGTTCAGCGAACTGTGATAAAAGAATTGCCTTCACCTCCTTCACCTCTATTTTGGATGGCAATAGTTCCTCCAGCCCCACCAGTCACATTGCTTTTCTATTGATAATCTGTGGTGTGGTCAATGGCTTTCAGGCTGCCGTGGATGTTCAGCTCAGCTGTTTGCAGGGTCTTTCCTTCTGGGCAGTGGAGGGAGTCAGGTAGTTCTCCATGACAGGCACCCTGAAGCCCTCATCACACCTCTGGTCTTTGATGCTCTAGGACGTGGTAAAACTGGAGTARTATTACAGTAAATACTGCAGGTCTGAAATAAATGTGTTTTGTAATATACATAATAGTCTAAGTACAGGGAGAAGGAAGAACAGCAGAGCATGTATGTGTGGTGCTCTGTGAGAAGTATTTGGGATCCCCCTAACTTTGGCTGATTAATGGTTAAACCATGGTAGTAAATCTAATGTTGCTAAATAAAACACAAATTAAAAATACGTGTCTTGGAAATGCTGACTGTTGACAGGGTTGCTGTATCCATGGTTTGTTTTTTTCCATACCTTAGTATTTCTTGCTTTATCTTCTGTCTGTCTAGTTTTATTTGCTATACCCTTTTTAGGGAAAAAATATCCCAAATGATGATGTATAAATTTTGCATTCATTGCTGAGAATAATGAAGGCCAGAAATCTTTCTTCAATTAATAACATTTTGCAGTGTTTTRCTTTAAAATTCTTTGACAGTGTTTCGCCCCCCACCCCAAGTAGACTACAGATGAAAAATGGCCAGTTGAGTAAGTGACTGCTGAGGGAAGGAATTTCCCACACTCCAGCCCCATTTCACTTTCATTAAAAAAAAAGGAAAAGAAAAAAAGAAATCCTCATGCATGAACCTCCTTCCTCGTTCCTATCCATGAAGTAYTTTTAAAACAATGTGCATATACATATGGATTCTATGAAATAGGTAAACATTAGTTAAGGAGGAGAAAACTGAGATAGAGGGAGGGCAGGCAATTAGCTGATTGCCATAAAAAAGATTCAGTGGCAGAAACAGGAGACTAAGTTCTCCAGAGCCAAGTCCTTAATGTAGCACCAGGTTTCCTCAGCATTCCTAAAGTCAACATTTTCAACGTCTCTTGTCTGTATTTAAATAATTGAGACAGTCGTGCTGCTGTGTAGCAGAGTCCTGCCGCCCTTCCCTTGTCAGCTGATGTCTCGTTTTTGCTCTCCCTGATTGCGGAGTTTAATCCTGGAGCTGAATTAAAAACCTGTGTTTCTTCCAGGACAAACGTCTCTCCCAAGCTGGGCAGACCCTGAAGCTGCAGCGGGCTGGTCTGTCTGTAGGGCCCCTCCATGGATTCCAGCTCCTCCTCTTAGCTTTGTGCACCTGAAAACCAAACAGAGCTAGAACAGGGAAAGAGGAAGCTGAGAAGGCCCCAAAACCCTTGTTCATGCTTTCTCTAAGGGATCTGTTTTTCTGATTTTTGTCCATTTTCATCATTCTGCTGATTTCCTAACTTCCTCTTTGGGATGTGCTTGCTTCTGGTCCCTTTATGCAGCCTCTCCCTTACTGTTTGTATGGCCACTCCCCTGTCCCCCTTGCTCTGTGTTTTAGAAATCTAGGATCATACAACTTTTCCTTTCATATTTTTTTTTCTTCAATTGATTTCTGCCATAGGCCTTCCTGAGGCCATCACCAATTTGCTAATAATTCCAGATTCAAAGGCAGAATTTTGTGCGTCTGGAGAGATCGGATCCTCTCCTCAGCCTCTCTGCCCAGGATACTCTTAGGGGAAGAGATGTCCAAGCATGTGTAAAGGACCCGAGGGTCTGTACCCAATAGTCATGATACACGTGCAGCAGTTTTATGTTTTACTTTCTGGTTTATTTAATTTGGTTTGTGTGTTTGCCTTTTCCTTCCTCCTTTCTCTTTGATTTTAGCCAGCAGCAGACATACGTAGCTTTTGCATGCAAAAAAGTCAGGAAAGAACTTGGGTTTTGCCAAGGATTCTACCCAACCTCTGCAAATAGGCTCACCTCTCTGTCCTGAAGCCTAACAAAAACTCCAAGTGGCCTCTAATACTGAAAATAGATCTCTTCCTAAATGCTTGACATCCCATGGAGGGGGAGGAAAAGAAAGCAAATGTTTTAAAATAGTCTCTTTCTCTGGGAAAAAACTGCAAGTGGTTTGTATCTCAGAAGAAAAAACTTCTCTATAACAAAGCTAGAAACTATTTCTGGTTTTATGTGTTTGAAAGACAAGGCTGGGATGTATTTTACCTTAGGGGACCTTGCGGTGTCCTGCGGTAGATGGTATCTGACGTTCCTGCAGCTCTGACAGAGCGCCATTCCCTGCTGGTGGTTATGGCCCTTTTCCCGGCGTATCTGCTTGTGGTATCGCTGCGCGATCCCGGCCAGGCCCGCAGTCAGACAAAGCAGCTGGGGAGGGGGACGTCGTGTGGTGCCTTGTGGTTGRCACTCCTTTGTGGAGCACCCAAGCCCGGTTCCCAGAGCTAACCCGTGGGGCTGATGCAAAACAACCCCTGGGAAGGGCACCAGGGGCAGCCGCATCAAACGTAAGTGAATCATTGCCCCGCAAACTGCTGCTTTTTTCTTTTTCCCYTGGCTTTTGCATGCTTTTAGCTCCATGGCGAACGTACAAGCAGGAAGTTTTTAGATAGTGTGGTTCAGCTCCATGTTCCCAGAAGGGTTTGGGCTTGCCTAATAAACACAGAAGGCATTAGACAAGTACTARCTGACAGACCCTTTAAAAATTTTGGAACCTTAGCCATAATTTCCTTGAGACAAATGGAGCAAATTGTGGTCAGAGTTTGGTGGATATTCCTCCTTCCTCTGTCAGAGTTCTGCCTTACAAGGAAATTTCTCAGCTTTAGTTGCTTGGCAAATGCAAAGTGGCTTTGCTTTGTGTGCAAAAACTAGAGAGGCACCTACGTTTCCCACTTGCTGGAAGAGCTGGAAGTGCTTAGCTTAGTTCAAGATCCTAAGCCCATATCCTGTCCTGTTTAATGTGAGAGAACCACGTGCCTTGCTGTCAGCTTGGGCWCTTGCTGTGCTCCAAGGACACAGTGGTGTGTCCCAATGGAGCTCTGCACCGTCAGGCAGCCCAGGACTTTTTCTGGTCAAATMCCCATTTGTAAGATTGAATGGGTCGTGTTTTAGGAACTGGATAATTCTCTTTGTTCCTCAAGACCCCAGTGTATGCCTAAGAAAATGTCATCTCAAGTAGCATTCTGTACTCCCATACAATCAGCTTCCAGTGTCTTAAAGGACAGATTAAAATATTATCCTCAAATAGGATTCACAGCTGATGAAATCCAWTCTGTAAAGAAACACATCAGAGTGCTAGAAGCTGACTACAAGTCTATTAATTATAAAACAAATTGCTTACTTGCAACTTGTGGGATACCAGTCCTGGGACAAGCACTGATGGGTAGTGGCRTATTCAGCACTTGGGTACCACTGTGATGGCCCTATTAGAAATGCCAGCAAGAAGTAAGTGTGGCTGTCTGCATACAAAGTATTCTTCAAAGRGCTCTAGATTTAAAAATACAGGTTCTGAAGGAGCATATATAGTTTATGCCTGCCAGGATTTAGGTTAGATACTTCAAACAAAAAAAGTGTGGCTTGAATGTGTCAGAAACATAAGCTGATTAGTTAGAGCAGAGCTTGCTCAAGCGTTGAGAGCTTTTGCTGGAAAGCATGATGGTGARGAGGCAAAGCTGCTGTCGCGCTTGGTTTTCCAGCGCCATGAGGCACTAGATTCGATCGCCCTCTGACCGGTTGTAGGACCACGGTGGAAGTCACCTTCAGAAAGCAGCCTGTCTCTGAAACCCTTTTGACGACAGTGCATTGAACTGTTTCGCTGTGACCTGGGGTGCTGTGCACACCCAGAAGGTTCAGTTCAGTGGCCTAAACCTGGGTTGCTGTTTGAGATGCCCTCAAGTGTGCTGTGTGGCCTCCACTTGCCCTTTCAGAGGGACCTAGGTCTACAGAGAGTCCTATGTCTCATCTGCCAGATCTGAGAGGACACCGTGGAAGTCCTGCAGTATGTCAGATGCCTCTGGATGCCTGCGTGTGCAACTGAAATGGTCTCTAATAAGCTGCAGGCAAATCACAGAAACAAAAAGCATCTGTATGAAGGAGGGCAGTTCCCAAGCGTAAGGACCAGCAAGGTGAGGGTGTGTTCCAGACGCAGTGGTTCTGAGCGACAGTGCTAGAGGGCTTGTTACCACCCCAAGAATTGTCCATTTTAGTTTGTTTTTTGCCTAAAAAATGACYGGATATTTTGTCCTTAGAGAGTTTTAAGGTCTATGGTGGGCAGATGAGATTTGTGCATTGAATGAGTATTGCTTCAGAAGTATTGCTTTAGAGGTGGCTTTCTCTGCTTCTTCATGTGGGGAAATAAGGAGCAGTCTGCTATTTGGTTGTATTAATTGCTTTATATAGACATAGACATAAGTGTGTGTGTGTGTACATATATATATATATATATATGTATTTCACTTGCAGTTCTTTGCAAGGTCCTGGCCTCTGGCTTCTTCTTTCATTGTTACTGGATGGCAGCCATAAGAAGTTCAGGAAACTCATCTTTATTAAACTTACAYCCARAGCTGTGCCTAACCTAAGGAGAGCRTGGTCAGACCAGCCCACYGCAAGCAGGAGAGCTAAGGGRGTGCCAAACTAGGGAAACTGAACTAAACTGAGTGACAAGTTAGCTAACATGAACTGTTTCTCTATCCCAATCTTGCTACTAAGCCAGTCCCCTCTTTCTTTAACCTTAAGATTGGGGTAGGTGGTTGCTCCCTAGTTCTCAATAACAAGTCACTTCCTTGGGAATCTCAATGTGCTGTTTAATTTCAAGCTCCTATTTAAAACTAAGGCCTAAAGCTCATATATGAAAACTCAGGTGTGAGGTTTTAGGGCATTAGCACAGAATAAACAGCACAAAATTGTTCCTAGTTCTCTGCCTGCTGCGTGTTGTGGGTGCTGTTAGTCATTGAGATCAGACTTTGCTAACAACCCACAAGTGCCTCCCAGGTGGCTTTCAAAGTAACACTTCTTTTAGGGTTTTGYTATCTAGCTTGATAGCTGAGTGCATTTGCTGCTGAAGGATTCTGACAAAGGCTTTTTTCTTTGCTGCATCTTGAAAGTTAAAAAAAAGAACTAGGTTTTATTTTTTATTTTCTAAGATGAGCCTTAAATCTTCATCAAATATCAACAAAATTCCTAACTGAAGTGTTTTCTTGGCACCCCCTCTTCAGAGGGCCAGCCTGGTCCTCCCAGGCATTTTCAAGTTCTCTGTGCTCCTGATATTTCCAATTGGCACTGACTTTTTTCTGTAATAACTGGGAAGGCAGAAGGGCAAAACAAAGCGCAAGAAGCATTTCTTTGAGAGCAAGCCATTAGATATCAACTGAGCAATCTCTTACAAGAATAACAGCGCAGAATTTTTTATTGCCAAAAAAGAGACAAGTTCCATTTTGACTTACCTGGCAAAGTTAAGAAAATTGCAACATACTATTTAACCACCCAAATATCTATCTTCTCCCTGTGCAGCCCGTAAAAGTTTGCTCCATGGATAAGGGCCAGGCTGTCTCCATCCTTTCCTCAAGTAATATTGTGAAATTCTTGACAGCATTTTTGCTCTTAGTCTTCCAGGCCCTGCAAAAGTGCCTCTCATGCGAGGTGAGAATGTTTTCCATGCTTATTMGCCTTTCCAGGAATACTCCAAAAGAGAGAACACAGGATAACCAAAGTGACTTGGGAAAMCAAACTTGAGCAGTCCCTGTAATTTTGCTTACAGATAAATAAATCCCATCACCACTTCCAAGCTCCTCTTTTACCGATTAAGGAGAAATAGTGTTGCTTGCATYCTAGTTTTAAAAGTCTAATGTGGCATGAAATAAAGAGCTCTTTTGACAACACAGAATGGAAAAAGAAGAGAAAGTTGATTATTAAAGTGTGTGAAAACCATMTTTATTGCTGTGTTGTTGTTTTGGCTTCGCTCTGAGCCGTGCRGAGGGCTGCAGCGGAGTGCGAGAGTGTCTCTTGGCAGCTTCTAACAAGCAGCCCTGCAAACCGTCTCYGTGAAAAGCCCCATGAAATTCAGGATTTTGCTGAAGAAACAGGAGCAGGGGAATGTTGCGTGAGATGGTGAATGCTGAGTTGTGGCTTTTTGGAAAGCAGCGGGCATTGCTGGTGAAGGAGGCAAGGGAGATGGCTCCGAAGAGTCAAAATACCTTTTTGCTTGTTTCGACAGCGGAGGTCCCTTTTCTTTCCTTATTGTTTTTTATTTTTCTTTTTAATGCATGAGGCAGCAGCAGTGAGCAGTGCACCTGTTAGCAGCCTATCAGCACGAATTGTCACGTTCTAGTGGCACTGGAGCAGGTTTGCTTTTCTTCATCTGTGTGACGCTTGCTCTTCTGAAGCAGGGACTGATTACCAGCAGGTTCCTGCTGGCCTTGGGGAGTCTAAAATGCAGTGGTCCCACAGCTGAGGTTGTGCCCATCCATGAAAGGTGCCCTCTCTTGCCATGCTTGGGCTCTGCGTGGTTACCATGAGTTAATACCTCCAGCTACTGTTAAAAGTAAAATCCCGTGGCGCGAACTATTTTCCTGTTAGAGGCCAGGCAGCCGTCATGGGATACCTTGCGCATGGATCTGCTTCCCTGCCTTTCCTGAGAGGGTATGGGTGAGCCTMAAGCAAACGAAAAGCCTCATTTGGGATAAAAGCCTTGTTTGACTGATTAGAAGAGAAATGCCAATTTTGTTTTCCTGTCCTATGTGGAAGCACTTCAGAGACCCTCGTGTACGCAGCTTGGGGCTCTGCTTTGAGGATATGTAGGAAAGAGGAGAAAGGCTTCCTAGCTTTGGGAGAGCATTACCTTGAAGTTCGCTGTTGTTTTGGCCTCATCAAATACCTTCCACAAAGAGCATTAATGCTGCTAGAAGTTGGCCTGAGATTAACGTAGGGTCCATTTTCAGATTCACATAGCGATTGACTGAGAAACTTGGAAGAGACCTTTAATTGCTACACAGAGAAGCAGCCTCGTGTCACTCCGAAAAGCAGAGAGGATCGGATTTTTCCTCTGATACTCGCATYAAAGTGGCCAATGAATATAGCACCCTCAGGTCTGAGGGCAGATTTTTTGGCCCAAATATTTTCTGACTTAATAAAATATAAAAAAGTCTTTGTGTAGCTAGTGCCTTGGGTTTTGCTTTTCAGAAAGTGTTTTATTTCCCTGGCATGCTTTGTGCAGCATCCAGTGAACATTGGTGGAGCCTGCAATAATTTATCAAGAAGAATTTTCTTCCCTGAGATGAGGCTGCTCAAGTTGCAAGAYGTTCCCAAGTGAGCTCTGTAATGAGTGATAGATGAGGGAAAAAAACAGGAAGGATCCTCGARCATTCCAAACTTCACATGAAAAAAGATAAATTTTTGGATGCTATGTTTGGTACCAAGCCTGGAATTCTCTTAAATTTTGATAGTGGAGCCTTCAGTATGACACAGTGAGTCATAATATTTGACAAGTGTATACACTTTGGAAGATTTTCACTGGATCTTTAAGCACTTGTTAAGACTGCTGAGAAGAATAGTTTAAGAAAAAATATGGTTTCCTTTCAGAGTTTATGAAACTGTTCTTATTTTTTCCTAAAGCCTGTTTCCTTTGCTTCAAAATAAAAAGATAAAAATAAGGCTGAAAAGGCTTTGTTGGACCTTTTCAGCAAAATGACAATTGAAGGCCTCTCTGAACCCTGTGCTTGGTTTAGATCATCATGTTCTTTTGATGTCACCGACCAGTTACTTCTTTCTCATATTTATTTTAATACATGATTTGTAAGTTGTATTGTCCTGGTAAGAGCTGTAACGAGTAAGAAGAAGGCAAATGGAGAGGTGCCCCGGGGCTGGGCCGAGTCCCGACCTGCTGGTGGTAACGTCGGCCTGGGGCCGAGGGCTCCTCGCTCTGCTCCTCAGTGTTGGACAGGATGGTAGTTGTGGGTTTGGGGCTGGGTTAAGTAAACAGGCCTATTTCCAGTTCTACCGCCTCAGAAATGTGTTCATGACTGTCTCCAGCTGGATTCCTACTGATATGGCTTGAATGTCCCCTTTTTCTTTTGAGAAACAACAACTTCCAAGCCAAGGGCAAAGGATGATCTGCTTCTCTGGTTTCCGTGGATGTGCAGCCATCACTTTTGTTGGTGTATCCCCCTCATTGAGCTGGATGGATCATGACATTTGCCCAAGATTTCTCCACAGGTGTAAAAAATGTTAACAGCATTGATTTCCTGGGATTGCCTGGATCCAGATGGAAATGTTTGTCCTGGAGCTGCTGTTACAAAGGAGAAACTCTGTCCATGGCAGATGCTTGTGCTCAGTTTCCCTCGGCCTGCCACGGCCAACGCACTGCGAGCCGCGAGGGCCACGGACCAGAATAGGGGGGTTGTGCTGGAGGTGCCGCCCGGGCTGGTGTTGACAGCCCCCTTTCCTATCGTGCTTGACCTTGACTCTCAGAAGCAGATGTATGAGACGTTCCGTGTGTGAAACAAAGCCATTTTGATTTATTCTCGCAGAACTGTGCTGTTTTACCAATCTAGTGTGATGAGTCAGGTGAGGAGCTATGTAGGGTGTACCAGGGTAAGGCGGGAGCTGTGAGAGAAGTAGCTTGAAGGAGGAGGGGGTAGGGGGTGTTAATAGCTTAGCCCTTAGCTGTCCCTGCCACAGTCAGCCTGGGGATTGTGCTCTCCATCATTGTTGCTCATCCCAGGCCTCATCAAAGACGGCGCTTTGTCTTCATGGGTCACCTGCATTGCGTTGTCAAGCGTTCCTCTGTAGCCACTAGAGGTGGATAGATAATTCCGTTTGAATGTGGAGATTGTCCCTAGTCAAGTGGAGCTGCAGCTTCACTAAAACACTCCAGAAAGTTGTGGGCCCACCAGTGCCTCCCACAATGTATTTTTTCCCATTTCTCCACTCTCAGAGGCAACGAATTGCAGTTCACATAGGGCTGTGTATCCTTCACGTAGGCACGCGCACTACTCATGGCCTCGAAACCCTGCAGATGTGCCCTGCTGATGCTGCTCCAGAGGGGATTTGGGACTGCAGCTTTTGAGGGTTTCCTTGTTGAGGATATTTGACCTTTGCTTTTCCTGCTTTGAGAAGTTTGGGGTGGTTTTCTGTTGTTTTCATGGGAAGGCCAAGATTTCCCAGCAGTCTTTGGCTGGATCTCAGATCCTAAGGTATTGAAGTGTGACCTGATAATTTAGGACTCAGAGGAGGGTGATGTTTAAATAAACTGTCTGGTTTTGAACATTGTAGAACTATCAGTTATTAAAATTTAAACAAGTCCTGGGAAGCGCATGGCGTGTTACATGCAATACCTAGAAACGTCTGAGCTGAGCTTACATGCATTTCTTATATTCTGAAAAGACATCGTCTCCTGTGAGCACAATAGAGCTAGTACTTTTCTTACAAATAGTGAATGCTTTATAATTACATGCAGCCCTAAAGCTGGTTCCTATTACTGCAGAGGTTTCGAGGGAGGGTTTGTGGATTGTTGTTTTCTTCCAGAATGAGGTCCCATCCACTTCTATGGCAGCATCTTGGCTACGAATAATGTATGTTTAGGTGTGGAAACGTTCAGGTCTAATGAGCATCTTGACTTCTATGTCACTTTTTTGCTTTGACATAGGAGCTCTTGGGTCAGGATCTGTCCAGCCAATAATCTGTTTCCAACTGGGACGTATATATAAGTACATTTTAGTCCAGCCTTTCAAATTCACGTGATATAAACAGTATGTGATTGTAGCTCAGGTGGGTGAATCCTCATGAAAAATAGATATTACTGATTGATAGAATTCGAGTCAACATTGCCTTACAGCCGTTTACTTTTCTTTTGCCTCAGGTGAACTCTGTGATGAGGTGATCAACCACTGCGTTCCCGAGCTAAATCCTTGCCAACATGAGTCCAAGTGTATCCCCCTCGACAAGGGATTCAGGTGAGCCTGTGCAGGTCAGATCCATCTGCTTGAATAGGGTTGAACTGGCAGAGAGTTTGGGGCAAAGAGCAAAAACCATCAAAATTAATTTTGAACATGCATGAGTATACTTCACATCATGTTGCATATTCATGCAACMGTACGTATTTCTTCAGGTGTCTGAGGTTTGCTTGGAAGTGATGGATGTACCTCAGAGCAGAGCAATTATTCTTGAACSAGAGCGTGACAAAAGGAGCACTTGTGAAATAGAGGCTGCAAAATACCTTATCCTGCATCGGGAATTTCCTTTGGTTTCCCTTTTGGCAGCCATCAGTTCAGACAGCCTAAGCATGAGGAGATACAACAGACACAATTCAGTTTTCCCCAGGGCTGGTTCACTGTTTAAAATCCAGTCCCCAGTGTAATTACTAAGAAGGAAGGAGAAAAAAAMCAAACTTTTGTGGGCAGGTGGTTTGTCTAGGGGTCTCCCCAGGACCCACAGGCTTCCTGGGAGGAAGGCTGGGATTTGGGGAAGCGACAGCCTCCTGGCAGCCCCATCATGGGGCCCATGAGACGGACGCACTCGTTGGTCTTCCTGGGTACCTGCAGTTTGGGTCAGCCTGGGCCCGCGTGCGACCAGCACGTCAGAAGAGTGCAAACCCCTCACAGTATATTTCATGACAGGTACACAGAGGCAAGACAAGGTTTTAGTGGTGCTGGCTACTGTGCTAGACAGTATTTACAATTCATGCTCTGCTTTTGGATAAAAAAWCCTCCAGACAGACATGTTTCCAGCTCTCAGGGAAGATGAAGCTCTTAAATCATCTGGACAGCTCCTGAATGATGCACGGGGAGTGGAGAAGGAGGCGTGTGCCGCTACATGGACAGTCCCTGATGTTCTTTCCAGCCTTCATTCCTAGCTAATCCATCATTCAGCTAATCCGGTAGTTAGAGCACGGTACGAGGAAAAGGCTCGTAACTCAGCCAGGCCAGGTCCCGAGGTAGAGGAAGGCTGCTGGGGTCCTGAGCAGTTTTCCCCTTGCTGGGAGTGTTTTCAGGCCAGAGTGCTTTGGGTTGATAAGACACTTCCTTGTCTGCTCACTCGCAGGAAGGTGGCACCGAGTGGTGCTCTTTGCAGTGCTGCCCTTAACCTTTGCAGGGAGCCTAAACYCCGAGTATTTTCTCCCACTGTTGGAATCATTATTCCCGTTGTTCACAGCCTGCTACTCAAAACCGGAGAATTTCTGTACTTATTCTCTACCATTTTGCTTTCCAGCAGGCCAGATTGGTGGGATGAAAGAGCCTTCCTTTCCTTGAAAGTGCCGTTGTCCCGGTACTGCCTTTTCTTGCATGCCCTGGTTGCACCGAACGATTCAGACATGGGCTGAGATCACCSTGCAGCTCCTGTGGTGCTGCACGGTGGCTCTGCTTCACAAAGGAGGAGCTCTGCTCCTGTGCTGGCGTCAGTGCCTTGAGGAGAGGGATCCCCAGACCTGTGGGGTGCCCTGTGTCTAGCAGGCCATGGTGTGATGCCATGGGCAGGACGAGCCAGGGTCGTGCACCAGCCCAACACTCTGCTCTGGAGCCGGTGGTGGTAGTGACAGCAGTGACCTGGGGCTTCCCCCCTACACTTTGCCAGGTTTGCTGTCTACCCACCTAAGATCTGCAGAGGGRGGAAAAAGATTATGAAGAAATAACAAAAAAATAGCAAGCCAAATTATCTAGTGGTATGTGGAGGGAAATTGCGTTTTAGCCCTACAASAGAAACCGTGAATTAATAGAATTAATAATATAGTGGTTGAGCATGTACAGATGCAAATCACTATGTATAGGCCAACATTATGAATTCCAAAGGACATGTTTTTTAGGCTCTTTTTACTGACARTGTTGCCATCACTGCCAGGCTGTAGCAGAAAGCAGCGCCCAAATGTGCTGCCGTTGGATAGGAATGGGGGATGTGAGACAGCCCAGCTGATCTTACCCATTCCTCTTTGAGTATTTCATACTGAGGAGCTGGGTATGTCAGCACGTGTGCCCGATGTTTCCCTGCATTGTCCCTGTGCTGCTCTGCAGTCCCTCGCAGTGTGTGGGCAATGGATGGAGTCCAAGGGCGTCATGCAGGGGCAGGACCCTGCTTTTCTGGGAGCAGCTGGGCCCGGCARCCCGAGGCCGCGTTTCTCACCTGTGATGCTCCAGGCGGGCGGKTTTGGTAGCTTCAGCTGGGACGTGACACGCTATAAACTCAGGAATGACTGGCCTAGAAGGAATTCCATGATTGCAAAGGGAAAGCCAAGCTTGGAAGCAGACTGAACTGTTTCAGTGCCTGTTTGGCTGTGCAGAGATCTCTGCTTTCTAAGCTAACATTGCAGGTGGCTTTCCTCACTTCCAACCCCCAGATCTTTTCTGGGCCGGTATTGTAGAAGAAGAGTGGCTTTCTGTGTGCCAGACAGAAAAAAAACATTTAACACAATGAAATGACTTCTAAAAAAACACCTTAAGGAAAGAAGCATGTTTTTCCATTCACTGCAGTGATGTTGGAACATGGTATAAATATACTTTATTATTCTAAGGCTTTGGAATTATTACCTGACAGCTTAAAACACTGATTTAATGCAGCCCTGCAGAGAAAAGTGGTGGTTCTGTCATTACGGAGATAGCCAATACACATCATAAAAGTGATGCATGGCAGCCCCGGATAAGGCGCTGCACATCGTTCGTTATTACATCACTTTATATTAGGACTGCGGGGATCAATAAAAAGCAACAGGATTAAATGCTGCCAATTCCCCCCACAAAGGCCTTTGATTGACATTATTTGCTCTCAGGTGTGAATCAGATCCCGCTGAAAAACGTTGCCCGCTCCTTGCAGTTTGGGGAAGTCAACCCTCTCCTTTTCACTCTGTTTTGTCACCTCCGTTATGGTAATTGCAGTGCTCCCTGAGCCACCACCATGCAGAAATGCAATGGGGACACGTGGAGCAGGAGCCTCAACGGCCCTGCCGCCTCCAGGGGTCCTGCTGGGGCTCTTCCATGGGGACCCCAGGCCTCTGTATGGCCTAGTCCATCTTGTGCCTTGCAAGCACGCAGCTCCCAGGCCAGGGGCTCGGGCAGGACGCACACCCCGCTCGAACATACGGGGGAAATAATCCTGTCTCTCCCTCTGCCTGGGTTTACGCAATGCACTTTTTGTTTTCCAGATGTGCAGTAAAATCCAGCTGGGAGGACTGCAGTGTGTTTTATGGACTAAAATGTGTTCGTGAATAAACATTTGTCCAAACTCTAGGCTCAGAAAGAGGCTGTTCAGCAATCCCCAACAGTCCGGTCCTAGCCCGACACCTGGGACGTGCTTTCTGCAGTCAGGTTATCAGCTTTGCAAGGCTCGCTGCAGAAACGCCCATGCAACCTTCATACAACAGAGCCGCCTCAGAACCCCAGCCGCTGGGAAGGGGGCAGCGCGGGGAGGGCGCTCCCGTGCCCAGCAGGACCACGACGGGCTCAGGGCTGGTGCCTTCCCTTGAAACGGGCAGYGTCCTGTGCTTCGCTGGCCGGTGGCTTCCGTGGCCGGCGCTCACCGTGGCCCGCTTGCCTTGCAGGTGCGAGTGCCCGCCCGGCTACAGCGGCAAGCACTGCGAGGTCGACGCCGACGACTGCGTGGGCCACAAGTGTCGGCACGGCGCCGCGTGCRCCGACGCCGTCGACGGCTACACCTGCCTCTGTCCCCAGGGCTTCAGGTAGGCGCCGGCTCTCGCGTCGGGGCTCTCGCGTCAGGGCTCTCCCATCTCCCACTGGGCCTGGGCCTCCTGGTGCCCTCCGGAGCCCGAGTTGGTCTTAAGGGGTCAAGAGGAACCCCAGGGCTGATGATTCTTAGTTTGCAAACAGCAACGTGTCTTCTGTGTGGTGCTGGTTTGCCTGCCCTCGTCTTCCCTGCTGAAACGCACGTGTGGAGAAAAGGTCTGTGTGTGCACGAGCAAGTGAGAGGAAATACAATTACACACACGTGCCCTGGGATGCGGCTGCAGGCAATGGGACTGGGACTGCCTCGTGCCAGCATCTCCCTGCCCGCTGGTGGACGGGCCCGTTAAATACCCAGGCTGCGCGTCTGACAGCTGCCAGTCTGTCTGACTCGTGGAGATCTCGCTGCCTGTCAAAGATAAGTGTGCTTCTCCAAATGGATTCGCTAATCAGTGCCTGGGGCTGGATCCTGGCTTCCTTCCAGCCAATCTTTCCTGTGTTTGAAATACACACAGGAGACAAAGCGGAGTACCTGAAAAGATCAGTCTTGACAAAGCAGAAATTGCACGAACACTTATAAATCCTTTATTCTGCCTTGTATCTGCAACTGTTTTCATTCTTCTTGCTTTCATCYTTACTCTTGTCTTCCTCCCAACGCACATTTTTATTGCAAAGCGGACAGGCTTCCCTGAAAGGGACTGATATATAACACGATGTCAGCCTGCAGTTTCACACAATCGGACTTGTTATTTACAGCGTATCAGGTGTCCTCTGAATTTCAAATTCATGCCTSTCTCGCCGTGCTTCATTCTCTGCTGCAATCCTTTCGATGGCCTTAGGGATCTCCGAAATTGGAGCACTGCAGGGACGAGAAGGGGCTGTCCTGCTGCGGCACTGTGCKTGTTCGGTGCCGTCTAAGTGGTGAAGAGCTGGGAGCTGGGGCTGCAAAGCCCTGGCAGGAGGCACGAGTAACTCAAGCCTCCTCTCTGCTTATAGGGCCTAGGAGGCCTCTGCTGCAGGGCCCCGTGCTTYAAGTCACGTCGGTTGTGGACAGGGAAGAACGTGAGGTTTGTAGGCAGCCAGGACCCCGGCGGTTGGCACTTTTTGATCAGTGACACAGTTAGCATTAGGTGGGAGATGATYGGGCCCCTCCTGTGTCCTGGGCAGCTCCTGGGGCAGGTAGTGCCATGCTCTAGGCTGGCTCTTCTCCAGCCAGGGGGTTCACAATGAGGACCTGAAGCTGCCTCGCTTATCCCCATTACTCAGGGGGTTTTCATTTCTCTCCAAGTCCTTTCTCTACAGAGCTCCAGAATCCTACTACTACCTTAGACAACACCTTATTATAGCCAAAGGTAGACTAAGGTGAGCAATATAATATTATGGTCCATGCCATCTGTCTGCTTGTCCTGGTCAGGATCCAAGRGCACAAGTGTCTTGCAGGAAAGGAAAACTGCGGTGGTCACTGTCAGGCCCTGACAGGGCTGAGAGGGAGTTTTTGGCTTCTGAGCTCTCCATGCAGAAAAGTGTCTGTCTGGATGGAGTTCAAGATTAAAATTCTTGTAACAAATTAGGAACTCCTMATTATTCTTTTCATGCCTTCAACCCTTTGTAGTTTAAAGACCTCCTGCTCTGAAGGGGTTTKGGGGATTTTTTTCCCCTCTCAAGATTGCAGTTGTCAGTGTGGTGCTTGACAGAGTTCAGGCTKGTGAAGTGCGATCCGTAAGCTCGCCAGGGCTGCCCCAGGCGCCTGCTTTGAGGCAAGGAGGCAGCTGCACAGGTAGCTGAAGGATGTAGGATGTAGGTCTAGGATGTGTGTCCCCACACACACGAAGCACAGTTGGACCGGTGGCCACATCCGTTGTTTTTAAGCAGTGCAGGGCCCCACATTCAAATGCAGYGGGGCTTGCAGGACCCAAAGAGTGGTACCTTGTACCAACTGCTTCTTCCTTTTCAGCAGTTCTCCTAAGGGCTCACTGGTAACAGTGCTCTGGGCAGCACTCCAGGTGATCACTCAGCTCAAGGGCCCCTTTGCAATCACATAACACACGTTCTTCCTGAGACGCTTTCTGTGTGTTTTGTTTCCCAAAATGAAATCCGTTTACCCCTTGCAGATGAACACATTACCTGGAATTTATGAACCCCTGAGTTATCAACCTTCCCTTTTGCAATCTGCCTCGCAGTAGTGCTGTCCTGATGAGTTTCTCTGCTGGGGAAGCACATATTAAGATTGCCCAGCTCGATGTAAAGCATTATTCCTCCCCTGCGTGGATGTTTCAGGGTTCCCCACCAGGATAGTTTGAGAATAATTTGGGGTARTTCGCACAAAAATCAGCAATGATTACTTAACTAAATGAGACTGTACCATGCAGAACCCAGTCCTGTGGGCTTAGCCAAGCTAGGCCAGGCAGGCTGTGCCCCTCCTGCCCCTGCTGCGGGGAAAGAGCTTTCCTTCCTTTACAGGACAGGGAGGTTCTGGTTTTGGTGGCTGGGCAAGGTTGTTCTTGATTATGTCATGGCTGTTTTGTTTGCTCTTCTTGTACGTCTAGTATTGGTACTATTTATGCATAGAAACGGGCTTTCCATTTCCATTTTCATTGTATCTAGCAAGACTGCCTGTAAATTCCTTGAGCTTCCAAGTCGGGAAAACCTGAGCAGGGTTTCCCTTCCCAAGTGCTCACACTTGYGTCTGGTTTGCAGTCACCTCTGGCTTTTGGGGATCTCCCTCCCCTTTGCATTTTGCTGGTCTGTGACACAAACAGCCACACACTGAGCTACAGGGGAGCAGAGGAGCCCGCTGCTGTTAGGAACAAGGTGTTGCCCAGCACAAAGCGTGGTGTCGATTCTATGTTCTCTGATGTACCATAAAGCAAGCGAGGAGGTGGTAAGAAACACTAACTGAGGCTGTGTTTTCCTTCCTCGGTGGCTCCTTCTAAAGCGGGCTCTTCTGTGAAAACCCTCCGCCCATGGTCCTGCTGCAGACGAGTCCGTGCGACAACTACGAGTGCCAGAACGGGGCGCAGTGCATCGTGGTGCACCACGAGCCCGTGTGCCGCTGCCTGGCGGGCTTCGCCGGGCACAGGTGCGAGAAGCTCATCACGGTCAACTTCGTTGGGAAGGACTCCTACGTGGAGCTGCCGTCGGCCAAGATCCGCCCGCAGGCGAACATCTCCCTGCAGGTAGGCCACGCGCCGCGGGGCTCGCTAGCGCCGGCGCTCCCGGCACTATTGCTACTTGTCCCCCTCCTGAAGGGAGAGGAGGTGTTGGCCAGGCTGCAGCCGCAGCTGGAGCCAGCTGGTCACTCTGGAACCCTTGCAGCATTAAGGAGCAATGAAGACGTCGCCTCTCCCTTTTGGACGCACGTCCTGCCCCATAATGTCACCCCTCTTTGATTCCCAAGGCTGGCAGGGTAACTGCCTGTGGTATCAGCAAGCGTCGCTGTCGCCTTGCTGATATACAGCATTGAGCCCTCTTCCATCCTGCAGAAATTGGTGCTTAATATTAGGAGACCTATGAAGAGAGGCCACTCTAAATGGCCTTTCCAGGCATTATTTTGCTTCCTCGTTTACTGTGCGTGTTCCTGAGATGAAAGGCTTGGGATTTTGTTACAGGCCCATTGCTGCACTTGAATTTGGTGTGGGGTCTAAGGTTTAAAAGGCAGTGGAAATGGGACACCCTAGTTACCATGTTCTGCTGTGGGATTTGTGTTTTTTGGATCAGAKGTATTTTGGATACTCAGTCCAATATCATGTTTAAGTGATTTGGAAATTGTTTGTATTTCCAATTTAATAGGCATTAATTGATGTAACCCCAAATAAATGAAAGGATCATTTTTGTATGTTTTTCTAATAAAGAGATGGGTGGAACACACATGAGACCTAATGTATCTATGTTTTAGGCCATTGATTGTTAATCTGGATTATTTCCATGCTAGACTCACCCTGCAAAGGGAGCATAACATTTCAGAAGATGTGGGGAAAAAGATCTCTGTATTTGTTTTGTTATATTTGTTTTTCTCAATTCAGAGAGACTATTGCACAGTTGGAAATGATATTCTGGACTGACTTCTTTAGTTTAATGGTAATTAAAATACCAATGTCAAGACATGGAAAAATAGACCATATTTCCATGAAGGAGTGGATGTTTAAAAGCTTATATGGGTGGTTCCTGCAGAATTTATTCTAGTGATCAAACTACGCACTTAATGTTTCTTTTCTTTAACAGCTTGAATAGAAAGTTCATATGAAAAATGAAGCCCACTCACGTATATTGGACACTTTCATTTTTTCTTACAAATTCCTTTTTACTTAATGTCATGCAGAGGATTCTAAGATATTCTAAAATGCATGTGTTCCTGAAGGCTGCCCTATGCCGAAGCTGAAAATCTACACATTGTCCTCTTAAGGAAGGTCCACGAAGCACACATTAGCTCAGTCATAGCCTGAAGAATAAAACTAGTTATTACRGCAAGTACTTGCAGATGATGTTCTCTCCTCTTGTTTCCCAGSCTGAATATTATTTTTCCATCCAGAAATTAATTGTCAGGGAATTAAAATTAGAATGTAACACTGATTATTAAAACCAGCCTGAAGAAACTTATTTAAAGTGTTAAAGAAAATAAAACTAATCTTTTAAGGGCTAAAGGACAGTGTTTAAGTAACATGTCAAAGCAAGAGCACATTTACTGTTTACTTTTGGCATTTAGCTGCCATCCTAATCAAATAACCAAGTAGCCTCAAGAAACTTAGACTGTGAAAATAACGGAGGCAGGTTCTATCCAAAACCCCCATTAAGTCTCTTTTTATTTGCTGTGCTGTAGAGGCAGCAGAGAGGTGGAGAAAGGGAAAGCAGAGTAATTGGATTCTGATGTGGACCTCGGGATTTTCTTTTCTGGATGTGCCTTAGAGCCACAGGGACGAAGGCTGCTGGATTGTGCCGTGTCTTTCCAAATTTCCCATTGCACCTCACCATGACTTGTTAAATACTCGGTTTGAGTGAGCACAGGCCCTTCTTTACTTCCTGTGTTTGTAGAAAGTCTGTGAGCAGATGAGCACCTTCTGAAAACGTGTTTGCTTCTAATTGTGATAAGCTGTTCCTACTCCTAGAGTGGGTCTTCCAAAACTCCAGCTCACAACGGGGTAATAACTGAGAAATGACTCATATGTGGTGAAAAACAGATCCGTAGTCTAGTGAGAGCAGATGGGAACTAGGTTCCCTTTGGAAGCAAGGGTGCCCTACCAGCACAGAAAGCCAAAGTGTTGGTATACAGGCCCGCTCAAGGTCACCAAGAGCTTTTTGGATCTCATGTTTCTTCTTTTCTTTGTTAGTCATACATATGGTTCACTAAGTAATACTTCGGGTGCATGTGTTTTCTACATTATTTTAATGTATGCTTATTGTATGCATTTTAGCCATTCCTAAGCAACCTTACCTGGCTCTTAATGTTTCATAGGTAGCAACGGACAAGGACAACGGCATCTTATTGTACAAAGGAGACAATGATCCTTTGGCTCTGGAGTTGTACCAAGGACACGTGAGGCTCATCTACGACACGCTCAATTCTCCTCCTACCACRGTGTACAGGTAAAGGCCTAAGCTGTGTTGAGACGGATTCAAAAAAAAATGATGGAGGGGTAGGAATTTTCAGAAATGTGTATGGGAGAAGAGTCTTTTGTCCTACTGCATCTCTTTTGTCTATGAAATTAGGTAAGAAAATTGGAGTGAAGCCTTAGCTATGAGCTATATGGTGAAAAATTTATGTATTGGTAAATGTTGTCCTTGAATCAGTTTCTCTTATGTTGATATTTAGCATTAATATACTGTACCAAGGCACAAGAGTGACCTCAACAGTGTAAGTGTAGGATTAGCCTGTTTCAAAACAAGAGAAGGGATGAATTCCTCTCCAGGGGATGGTTTGGAGAGCTCCCACCTATATCAGAAATACCAACACAAGCCACGGCAAAGCACAGACTGCAGAGGTGAACGGCAGGGCACTGTGGCCCTCAGCAGCTTCTCTTTTTGGCCTGCCAAACAACACAGTTTCTATTCATTAGTCACAAGAAAAAAAGCACAAAAGCGAAACTCATATGCAAAAGGGTTTCTTGAGAAAGGGAGGGCGTGCTGCTCATCTCTGCCTTGGTGCCTTCCAGCAGCTCCCACATGAGCTGCCTTCTGATTATTTTTAAGCCCTTAAGATGCTCCAGCTGGTTCCTCGTGTCTGCAGAGCTCTGGGAGTTCGGGGCGGCTCCATGGCATTGCACGAAGCAAGGAGCCCACCTTCCCTGCTGGGGAGGGCATCCCGTCGGGGCAAGTGCCAGGATGCCACGAAACGCCACCAACCAGGCTGTGCCTTGTGCTTGTTTTGGAAGGTCTTCTCAGCACGCAGTAAAATCTCAGCGCTCCAGAAACATGGTAGTTGTAGTTTCTTTTAGGGGAACTGTGATATTTGAAAGAAAAGGAGAACTTTGCTTTWCATTCTTAATGCATAAAAACGAGTGGGCTACCCCCACGCAGGGATGTCTCCGGGAGGAGCGGTGGCTTTTCTGCTGTAGGAAYGTGGCTTGTCACCAGCGGCTAGGTGAGCAGAAGTCCTCGTGTATGGCCAGTAATCCTGATTGATCTCATGTTGGAGCACAGCTTGGTGGTGTTAAATGCTTTTACACCCCTAATTAGACGATAGAGAAAGGCTCCTCGCAGGTGGGCAGTGCATAAGGCAGCCGGTCTGGGCTCCTCGTAGGGACACGACGACGTGGTGGGTGACAGGAGCCCGCCCTGCCATCCCAACATGCAGTGGATCTGCCGTCTTCTGGTAACGTTGCCAAAGCTGGTGAGCATCAGTGTCCTCATTATTCCTGTGCCCTTCATATTGATCAAGGAGGAGGTCTCCATGCAGAGTGACACCTCATTACCATAAGATTAATGGCCTGTTCACTACATTTTCTACTGTGTCATCTATTGAGATGGGAAAGTAGCTGCTTAATACGATGCCCTTTCTGAAATGTCACTCTAATCTTTTATTAGTTTAAGAAGTGGAGCAAAATGGGATTAGCATGGAGCTTGATGGGAAAAGATTAGATTGATTGAGAAAAACTGCAGCTAAAGAATGTCAGAAAGGGCCTCTAAAGAGATTAGAAGACTTGTTTTCCTTAAGGGCCAAGGAGGGGGAGGAAGCCTATTTCTCTCCTTACAATCATAGGATTTAAGGCGAAGAAGGCGTGAGTGGATCCGGTCTGACCTCCCTGTGTTTCCTGCTTGACTTTTGGCTAAGACACACGTGGTGTTTGGCTAATGTCTGGCCTCCAGTGAGGCACTCGGGTTTGACAGGGAAACACCGAGTGAGGGAAAATCCCCCATTTCCTTTAGCAGCTTGGACAGTGGTCACTCATTTCCTTAGRCTCTTTCCTGGATCTTTACAGTTTTTCCGTTCCGCATGAGAAACAAGGCGAACACGCAGCGTTCGAAGCTCAGTCTCACCRTTGGTAAAACCATTTGCCTCTTGTACCACCTACTCCGTAGTCCCTCCTTTAGGTGTTTCATTTAGCTGTCATCCTCAGCAGCAGCGGGCTGTTTGAGAAGCTCTGCTGGAAGGCTGGTAGAGTCATTATCCCAGGCAATRTCCATCCGGAGCTGCTGTCCCGCAAAGGGCCCTGCTCCTCGGAAGGGATGAGCAGTGCTTTGGCTCTCGGTTTTCTTCAGAAGTGTCTGCCAAAAGAGGACGAGGCCTTGAAATACTGTCTGTGGGAGCAGCACCGGGGAGTCCATCGCTGACCTGGTTCCTGTACCGTAACCTCACGTTGTGCTGGCTGTTTATGGGACCCCCATGATGGGCTATGGGGCATCACAGGCATCTCCACGATCAGGTTCATTAATGACTCTGAGAACAGTAAAATTAGCAAGCTCCCTGGCTACTACCCATAGTATATTTCAGGATAATGCCTGGCACTGTACACGTTTGGAGGCCAGCCCCAGCTCAGGTTCCTTGCGGGCAGTTTTCAGAAGGGTCCAGCTGAGGTGCTGGGCAGATGAAACCCGCAATGGGTCACATTGCAGGTGGTGCCTCCCTGTCCCCTGCGTGTGTTGCCGAGGTTAACACGTGCAGGATGAACTGTGTGTGTGCTCTGAACTCGACCTGCTGTGATGCACTGTGTGGCTGGCCTCCCTTTGAAGAACGATGCCAGGAGGTTGTCCATGGGCAGGGATGTGGCAGAAGAGCCAGGAAAGAGCGGTTGATTTTATCTCCTCTGCGAGATGTCTGTGGCTGGGGGAACCGGCCTGTGCCTGTGTCTCATTTGCTGCTCTGAGTAGATTAGTTTAAGTAGAGCTACGGGGCAAGGTTAGTCCAGAAAAGCCCGAGGTTGATGTGCTGTGGGTTTGGGTTTGCTCGATGTGTGTCTGTCCCTGTCGCGTGTTCTGGATAGAAATCTTGGAGTTGTCTTGCATTCTAGTCAGCTAGAAGTGGACTATCATGAGAGGTTTTATACAATGATGCTGATTTGAATGCTAGATCAATCCTGCGTTAATAGAAATGGAAAAGAGAAATTTGACATTTAAACTAATGAAGTAATTCCCTCCTGAGTACCCAGATTGCCATGTTGCATGCGAACTGTCATATCTGATAAAGAGCATGATGCAGCTGTTACCAGTGTAAAATCGTGCGTTTTCATGCTTCCTGACGGCAGTGAAAACGAGGCAGTTAGGAAAAGGCAAGAATTAATGGCATTTGTCTTGCTGCAGAGCCTGTGCCCAAGCTGTATTGTAGTTCTTTATTAAAGTATTCTTCCATAATCTGTTTCCAAAATGCTCCATCGTTTAAAACCTTTCTTGCTGGTTGCATTGTGCAATTCTAGTTATCTGGCAATTTCTTAGGGAGACTAAATGGATGCTCTTGTGGTTAAAGCCCAAGACCTCAAGACAAGGGAGCTTAAATTCCTGCTGTTTCTATCTTGTGTGTTTCGTGGGTTGGGTGACAGTGTTGCTGGGTATGTGAAGGGGCTTGGGGAAGGTGTTGGGGTGTCCAGCAGGTGAGGTGGTCCTGCCAGCTCCTCTGGGTGCTGTGGTGGTCCAGCCAACGTGGTCACCGCTGGCACTTGTCTCGAGTAGGCAGCTCCCAAGAACAGAACTGGGAAATATCCAAGGAATCTGGCCCATCCATGGAGATTTCTAAGGCTGCTCCTCCATCCATCTGTCTCATCAGACCCAGAATTTGCCAGAAGTGTCTCTGCAGAGCCTGCCTGGTCGCTTCCTTCATAGCCTGCAGCTGCTGCTGCTGGGCCTCTCCCTGGTGGGATTCCTGTTTGGTGCTCCTGAATGGCCTCTAAATGGACTGTTTTTCAGAGATTTCTATGAGGCATCAGTGAGCACTTACCAATTCTGTGTATTTGCAATTCATTTCATTCTCTCTATCACGCTCCCTTATTTTTCCAGGTACTCCGTAGGGAATTTGCATCAAATATAATGAAAGCAATTGGCATTAATCTCTGACCTGCACAGTAAATACTGTAAAATTTGAATGTACTTATACATCTTGCATGAGCCAAGGCAAAGGATGGATGAATTCTTTCTTGCTTTTATAAAGGGCTCTAGTGTATTTGAAGGGAACAAAGAGACAAATGTTTGAGTTCTTGTCAAACTACAAACAGTATTTCACTAGTTTTCCTCAGATTTTTATGTAGCAAAACAGTGAAATATACAAGACCAAAACCCTAAAACGTCTATTTTTTATCACTATGTTAAGAATTAAATATTTGCTTTCATGAAATTCAGAAGCATCCTTCTGATGAGCTGCAGCTTCGAGAAGGGTAAAGGTTTGTCCTTCAAGCTGCCTGAGGCCTTAGCAGGCAAAATCTTGTTAAGCTGAATTAATTTTTATTTGTAAGTCTCTTCAGTATGGATCCAGGATTGCTCTGCTCCTGACCCACAGCCTGATTTCTAACCTCATTTGTTATACTGCCGTGGACCTATGTGTTTGGTGTTCTAACAGAAAAATTCAAGCCTTTTACAAGCCAGTCAGGCTTAGCATGTCTGTTTAGTGGGTGCAGAAGCCAAGGAATAGCCAACCCGATGGCGCTTGGCCTGTGATAGTGACAGCAGTGGAAATGGGGTTTTCTGAGGTTCCCGAGGACCCAAACCTGTTGGATGTCACCCTGAGGCTGCACTCGGCCATCTCCTGTCGCCAGGCTGCAGGCTCACGAGTGCTGCCAGGTACCAGAATGCACGGGATGCTCCTTCGCAGGAGAAGCATGAGAGAGGCAAACTCACTTGTGCCTTCTCGTCGGCTCTCAGGGTTGAGCTTTGGGGAACTCAAGTCACAGCTTGTGAGGGCAATAAACTCAGTAGTTGTTCCCCCTGCACTCGGACTTCAGTGCCCTTTTAACTAGTTACTTGATTTAACTCATATTACAACCACTTGACATCAAAACAGGTGCTATTTATATCTTCTTTATTAGGAATGCGGTCACAAGCGCTATTGCTGACACCTTTGTCTTTTTTAATCTGAGTATTGCTATGCACAGAACCATAGTAAAAAACATGAGGAAGTCAGAAAGATAACAGTATTAATCCAAAGAAGAAATGAGAGGTGAGGAGCTAGCGATAGTTCATAAATCAGCAGTAACTGGAGGGGGTCACAGCGCAGAGGGGTCAACGTGCTGCAGCAGGCTGAGCTCATGCTCCCGGTGGGATTCCTAGTCCTGTGGGGTGCCGGGCGCTGCTGTCCATGAGGGGCACTTGTGGGAACGGGCCCAGGCCYGGAGAGTTATGGAAAGCAAATCCCGCTCCTATGGGAAAGAAGCGTTTCCCGTTTGCAAAAGTAGGCGGCTCAGTCGAGCTCTAGCCAGTTTGGTTGCAGCCTTCACGCTGCCTGGACAAACCCAGCAGGCCTTGTGGGATGAGCCCCGTTTCTTCCGCCACAGCAGTAACTTAATTTAGGCATCAGTCTCTCTGTACCGCAGCTCTCACCGCAGTGGCAGCGTCAGTGGGCGGCACTGGGGCCCGGCAGCTCGGASCTCTCCAAGGACTCACTGCTGTCAGTCACCGGGCTGGGTGCTGCACGTGGGAGACGCAGCCGGGTGCCGAGCTCTCTGTCCAGGGAGTAACCGGGAGAGCCGCGTGCTGATGTGAGTTGGAAGGAAGCTCCTTGCTGTGCTGAGGCCCCTCGTGCCCTGCCAAAGCTGGCCAGTGCTGCCTGCTGCGGAGGAGGGTTGAAGAACCCCATAACAGACGGTGATGGAATAAAGCTCATCGGAGCCAAACTCACTTTATAAACTTCCTATCCGCAAATGGCTGGCTTATGGCTTGAGTCATGAGGTTTTTCTCTTACCAAAAAAAAAAARGAACAAGCTAATGTAGCATGTTTATTTCTTCTGCCCATAAATTTCTTGTAAACATGATGACTAACACAGAATATAGATGTGTACCATGTGTGATAGATGTACATAGCGTTTATGCAARACCTCGAGTTCTGGCTTCAGTAGATGGCAGTTTCTCTTCGGACAAGTGCCAGTGGAATTGGTGTTGAGGGTTGTCACAGAGGTGCTGCTGTTTCAGTGCTCCTTCCAGYACAAAACTGAGACCCACGGCCCTGCATCTGCCAGGACACCCAAAGCCTCCTGAAAACGGCGTGAGATAACTCCGCTGCTTATGGCGTTCACATAGTAGCAGATTTTATTTTTATCTAAACTTATTTTTATATAGAGTCATACAACTATATGTATGTTGTCACAGGTGAAGTGGAAACAGTTTCATTTCCTGACCATGTATTAGGTTTCTGTATCGGCACAGTTTTCTTTCGTAGGGTTCAGCCTCCAGTTTCGACTAGAAACCTTCATTCCCTGTCTCCATTCCATTTGGAAACACTTTAAATTGGGTCCTGTGGTGGCCCTGGTCACCATGACTAAATGTCYGATACCTTGGTATTTTCACGAGGGGAAAAGAGGGTGGATTCTGTGTTGTTTTTCCCTCTGGTAAAATGACCCCTGTGGAAACACCTGATGAGGCTGCTCACCAGGAGCGAGCTGAGAGGTGGTGTCCATGGCTGTTTCAGTAGCGCTCCATGGCAGCACCAAGCAGCCCCATGTTCCACTGGGCACCGTGCTGGAGCGGGACAGGCTGTCCCCAGCCCGTTCCTGTGTCCCTGCGTGGGGACATCCACTCCTGCACTGCCACTGCAGTGCTGGCACCGGCTGCTGCTGTGTCAGGGCTCRCTCTTCTCTGCAGACCTGTTTGCACTCTGGCTTTTTCAGGGTGACTGAGGTAACGAGCCCTAAGAGAACTGCAGAATCTACRCGTGATCATTTTTGCATCCTGTGTGTATTTGGTTTGCTGTCTATTTGATAGGAAGCGTGTTACAGTAAAGATATCAAGAAGCAATTGCTTGTTGCACTGAGACCTGCCAACTGCCAGGATGCACCAGCTTGTTCTGGGCAGGGAGACAGGAAGGCAGCCCTGTGATCTGCCCCTGGGGTTGTCGCTGACGTGCAGAGTTCATTCAAGCCATGGTTGTTGCCATTGCAGTTGCTTTTAACAAATGCCCCGTCAGCAGAAGGACGTGCGTGGCTCTGCAGAGACATCTCGACAGTGCAGGGGGCTGCGGCGGTCGCTGGGCGCTTGGTGTCCGACCTGCTGCCCGTGCCAGGGAAGCTGGGAGGATTCCCAGCAAACAGGGACTGTTTGCGCTCAACGTGAATCTGACCCGTTCGTGCATAATCTGGGGAAAGGGCTCGGGACCGAGTGAGTCGCGTGTTGCAGTATAGAAAAGGTCCTTGTTTTTCCCTTAGATGGTCTGTAATCCAATAGCTTTCAGTGTTGGCAGGGGTGCTGCAGGAATTGAATTATGAGTGGAAATCAGATATGCAGAGCCTGGCCAAACGATCATTAAGGGAGATACGGTAATCAGCTGCCAGTGTTTAGGGGTTGTAAACACCGAGAAGAGAAAGATGGGTGGTCCACCGAGTTGAAAGTGCAAGGAAAGGAATAAAACCAAGCAAATGGAAATGGAGATTTCGAGGAACCTGAGTCTTAATGTCAGGTCTTGCAGGCTGAGAGCACTCRACGCTGCAGTCCTGCAAAACAGAAYTGAACATAATAAAGCAGAGTAAGTTTTGAGCTAAAAGGGAACTTGAGTGCTTTAATATATTTTTTCGCTCTTTCTTCCCTAATTTTCAGTTTTGTTAATGTTTTTCTTGCATTTTCTCAACATGTGKTTTTTATTTGGCTTCTAAAGATGATAGTGCTTGAAGTGATGGGTTATTGTAGAAATAGCACAAACACGACTCCAATTATGATTTTGCCTTTGTTGCCATGGAGAAGTTTCAATCTCCTTTAGACTTTTTATAACTATAACTAGGGRTGGGAGGGAACTCTGACTTGGAGAGACGATAAACCATCGCCCCCCCTGGTACCCGTGCGGGATGACTGCAGCAYTCCCGGATCACCCACGCCTTAGTGCACTTTCCTGCCATTGCAAGGGCACGTGTCCTGCTTGGGGTGCCTCTTCTGCCGTGCCTACCCTTCTCGTGCACCCATGAGCTTTTGGAAGGGGTTTCTGGCTCTTTCGCTGCGAGTGTTTTCAGATGTCGTTTAACTTCAGCGTTCTCCATGGCCTTCACTCCTCAGTTGCTTCTCATCTTCATGTTTGCTTTGTTCTGCACTTCAAATGAGCCATGTCCCCATTAAGACAGAGGTCAGGAAAATCTGGAGATCGTAGTTAATGAATTGATGTCCTCGTTTGCATAATTGATGGTTCCACACTTCCTCGGTGACATGGTGTGCTGTGATACTTACAGCTATTTTTGTTTTTGACTTCTCTGCCTTGCTGTTCCCTGCTGTCTCTGCTAAAGGCACTTTACACATCAGCAAAAAAMCACCATCCAAAGCCCGAGTTTTACAAGTTCCAATTTTCTGTTTAATCAAGTTTCATCCTGTTTTCTGTTCACTGGCATATTTGCAGTGGTTGAGCCCTAAATCTCCAGTGGATATCTGAGCAGGAGGAGCCTGGGCTCATAACAGCACTGTGTGCTGGACTGAAGCAGAGGGGAAAGAAAATAGAGGAGGCAGAAGATAAACAGACCAAAAACAAGCAAGAAAATCCTTTTTTATATATGTTTGCTGTGTTTTTGATGTTCAAAACACCTCCCTTCTCTTCATCCCCTCGTGCTGCGGGGTCTGAGCCCYGAGCAGAGGCAGTGCCCGTTGTGTGTGTGGATGGCCCCGTAGGAGCAGTCCTGCCCACAGCCAGGGAACTGCTCTGAGGGACGAGGCCACCTCTCTGCAACGTGATGTCCTCACGGCTCTTTCCTGGACCCTCTGCGTGCTGGGCAGCGCTCCCGGCCTCCCAGTTCGGCATGGAGGGGACAGAAGGGGCTGAGCCCACTGGTGTCCCCATGAGCTTTGCAGTTGTGTTCTCCCCGTGTGTATTTCCTCTCGCTGTGCCGCTCCGCTGGCTTGTTTGATCCGTAGATGATTTGCAGGAATCTTGAGCAGGTCGCAGAAACTGAGAGCAACATCCCCACAGCTGAGCTCGTGCCCAGGTCCTGSCAGCTTTTCCCCTGGGGGCTTTTCCTCAGGGATTCTCAGCACRGTATTCAGACCATCTGAATCCATTTTCAGAGGCTTTCAGAAGAGCTCAGCTGCTCCTGGTGCCTACGTAGAAGAACCTGTGGAGCGTTTAGCTAGACCCTAAGACACACGTGGCCTGCTGTGGGATAAAAGCCCCAGTGAGGCTTTTGTAAGAGAGTTAGAGAGGGTCATTTTGTGCCCATGAGGAAAAGAGGAAATCAGGGAATCTTCAGTGAAAATCACAGGCTATCCAGATCTGAAGGAGACATTGTAACCTATGGCCCAAGCCTGTAACTGCTAAAGCTATAACTTCAGTGACCTTAAAATGAGCAGTTGAAGGTGATACCTTCCAGTARTTTCTCATATGAGGCTCGTTGATGATGTTTAATACGTGCTGCTGTTTTCTTTGTGTTATTTCTGTACGTAGGCTTCAGTGCCATGCAAAGGGACACTGCAYTGCTTGAAGATCACAGTAAATCTAGAACTCATGTCTGAGCGCACGGCTGCTGCTGCAGTGGTATGTTTGGCAAGAGCACCAATCTCGGTTTTGTTTTAGTGTTTTCCTGGGTGTTTTTGCCAGCTCTCATCTATCTAGATAAGAATAAGCCTGATGAAAGTTGGATGTCGTAGTGGATTGGGCGTGATGTGTAACCTGGTCTAGGAGAAGGTGGTGGTAATGAGGAGGGAGGCGAGTGATGCTGCTGGTGGGGGAGCAGCATCCTTGGAGTCGCTCACACGGAGCAGGAACACAGCTCTCCTGCCCCAGGGCCTATGGGACCGTCCTGGGATGTGCGTCTTCTCCCTGCGCCTCGGCACCGCCGGTCCTTGTGCTGAACATCACGATTTGTCCGTCCGCTGCTCCCTGGGGCTCGGGTGTTTGTGAGGCCCCACAAGTGAGCACACTTGGGGAGTGACTGAGATGGTTCCTCTGRGTGAAGGTGGGTGAAGGTCCTGCATAAGCTTGGAGAGGAGTCTCTGTGAAACGTCTGTGGTGAGACGGGCCCTGAGCAAACTGCTTGGTGCGGCCAGAGAAGCAATTCCCAGGTCTTGAAGAGCAATCTTTCCATTTTATATAAAGCTGGTCTTTTGGCTCCTTTTACTGTTTATTGTTCAGCAAGCTGCATTATTGAATTAAATTCCTGGAAACCCTTGCTTGTACTTTAAGTATTTACACTTAAACATATCCTTTCCTTTATTTAACAAGAAAACTATATGTATGTAAAATATCCAGTGGTAGTGGCCCACAATTGTGCAGTTATGCTGGATAAAAACCCATGGCTCTTTGATAGTTTGGGAAATGTCCCAAACCAGGACTTGGTTTTGTCGGTGCCCCTGAAGAAGACGTTGGTGCAGAGCCAGGAGCCGTTCGGCTTCCTCCTTCCGCTCCTGTCCCTTCTCCCGTGCCTTGCTYGGCCAGAGTGCTTAGATTGAATGGAAAGCGTGAAAACCGTTGCAGAAGGAAGGGGTTSTTGAGACCAGGTCAGCTGCCAGGTGTGTGCCCTTGCCTGGTCTGCCCTAGCAAACCAAYCACAAGAGCAAGCCGCAGTAAACCTGGAGCACCAGCCTGTTGGGCCTGTCTCCCGAGCGAGTGCAGCCGGGGTCTGTGTGTGAAGCTGGGCTCGGCAGCGCACGGCGGGCGCCCCCGGCCTCGCTGCCTTGCGGAGCGCTCGGCTCTTTCCGCGAGGCTCCGTCTCCCTCTCGTGGTCGGAGCCCCGCTGGGTCCTGCCGCCGCAGCCGTGGTGCGGGCTGCTCTGCTCGGGCCTGCGCAGCGCCCTGAGCTGCTCACACCTGGCTCTCTTGGCCTGCAGCCCGCCGCCCGGGCTGGCCACGTCTTGGCCAGCGCCCGCACAGTGCCCGTGGCCCYGGCACCGCACACAGCCACGATGCCAGGCGTGACTGCCAACAAAATGCCATGAATCCTTGACTCGGAGGCAGGTATTTACGTGCCACAGGCTGCGGCAGGAGGATGAGCAACCTGAGACCACCTGATCCCCAATAAGAATCCAATTAAGGCTTTAATAAAACCCCTGCAGGGAGCTGGGTCAGGAAGAGGCCCCTGAAGGGAAGGCGAGTGCAGCGAGTTTGTGCTCGGAGCTGCGTGGTGATGCACTGCTCRGCGTCTGTGGCTTTCTCCCCTTCATCTCTGGCCAAGCCACTGTCTCCAGCTGTCTCAGACGATTGCGGAGGCTCCTAAGGGCCCGGCTACAGAAGAGCCTCGCAGGAGGGTTGGCGTTTCCCTCTCGCTGGCTTCTCCCCAGCGCTGTCTCAGTCTCTCTCAAAATGCAGTGACTTTTTCAAGTTTTTGTCAGCAACAGCAGTGAGTGCTTTAATACAAGTATCTGCTGGCTGGGGATTTTCTGCCATCCTGGCCATCCGCGTTCAGCTCTTCCATCATGTGTTAGTGTCTTCTTAAAAAGCATATGAGTTTTCTGCCCGTTCCGCCTTTATCTGCTTTCCAGAGCTGCAGTGTTGGCTGATGCCTGAAGCTACCTCCTGTTCCTCAAGCTATAGACATACAATATTTCACATCTCGTTCAAGTTAGGAAGTGTAAGAGTCAGACCTGGATAATATTCACCACCGGTACATGTAGCTGGCCACACCTCCCTCCTTTCCCGATGAAAACACTAGCTCGGGGTGTGCTGCAAAGTGTGAGCAGTGCGTGGGGTGGCGGATTGCATTGCCAGGACACACAGGCTTTTGTTTGCCTATTAGTCAAGGCTCTTCTGCATAATCTGGAGAGAGCACATGCCGTGGGGGAGTAGGTGATTAATGCCTGAGAAATCCTGGCCCAAGGACGAGCTAGCGCTGCCAAATGTGATAATGTTGTCCTCTGACAAATGGTCATGGCTTGGCCTCCTCCAGATAAGGATGTAGTTTTGTGTGTCAGCTTCAGATATTGATCCCGCCGGTGGGAAGGGTTCCTTGTCGTACAGCTTCTCCTCCCATCTCCTCAGTGTACAGCTGTCAGAGCCGATGGGTTTGGGCTGTTCTTCTTCCTTTCACTGGCACTTCTGCAGGGACTAACACARATAGGCATTTCCATTTATCTGGCACTTTTCAGCTGAAAATCTAAGTACTTGATACATATGAATTAAGCATTGCAACACCACRGTTAGATAGGCAGCGAGTACGTGGGGATCACCCTGGCTGCCCACTGCTGTAGCACAGCTGTTTCCCATTCTCTGGCAGATACTTAGCAGAATTCAAGAATACTGAAACAGAAAGTTTGCACCAGCTGTTTGCAGCCGTGAGTTGTGACCCTTAAAATTTCTCCAACCAATGTTTGGGCCCTGATACAGAAAATTCAAGTACCAGGGTGCAATAGCAGAAATGTCGAGATTTGTCTGTCTAGATTTTCAGCTAAGCAAAGTCTCACGCTGTCTGAATCCCACACTGGTGGGTTTTGTCTGTGTCCTTATGCGATAGCTCGCAGGGCTGCCGGGAGGGGGTTGGAAAAGGGTGCATGCAAGCCCAGCTCATAACGTGTCGGCACACTGAACATGGGGGCAGCTTACCGGAGCCCCCAGCTTAACTTCTGCTTCAGCCRGGGCTGCTCTTAGCGTCTCATTGTGCGTTAATGTTTCCACACATGTGGAACAGAGGCTGTAACATCTCATTACATTTACAGCAATGGAAAAGTCCCATCATTTCTGTAAGTGCAAGCTTAATTTGGAACTCTCTTTGCTCAAGAGCAGGTAATCACATGTGTATCTCTTGCTCCTCTCTTTGGTCTCTTCCTGTTTTAGGTACAATGAAACTCTGGTGGTGTTTGGGATGGTTTCAACATGCAGCATAAATGCTCAAGAGCTGCCTTGAAAATAAAATGTGTTAGATTGGTGCAAACTGAATTTTAGCCCTGTACCTCCAAACCTCTGGGTGATAGAATTGAAAGTGCAGACYGTGGATGGTACAGACTGGCAAACAGCTGCTGAGCGAGGAGAAGTGTTGAGGAAGCTGTTCACAACGGAGTGTGCATAATGTGGTGTTCCTTTCAAAGAGTAATAGTAGGAGAAGGGATGTCACAGSCATGAGCATGGTTGATGTCATCTTCTAATTCTCTTTTTTACCTTTTCTTTTTTAGTGTGGAAACAGTGAATGATGGGCAGTTCCATAGCGTGGAGTTGGTGATGCTGAATCAAACTCTGAACCTAGTGGTGGACAAGGGGACGCCCAAGAGTCTAGGAAAACTCCAGAAACAATCTTCAGTCAACCTCAACACACCTCTCTACATTGGAGGTATGGCCAGTTGCTCTTGACTTGGGTTGAGATTTTAATTAGTCCTTGCAGAAGCAGATCACCTCCCATGCTATGGAAAGGATTTTAGGTGGGGCAGAAGCGAAGACGCCCTTGACAGAAGCATCTCCTCTGTACAGCAGAATCCAAACTCAATTTCTAGGAAAAGAGGGGCCGAGTGGGGTGGGGAGCAGATTCCCAGAATAACAAGTATCCCCCTGATTAGGTGTCTGAATATGAGGGAGAGAGGCTGCAGTCTGTGCTCTGCATGATTACTTTGTTTTTCCTAGAACACCCCAACCACCCCCCAGTTCCACTCTGGACTGAATGTTGAAATCTCCCCTTTTCTGTGACCTGGAGTTCTTGTTTTTCTATCCACACTGTTCTAAATAAAAACTCAGCAGATGCATAATAGACTCAGAAAGTCTTTGGGYCTTTTCTGACCCTGGACTATTGAAGCCAGTGTAGAAACCCTTATCAGCTGTGTGCTGGTCAGGCTTTTTGTAGAAAATTCTTTCAATAACCCTTTACCAAAACAATTTTTATTGCCCTTGTAAACAGAAAACTGGCTAATCTTGCTTTGAACAGACTAGTACTTTTATAATTGGCTCCTTTTAGGAATGTCACAGATTATTAAAAAGCATTATGCGTCAAAAATAATTTTGTGTTGAGGGTATGCAATTTCTCCCTCTAGCTCAGGGGGAAAGGTACCAACAATAGGCAATTTATAAAAAGGAAATTTGGGAAGTAATCCAGTGAGAAATATTTTGTTAATGGATGGTCCTTGTGGATTGATACTAATTCTCAAAAGATGCCTACAAAAATGTCTGCAGGAGAAATATGAGACTTGAGGTGAACAACTGCATTGGATACCCGTAGCTGTGGGCTCAGTGGAGACTTTTTACTGCCCGCTGCAGTTCTGTTTAATTCTTTGTAAACCTGCAGCACGTGCCACGTCTCCTCATTTAACATTCCTCCGATGGCAGCTGCTGCCCTTCCCCCTCAGACTGCTTAGTTAATGTAATTAATTACATTTTCTCCGAGCAGAGTTTCCTTAGCTTCATTAATCTTTATTCACCCCATCTAAGACTCACCTGAGGCTTCACGTGTCCAGAATCTTGTCCATCTCCCCAGCTGCATCACCCGGTCTATCAACTCTCCCCCTCAAGCACAACTAAGCAAATGTGGGGCTTAAGACTGTCTTTTTAAATGGAATTATTAATGGGAAGCAACATTGAGAGGCCTTACACGATTGAAAACAGAAGCACGTGGCTGTGCTAATGCAGCAGCACAGCTCAGACGAGGGGCAGCGGAGGGTGTGGGAGCTCCCCACGGCCTATGGGGTCTTCCAGAGCACTTGAGGGTGCCAGTGCTGGGGTCTCGTCCTGCCCCCAGGGGTGCTGCTCTCTGCCTTGAGGTCCCCCTGTGCTGGTTTTAATGGGATCGGTCCCTGCCTTTGCTATGTGATGGAGTGACGTTAGCTGGGATCTTGCTGTATCCCGGAGTGATCGCTGCCTGCTGGCAAGATGCTCTTAAACCTCTCAGGAGGATAATTGCTATGGAACTATAGACAGAAGGACAAGAGCATGTATGGCAGCTAGTCAGGAAACCTGAGCTTTTTTGTTTGGTTGCTTTTTGTTTTGATTTCATTTTTCTTCTCTTTTTCTGTCATGTATAAGCTTGGGAGAGGGATTTTATTTTATACCTTTTCATTTCCAGAGTGAGAACAGTAACACTGAGCTGCCTGACAAAGGACGTGTGAAAATTAATTCTTTAAAGATTACAGAACGGGGGCTGGGGCAAATAAATGTGAGCAATGATAATTTGCCAATTTGTCATTGTACCTGTGAGTAAGCCTTCCCTTTTTTTTTTATCTGTAGGGATCCCAACCTCTACTGGATTATCTTCGCTGCGCCAGGGTGCAGATAAGACCCCAAACGGTTTCCATGGGTGTATTCACGATGTCCGCATCAATAACGAGCTGCAGGATTTCAAGGATTTACCACAGCAGTCCCTAGGAGTCTTTCCTGGATGCAAGTCTTGTAATATTTGCAAGCATGGCATCTGCCGGTCACTCGAGAAAACCAGTGTCATTTGTGAATGTCACCCGGGCTGGACAGGCCCCCTCTGTGACCAGGAAATTGGAGACCCATGTCTTAACCACAAGTAAGCTTAAGTGGATGTTGAGGGGGGAAGAGAAACTTCACAACTAACGCATATTTCACTTTTGGTTTTCTAAAGTGACATCAAACAGTTCCTTGGAGGTGCTGGGTTCCCATGTAGAATTACTGGCAGTTGTGAGTCAGCATCCCTGGCCACTCTGAATATCSACTTCTTGTTCTGATACTCCTTGATACCTCTGCAAGGGAGCCCTTGGTCCTGGAGGAGTGAAGTTATTAATACTACAGGTTTAAGTTGGCAGAGGCAYCGTTTTGAACTTTCTTCTGGGTCTRATTCTGCATGGTACTGAGCTTGGGGAGGTGTTGATAGGCACCTGACACATTACAGACCAAAGGGATGAAAACTCAAATAAAGAAAGTCACAAAGACCCAGATGTTTCCTTGAATTTCCTACCTCAATATCCAGCTGTCATGCCTGGACAGAGAGAAAAGTGAGGGAGTTCCAGATGTTTAAGCGATGAGGAATTAATTCCTTGTAACCTGAGGAGGGTTATGCAATACGGAATGTGCCCCCATTGTAAGGGAGGTAGTTCTGTCTATTTTTCTTATTCTTTTGATGTCCCACTTCCCATTAAATCACCTTAGATGTTTGGAGTGGTCGCCTTACAGAGCTTTGTGTCCAAGGGAGGGTGGCACCACGGAGACGGGCATCAGCTCCGGCACTCCCAGACTCTTCCGAACAGAGAGCAAATGTAGAGAACAGGCAGTTGATTCAGGAACAAGAGTTATTTTCCAAAATAGTATTATCCGTTAGTGGGGCAGAAAATACTGATTTCTAAGACCGTGAATCCCTTAATTATAGTATTTTGCATGTCTTGGCATGATTGCATTTTCTTGTTTATGCTTTTCGTTTGTGTAGATCAGAAATGAAATGGACAAGGGTTCAGCATAAGCAGGAAGCAGTTTTAAAGTACCAAGAATAAAATAAAAAAAAGAAAGAAAGAAGGATCCAGGTTTATGTTAGGGGAGAGCTGGTAGAGCAGCCTTCCCCTGGCTCCATAGTGTTGTCCTCTCTGCTCTTCCCAGCCCGTCCCAAGTCTGGGGATGGTGTCACAGAGCCCTCTAGGGATCAACACCTCTGCTCTGACATACATCAGAAATACCAAAGCTCAGTGCAAACCGCATGAGCCAGGAAACCTTCCAACCAGAGCTGAGTGTGAATAATTCTGTGCGTAGCTTTTCCACAAGGGCCTTAATTTATCACACTTCTTTTCATCACCTGATACTATTTGTAGAGCAGTTTTGCTAAGGAGGACTTGGCACGCAGTGTGGTGGTTGGTGCTGGGCTCTACGTGCTGATGCTCTAAACCTGAGCTGCCTTGTGTGGGTGCCAAGCACCGGCCCTGCTCACGGAGGAGCYGCCTGCCTTCCCTAGAGGTCGTCAGTGACTGCAAATTCTTGGTATATTCTCCAAACATTATCCAGTTTTCACTGCAAACTTCCAGCTTCTTCCAGTGTGTTTGACACTAAACGGCTCTTCTTTGCATTATTGCTCTGGATTTAAATGGGCARAAATGCAGGAAGCAAATGCCCCTGGGGAAAGGAGGTTTGCATGCAAYGCAGGCTGGTTCCAACTGCTTCTCTTGCGCAGGTGTCTGCATGGGAGGTGCGTGGCAGCCAACGTGGCTTACACCTGCAAGTGCACGGAGGGCTACACGGGCACCTACTGCGACAGGAAGAACAACTCCTCGAGCCCCTGCAGGGCTCTGAAGTGCAACCACGGGCAGTGTAAACTTTCCGAGCACGGGGAGCCCTACTGCGAGTGCGAACCCAGCTACAGCGGAGAGCACTGCGACAGAGGTACGCGCGGCCCTGGGCGCTGCCCTGCTGCCTCATTAGGGGGAAATGGCAAGCAGGAGGAAGGCAGGGCTCATGGAGCCTCTGCAGAGCGATGCAGGGAGGAGGAGGAAGCCACACAAGAGTTCTGACATGGTCTTTTGTACTAGAACAAATAAAGGCAAAAGGGACCATGTCAGCCTTGTGCTGCTTTCATTTAGATTATGCCTCTCCTGTGAACGAGCCACAGACTTTCCAAATTACACTCATGCAGAGTCCGTTTGAAGGGTGTTTGGCTGCAGCAAAGCTGCCTGCGCAGCAGCACAGGCATTCCCAGATATCCCAGACTGCTCGTGTTGGGCACAGCAGCCTGACCTCCGATCCGGAGAAGCYGACACTGTAAAACTAGCGCGTGTTTTTCAGGAGTGTTGCAGGATTCAACACTCAGCATTCATTAAAGGGCTTCCAGCACTGCTGATCAAAGCCAGCAGCCTGCCTGGTCTCTGCCAGGCCGGATATTGCACAMGTGTGTCACACGAGCTCTGCTCTGGCAGCAGGTGCAAAGCAGCGACGGAGCCAGGTCCTGCGCACGGCATCTGTTGGCCTTGAACACGGCTGCATGCACGGGGCTGCCCCTCGATGAGTGGGCAGCCTCGCGCATGGTCCGTATCACATCTTCCCTTTCCCTTTCCCTCCTTGCCTTCCCAGAGAACCTCTGCCAAGGCGAGATCGTCCGGGAAGTCGTCCGCAAGCAGCAGGGCTACACGTCGTGCGTGAGCGCGGCCAAGGTGCCGCGCCTGGAGTGCCGCGGCGGCTGCAGCCACGGGCACTGCTGCCAGCCGCTGCGCAGCAAGAGGCGGAAATACATCTTCCAGTGCGCCGACGGCTCCACCGTCATGGAGGAGCTCGAGAGACACGTGGAGTGCGGCTGCTCCAAGTGCCCTTGAGCCCTTCCCCAGGCCTTGCCACTTTAACCCACTCGGAAGCGCTAGCAGAACGGGACCTGTTTACTTTCAGAGTGAAGAAGAGGAAGAAAAGAATTATTAAGTATATTGTAAAATAAACAAAAAATAGAACTTATTTTTATTATGGAAAGTGACTATTTTCATCTTTTATTATATAAAGTATCGCACCACTTTGGGTATATGTATCATATAGTGAGTTATTTTTACCATGAAACTTTTTTAACGGTTGTAAGAAAAAGATTAAAAAAAAAATGCTAAAATTAGAAAAAATATATAAAGAAAACATAGCCTAACAGAAGAAACATGGGGGTGACTTAGTATGTGTGCACAATGGACAAGTGTGAAGGTGTCCCGAGGACCTGCCACAGAGCCGATAGCGGCTGAAGAAATCCCGTGTTTCTGGGTGCTCTCCCCGGAAAGCGGATCCCYGTAACCGAGGGGCACCCATCCACCCCTCCTGCTCGGTCAGGCACCCCGAAACAGCCTCCCGGTCGGTCCCTAGCCCTGCCTAACGCTGCTGCTGCTCTCCCACTCCTCTACAGTGGCTCCGCTTGGTGTTCTGAAAACACTTCCCCATAGCACATAGGCACTGCCATAGCTTAAGGCTGACATTATTTGAATATTGTACTACTCGAATACATTTTTGCTGTGTATGTTTGTATTTATCTGTGYTCACAATATATTCTTCAGCAACTGTGTCTATAGAGCACAGGCAGCTTTATCCAAAAGAGGCGGGCAAAGGGAAAGGAAGCAGGGAAGATAACGTTGTTTGGGGAAACTTGGGGGCACGATGTGAAACAGTGCCAAGCGATGCCTAATAAATGTCATACTGATGCTGTGCTAACTCCTCACCTATATTGTTTCCCAGGTTTGTGCCTTCTTGCTCCCAGCTGTGAGCCCTTTTTTTGTATATGAAATATAAGGAATGCACTGCTTGTCGCCTTGACGCCTTGACACTTTAACTTGCAAAGGTCATAGAGAGCACGGAAATCATGCAGGTGCCAGCCTGAAATCATGCAGGTGCCAGCCTGACCTGCAGCTTTTACTCTGTCACTTGAGCCGAGATGTGAGCTGGCCTGGGCTACCTCTTCCTCAAGACTGGTACCGAGCAGTTGGCTGCTTTTCCAGAGCCTTTTGAACGAGCAGAAGTTGCACTATATCCACGTGACGCTCTTCAGCCGCTCCGTGCCCATCGTAGCAGCCCTCTCCGCTTTGCCTCGCAGCTGCGTCCAGTTCTGSTCTCACGTTTGGTGCGCGTTGACCGACGCCGACAGAGCTGTCCGACCTATTGCACATCCTGCACTTGTTTTTCCCAAAGTATTCCCATTGACTTCAGCAGTGTGTACAGAGCAAGTGCTGAACACGAAGCAGAAATCAGAGATAAGTTCTCACTGTGAACGTGAGGCAAAAATGGACTCTTGGGATGGAGCTTGATTTTTGCAGGGGTTTGGCAGGGCTGCCTTTCAGAGTCGGTGATAATGTGCAGAGTACCATGGATACCTTGAAGTTTCTCTTACTATGARTTTGAAATGTTCCTCTCAATTAATGTGCGAATCAGTATCAGTGTGATTTCTTTCTTTCTTGGTGTAGCAAATGTCCAGTGTCTCCTTCTGCAGGAGGTCAAGTCAGAGATGAGTTCTGGAAACCAGAATCCCATGTTRGAAATGGTCACCGGTCCCACCGGCGGGAGGTTTTGCACCACCAGCTTTAGCAAGGACGAGTAAGAAAGCTGGATTGAGTAACCAGGGCTTGAGGAGAACAGAATGAAATCCAGTCATACAGGCGTCGTTTTCCTGCTAAAGATGGTGACTGTGTAGCCACCGTGCAAGCCAAAAGCTCTGAGTGCTGAGCATTATTTTGCTGCTTAAATTGTTGTGTAACCACAGCAGTTTCTCATGTGTTTTTGCTACTACCAGAGCAAGTTGAGCAAGAGAGACATARTCCATACAGTAGCCATCCTTCAAAATAGAAACTGGTATGTGGAGCCCGTAATCAGTGAAACATGAAACAATCACTWGTTAACGCGCCCAAATTTGATTGAAACAGTACAATTCAGGAGCTTTGAGGGGGAGAATAAAACACAACCCTGGTTGTAAAGTACTATGGCCTTTTTATTTTAGGTGTAACGTCAGATGTTCAGAGCTTATAGGAGGTTATAATATTGTGTGCAAGTAACTGCAGACACTTTGTAAAGATGTGCCTGGTGCGATGCTACGGGTCGTGCTACGGCCCTGCTTAGTACCCTGCCCGTGGTGACACGTTCCTGCCCCATGCACCTCCTTTCCAAGGAGGCGCCTGCTGGGGCCTCTGGGGCCAGGCCCGGCCGCCCCGCAAGCGGCCGCCGCTCAGCAAGGCCAGCCCTGGGCCCRGCCCCTCGCTGCCCGCGGGGGCTGCTCCGTGCTCGGCGGGGCACAGAGAGAAGAGAGTACCTATTTTGTGACCAAATGATGTAATTTTTGTACGCACTCGCCATTGGATAGTGATGCTTTATGTCAATGGTTCTATGACTCGCTACAGAATTATTTTATGTTAAAAAAAGAAAAAAAAAAAAAGCATTCAGAAGTGCCAAAAATGTGAGGTTGACTGAAGTGTGAATCAGCTCTGAGAGTTCCTCCGTAACCTGCCTAACGTTCCAATAGATTTCAGCTACTGTCGGTGCGACCCAGTAGCTTTTACCTCTATAAAAGTTTTAATATAAAGTGAAGAAAGATGCTAACCCTCTAAAGAGACGGCAGTGCAGACTGGTGCGAGCTGGTGTGTTTTATTAACAGATTCTCATTGTGACGATKTAAGTTTAAATAAATTGTTGGGTTATGGACGCTGGTGAGATCCCCGTGTCGTGGTATGGGTTATTTACGGTGCGCGTACACGCGGGGCGGTTCCGGCCCCCCGAGCCACGTGTCTCCACAGCGAGGTGGCACACGGCGAGTTGGGCCGCGCCATTCCCCAGCCTTGGGTGCTCTTCGTGCTTAAACGCTCCTGTTTTAAGCACCCGGCAAAGGCCCGCAGCCGAAACACCCTCATGAGCTACAGCGTGGCCCAAGTGAAAGAATACACCGGGATATTCACCCAGCCGCTGTGCTGTTAGGTGCCAAACCGGTGCCTTCAGCCGATAAAAGCCCCGACGCAAGGGCGGCTTCCTCGACGTTCGTTAACGGTGAACGTTGGGAACGCAAGGTCCCGTTTGCGCCTAGGCGGCCAGGCCGGGGCGGCCGCGGGCTGCGCCGCGACGCGCCCGCCGGCAGGTGGCGCCGCAGGGCCGCGGCTGCGCGGGCGGGGCCGGTGGCGGGTGGCGGGAACCGTTGGCCGTTGGTGGGGGCCGTTGGCGGGGGCCGTTATTGGTTGGCGGGGGCCGTTATTGGTAGGCGGGGGCCGTTGGCGGGTGGCGGCGCCGCCGCCCGGGGAGAGAATTAAAGGTGCTACACCGGCTGCGCTGAGCGTGCCTGGTGCGTGCTGGCTGAAACGGCAGCTGTTTCCATCCGAAACGTTTTGCGCAGGGCGGCTCGTTCCGCAGTGCCGAGGCCCTAGGAGCCTCTGGACAAAGGGTGTCCGTGYGGACCTACCTGCGAGGCGGCCCTTGCCAAGGAGCCACCTCACRGCGCCGAGCGCGATGGTGTCACCAGAACTCCTGCGGTGGAGTAACTCCGCTGCTGTTTCTGTCCTGGTGCCCTGTTTGTGCGCACGCGTTGGGGCAGAGCCACTGCGCGCTGTCCGCGTTCATGTCCCTGCGACTGCGTCCTGGTGCCACCGGGCGGGAGAGCCCCCCAAGGCGCCCTGGCCTGGGAGGGCCGGCGGGGGCTCRCGCGGCACAAACAGCCCTGGACTCGTGCAGGGAGGTTGTACGCGGCACCACGGCACGCGGGGACGCTGCCTGAGGCCACGCGAGCGAGCGACGGGGTTTGTTTCCAGGCTTGCATGGCTCTGCCTCGTGTTCCTGCGTGATCTCTTGACCTTTTGCTTTCCCGGGGCTTCTGGGCTTGCAGAGTTAAGTGGTCCTCAGGGCACACTGCGGATGACATACGGCCTCCTCCTGCAGACTGGGGGTCCTGTCCCCACGGCACGAATATCACTCCCGTTCTGTAAGAACAACCTGCTACAGATGTCAGGTCTTACGTGGGGAGGAACGGTGCAAATCCTACCTCAGACATGACGGGGCAAAGAAAGAAGGTGTCCCGGAGGAACTCCTGTGTCTTACAGCAGCGTTTGTGTTCAGGGCACTAGATCAAAAGCCAYGGGGTGCCAGTCATTGTCAATGCCCCCCCAGACTTCCAGCTACCCCATCTCCCCAACCAGCCTTTTKGGGAGCTGCTCCACCCCTGTCCTCTGCCTGGGAGGAGGCCCCCGTGGCTCTGCCCGAGCCTGGCTCCTCCATCCCTCCCCTGCGCCTCGTCCTGGTGCCGAGACGCAGCTACGGCTGGAGCTGGATGAGAGGCTGCCAAGACAGAGGAGGCTGGACTTGGGTCCACGTGTCACCACCCTGGCGAAGCGTCAGCTCCCTCAGGAACAGCAGTGTGATCCACCTTGGGACTTGGCAGCACAGGAGCGACCGGTCCTCGTTTCACTGTTACACGTGATAGGAGTGTGAACAACCAGAGCTTCTATGAAGGTTCACCACCTTAACTGTACCCCAGCACAGCTTCGTCTCCTAACCTGCTCTGGGGGTGAAGTACCGCTGACTTGTTGGGTTTATCTTTATTTATTTAACTTCGCTGAGGCAAACACTAAAGTATAGGACTAAGGCACTCGGGTCCGTGTGCATCAGGCTGGCCATACTAGTAACCASGTGAGATACTGTGGTAAAACAGTATGTGATGCTTGGGCTAGCCTCAAAACATCTGTGTAAATAATGCTTGTGCAAATACCTTCTTGCCTTCCCATATAGCTTTCATATAGAAACCCCACCTGGTTTCATCCCACAGGGACCCTTTTTGCTATTTCAGCGTAGTTGCAAAAATGATCACATGGAATTGGCTGTCCTGGGCTTGGCTCGCTCCACTACATCTGTGCTATACATATGCAGATTGACTACATATACATATATATAATATAGATATATGTAAAAGGAAACTAAAAATATTTTGAAAGACTTGTTGTGGCCTACTAGAACAAAAATAATGTAACTTATGAAGCTGAGAAAAGACTCCTAAATACAAATGTATCCTGTTGTGCAAGCCAGGAAGGTTTGTGCGGTGGGACTGCAGAGCATCCGTTCAGGACGAACCGTGATGGGCAAGTTGTGATTTTGTTAATATTCCCAGATCAGGACTTGAAACGGCACCTTCTCATCTGCTTCTGAGAGCAGATTTCTGGAGAGCTGCCTCTTTAGAGCAAACAGCACCGGGTCACCGCCTGTTTCAACATTTATTTCCTGTATTTCTGGCTCATCATAAGTTGTCCTTCATAAATTTCTACTGATGGGAAAACCAAAGCAGCCTGGAGTACAAACCTAAATGTGCTTGTAGCCTAAAATCACCTTGATCTGCGAATTAACAAATGTTCTCAGCCCATCACAGGACTTAACACTGAAACTTCGATTTGAGCAAAATCTCTCCTCCAAGAGCAATGCCAGGCAGGATCCAAGCTACCTTTTAAATATAGGTAGGTAGGTAGGTGGGTAGGTGGATGGATGGATGGATGGATGGATGGATGGATGGATGGATGGATGGATGGA
>PTEX01000102.1:2630166-2675412 GCA_003342815.1 Eudromia elegans
GTGTATGTTTAATTCTGAGAAGACCCCAAGTTTACAGTGTTCTACTGCTCAGGAAGGCTAAATCTCCTGTAAGGAATGTTGTATTTTACCCATCTCAAAACTAGTATGCAAGGGGTTGGGACAGTTTAAGCAAAAATTTAGTTATAAAACTACTTAAGCAAGGAAAGTCCTAGGTATCTAAAGGTCTGAGAACAAATGAAATAAATTCTGTTTTCTAGAAGCTCGTATACTTGCATCTGTGTAACATTAGTACAACAAAGGAAGCTCAAGTTCTACCAGTAGTGTTGAAATATCTTGATATAGCAGGTCAAAGATCCTGGGTGTGCTTTCTTCTCACTTGCCCCATAAGATACACTGTTTCYTCAGACATCCAGCTTACTTAGATGTTAGTTTCCGATTAATCTTACTCTGTTATATACAGATTATATTTTAGGTACATACCCAAATCTTATGTATATGTACATGGAGGAAAAATTATTTAGAAAAGTGATAAAATATATTTAGTTTAAATTTCTGGGTTTTTTAACTCAAACTGTAAAATAGCACAGTATAACAAGCTCTGCCTAGTCAATTTGTTTTTCTCTACAGGTGATGGCTAAGAATAGGATCAAAGTTCTATTATCAAAAGCCATCCTGAGCAATATTAGAAGACAAATTTTGTGTGTTGATCATATTGCCTGCTTTTATGAAAAGGTGTTGCAGTGCTGACAAAAAAAAGCTGTCATGCAATTACATGGAAATTTTCCKTATGTTTTCAGCCAGAATGGTATTGTGGACTGCAGTGCGCTTAACGTTTGGCAACTGTCCTGAAATTCACAATTGTTTTTGAAATGATTCAACTGTCTTAAATTCTCCTGCCTGGGAAAAAGATTTGGAATGTCACTTCACATAAGGCATTAGAATTATTTACAGAGGATGCAGTGAAGGTCCTGCCTTTCACAGGTTTTGCTCCTCATTCCTGGGTTAGGAGGAAGGTAAAACAAAAACAAGCCCATAATAATATAAACTACAAAAGTTCATGTCATGGGCACTATCTATTACTGTCAATTTTAAAGTAAAACAAGACAATATTGTACTTGAGCATTGGTTGAGCCACAAGAAACAAGTTGAAGGTTTTGACGTACGTCTGGTTTGTGTGTAAAATATAAGCCACTGTGCAAAGCTGACACAAAATCTGGGYGCCTGTTTTGTACTGTCACTTACTGTAAAAGTTTCTCACTTGAAGAGCTCCCTTCTTGTATGTTAGGAATTAGTTCCTCTTCAAAGGTCGATTTTTGTTCATTTACTTTTGGTCTGGCACAGTCCTTTTATGTTCCAGTGAGGAGAATAAAGCTGTAGTTGTGTTGCAAATCTGTATTGTTTCCTTCATAGGAAGGAGCTTAGCAGGGACAGAGATTCTTGTCCTTAGAGTGTTAAACTGAAAAAATCTTATTCTTGACCAGATAAAGGGGAAACAGTTAAGTGTTTGATTGTATGCGTCCTACAGTTCTGAAAATACTGTCCAAAATAGACAGATGAAATAAAAATACTATGACATGATTTGAGAACAGAACTTACAAGGTCCTTACAAGAACTTACAACAAGCAGGTGCATGAAAGAGGAAAGTGCAGAGGAAAGGCTTTATGCTTTTATTGAGCTGGAACAGATTTTTTTTTTATTGTAATTATTTTTTGCTGGCATTTGAAGACATTATATGATGAGGCATAAGTTATATTAGATTTGCAGCCAAAACATCGCAAAGTTTGAGAAGTGCAGGTGTAACAGATTGAGGATCATCTGCATGCTCTCAATAATAGTAATTAAAAAAAAAATCTGTCAGCTTGAGTTTTTTATTTGGTAGATCTGGAATATTATTACCTGAACACAACATTTTGTGTTAGTACTCTTCCYGCATAGGAAGTGCTTTTCTAAATTGCAGGAAACAGTTCTAGGAATTATTCTTTATTTCTTAATTATGAGCAGCTTGCCTGTCAAAGCCAACTTTACAACACATACAGAACAAGCAATTGCTTTATAAAAGGTTCGTGGTTACTGCTGTAATTTCTGCCACGCAGTGGTTCATGGCAGAGCCTGGAAATGAAGTAGTATCTGGATTGAGTATTGAGGTGTCTGGGTATTTTGATACTTCTTTTGCTTCCTATTGGAGATTGTGCCACTTCACTCAAAATTAAACTTTCAGCTATGCTTTTTGCCTTTCAAAGTTTGTGTTCTGCTGTGGATATTTATCTCTTATTGGATGATTAAAAAAAATTGTGTATATCTTAAATAGAGCTCTATCTGACTTTCTAGAAGTAGAAAATATCTTTCTGAGAAGTCATGCAATTTGTCCAAAGAAATTAAGTTTGATGAGAAGCTTAACTTCTACTTTTCTGTTCAGTATTCAAAATGCAATTGACCTGCACAAAGATAAGAATGTTGAAACAGTGGGTTTAGTCTGTGACYAATGATTTAATTCTCCACATGAGAAAGCATGATTTGAATATGAAAATACTTCCAGAAAAGTGAGGATCCTCAGCCCAAGATGAGCCTTGTGCTRTTTTGGTTCAAAGGCAGCTTTGACTTTCTCGGACAAGACTTCCTTGGAACTGAGTTTTTCCGTGGATTTGATGAGACTGTACTGGCAATTGTGCTGCATGCACCCATAAGTAAGAGTTAAAATTGCTGAGCTTTGAACATGTGCCAGATAGCAGCAACTGCATCTTGGGAGAGTGGTCATACATCTGGTGTAAAGTGATACCAAGGCTCCTTGTGCGGGGGGTGATGTGAAAGTAGATGTGTCATTGTCAGCCAATGCTCCAAATAGCTTGGCTCTCTTGTGGAGAGGAAGTGGTGTAGGGAACTTGACTGTCATCTTGGTCATTTTCTCATTAGTCCTTCGTACTAAAGCCCTTCCTCTTTGTGGCATGATTCTAACATTGCAAATGAGAGACGTCTTTCAGTAGTTGAAAGAAAAATCAGTGCCTTTACACAGGGCTGTTTTTCTCCATGAAAATCAGTCAGGTATCCGGTTGTTGAAGGAATATATTTCTGACTTTTTTTTAATGTTTTGATTGATCTGAATGTTTCATAGATAAAGGAAAGCCTCGAGTCATTTATATTTTACTAGCTTTTTATTTTGTTTAATTTAGTACATTGTTTAAATTAGCACTTATGTTGTTAGTTTCACTGCATGCCAACAGCTGCCCTTGCTCTTTCTTCTGACATTCTAACACCACAGGAAGAGCCTAATACTAAAATCCCTTTTGGTAGCACTGAGGCTTAAAAAGAGAATTAGAAATCATTTGTTAAAGGATTAAGTAAAAATCCCCCAAAATGTATCTTTATCACTTCTCATTTTTATTGCTTTTAGAAATTCTTCTTTCCCACGTGGAATTAAGTTTTACTCAAAACATTTTTGTTTTTTAAATACATCTTTTATGATATCGGCCAAATTACTCACTTGGTTTGTTTTTGTCAGTGTTTGCAAAGACTCTCTGAACATCCATTCCTGAAAGTAGACACAACTTTTAAGTGTTCCTTCTTTTAACTTTTGCCCTTATAAAAGATAGAGCTCTCGGATAGCCTTGACTAARTATGTTAAAATGTTTTGGTAGGTCTTTTTTTCCCAAGGATGAATCCCTACCAATAATGTAAATCCACCATAGTTTTGATTACATCCTGTTCTTGAAGAACATGTTAACACTTTTGTTGGTTTTGTGAGTTTCATGCTTCTTTAATATATTAATTGTATCTGAAGAAATAAAAGAACACTACAGAATATTTCTTWAAAATATATTGTTGATTAGAAAAATAAATATAACAATATAACATTCCTAGCTGGAGAACTTTGGAGGAAAACTTTTAAGATAAGGGAATTTTGTTTACTGTTGAGACACTGCAAATCTTTTTCACCCCACACAGTTGTGAGGGTTTATTGATATGGGCATATTCAAAGGATAGTTTAAGATGACGTAAATGATAGAATCCCAGTTAAGAAAGTCGTGCTAAAAAAGTGAAAAAAAAAAAAAGTCAAAATACTTCCATGTTGTTGGCTGTCTTCTTGTACAAAGATTTGTGTTTATACTTGTTGAAAAGTATACTGCTGGTTTATTCTGAAATTATGTGTTTTGCTTTGGCTTTTTTTTTACCAAGCTAATGGATCAATGGTTGTATCTCTMTGCAGCTTTCCCGTGGTTTGGCATGGACATTGGGGGGACTTTAGTRAAACTTGCGTATTTTGAACCTATTGATATCACTGCGGAGGAGGAGCAAGAGGAGGTTGAAAGCTTGAAGAGTATCCGCAAATATCTGACTTCTAACRTAGCCTATGGATCCACCGGCATTCGAGATGTCCACCTTGAACTGAAAGACTTAACRATTTTTGGTCGAAGAGGAAATTTGCACTTTATTCGGTTCCCAACTCATGATTTGCCGACTTTTATCCAAATGGGAAGAAATAAAAACTTTTCGACACTACATACGGTGCTTTGTGCCACCGGAGGTGGCGCTTACAAGTTTGAAGAAGACTTTCGCACAGTAGGTAGCCTATCTTTGCTTATACTGAAGCTGTTGTAAAAAGCAGTGCTACTCATGGGTTAAATAAGCAATATTTTGAATAGTGTGGAATGCTTGGCAATTATTAACTGTTCACTTGTTTTTCAGACTATTAAGTATATTAAGTTAGAAATATCCAGTGTTTATCATAGACAAAGAGAAGGCTGGGTGGGAACAGCTGCCAACTGATGCCAATAGCCAAGTAGCTTAAAGGCGCTTCCATATGTACAGTAAAATGCAAGATGCACTTTTATGGAAGGTGGCTGTTTTMTAATCCATTTGTTTCTGTTTTCCTCATGGGAAATTTACTTAAACTGCTGTTGGGCTGAACTTACTTCAGATTTTCTTTCCTGTTTAGTCTTGAGTGGTTTTCTCCAGCCTTACTTTTGTGAAGGGTAATTTTTAGGAAGGTAGGGACATGGTTATCCTGGTGAATTTAACCTAGTAGAGTGGTAACAGGTCTGTGACAATATGAGTATCCATAAAACAATCTTTTTGGCTCCAAATAGTTGTATTTTTCTTTTTTCTTTTCTTTTCTTTTTTTCTTTTTTCTTTTTTTTTTTTTTTTTTTTTTTTTTTTTGTTTTTTTGGTTCTTCCTTGGGTGATTAAAATTGATTCTTTGTTCAGAGGGAGCTTCCATCTGAAGTTAATACTGCAATGTTGTTACTAGCTGGGCATATCACTATTTAGTGTGTGCAAGTCCTTGCTTGAAAATAGCCTCAGTCCTCCTGAGGTTCCAGAGGCAAGAAGACCTTTTCAGAGTACCAAGTACAGAAAGCATCGTTTCAGAATCTGCCTGTATCTCCGTTCTCCCACCGGGCCTGTGGTGGACCAGCACGAYTGGAGGTGTAAGGTCACAATTTTGTACAGCAGAGCTACTTAAGCTTCTAAAATGCCACAAAAAAATAATTTACGTGAGTAGGACCAAATGATCTTCAGAAATCCCTTCCAACACCAACTCTTCTGCAGTTCAGTGACTCACAAGTTCCCTGACCTACTTAATTGTGAAATGTAGTGCTGTGGCATGAAGGACCACAGCAGGCTGAGGAAAGAGGAGGGGAAATGTTGTGATGTCAGGGTCAGATGTGCAGCCGAGTCCAACTGTGCTGCGTCGTGACCCAACAGCAGGCTGCTTTCGGGAAGTGAGCTTAGAAACATGTCTTCGCTTCTTAGAAATTTAAGAGGTGAGGGCAAGTTCATCCTTCTTTTCTGCTCCCTACACAAAAGCATTAGAAAGGTGTGCGAATGTGTCAGTGGTTCTGCATAGCCTTAGATGGAACCTTAATGGTATTTGCTGATCGGTTTGAATTTAGATTGCTGAAAAATGGTGCTAATCYGTGTCTGATTATCTCAAATTTTCTTTGAGCTTTTGAAAACAGATCTGTGTGCTGCCTGTCTTGCTTAGTGGGAACCTMAGCTCTATATCCATATCAGAGATGTTTGCACACTGAGATTTACCGGTGTATGTTTGTTGACTTTATAGTTGGATTGAAGTTTATGAATTAGTCATCTGAGATAACTGCTTAAAGTTAGGCAATACGTGTATACTCATTAATTTGTAGCATGCTTAGGGTTATGTTAGGTTATGCTGACTTTTTTCTTTTTTTTTCTTCTTTTTTTTGACACAGATTGGAAACCTCCAGCTGCACAAACTGGATGAGCTTGACTGCCTTGTCAAAGGCTTACTGTATATMGACTCTGTCAGCTTCAATGGGCAGGCAGAGTGCTATTACTTTGAGAATGCCTCAGAACCTGAGAGATGCCAAAAGATGCCTTTTAACCTGGATGACCCATACCCACTGCTGGTAGTTAACATTGGTTCAGGAGTCAGTATTTTATCAGTCCATTCCAAAGATGACTATAAAAGAGTAACTGGAACAAGGTAATAAATGAAAAACCGAAGTTGATGATGTTACTGTTTGGAACAATAGCCTTGTGTTTACAAAGTGTTTCCTTATCCTGAGTCCTGCCATCTTCTCCCTTCTCCTCTCCCTTCTCCTTGCAGTGTGTAAAACTTTTACCTTTAATTTCCTGATGCATCAGTTGAAGGCTGACTCCATAGCTTGGCTATTCAAGAGATTTTTATGTCAGTGTTTTCTTTCTCAATGATGTGTTCTGTAAGTGCTTCCTATGAATATGTTTTATGGGATTTGACTTAAACTTTCAATAGAGTTTAATATGCTTCTATTTCTTTTGCCATGTACGAATAAACATGTAAACATGTCATGTTTAAAGTGTTTTAGAGCAAATAATCAAGGATCAGCAAGATAGGTAAGATGTGTATATTTTGGGGCATTTTAGTTTCACATCTCCCAGCTGGCATTTTGATACCTATTTGCTATTACTTACTGGACAGTTAGCTTCTTGCAAGTTTTTTACCTGATTCTAATAAGCAAGAAAGTAGACTACTTGGTAACCAAGTAATTTTCACCTGATTATAGTAAGTAAGAAAGCAGAGGACTTTGTAGCAAAACTGGAGRAGTAGATCTGTTTTGGCTGCAGCATGAGAGTGTCTCACCTGAGKAAATGCAATTGAAAAGCAAACTTTTTTTCTTATTAGTCTAGGTGGAGGGACCTTTCTCGGTTTATGCAGTTTGTTAACGGGCTGTGAAAGTTTTGAAGAAGCTCTGGAAATGGCATCCAAAGGAGACAGCACACATGCTGACAAGCTGGTTCGAGATATTTATGGAGGAGACTATGAAAGATTTGGCTTGCCAGGATGGGCAGTAGCATCCAGGTAATCGAGAAACCTTCTATGCATGTTCTTTCATACTCAAGTCTTTTTTTAAACTTTAGCATCTTGATTGTACTGAGGAGGAGGAAAAAAAAAGAGACTTAAAACGTTTATGTAGAGATGAGTGCTTTTTGCACTCATCTTTTTTTTATATTGAGTGAAGTGACATTTTCTGACATAAAAATATATTTACTTAGGTTTTGTGAGATTTAAATCACATGGTGGCATGTGACTGAGGGAAATTATAAATTGTACAGCTGAGTGTGGGTGTGGGGTTTTTTTTTTCTCTCCCCTCATGAGTCAGAACATGAGCTGGTCACAGGAGTGATCTCAGGAATGACAAACACAAAGCATAGATGAGGAAATAATCACAATTACTTGTTGACTTCCTAGAATTTTTCAGTAGAGCCATTGTCCAGCTGGGAGTGGTATGAAAGAGGAAGGAGGTCGTTCATTTTTTTCTTTTATTAGCATCACTTCATTTCTGGAATGACTGTGCTTTTTTGATACATGGGGATCACTACAGGCACCTAGGATACTGTTTTAGCTGCAAATTGGTGAGGGCTCTTGTACATAAACAGTCTGCACCTGAGAAAGTATGTATTGGACTGCATTGCAGGAGATTTTTGGAATCACTGCTTTTATTTCCACTGGGGAAGATTTCTAGTAATTTCTATGGTTTTCAACATTTAAGAGATGAGAAAAGAGTGAGCTTTGAAACTAATCTATACTTAACAGAGCTCAGTAAACCTTTGATTTTATTTGGTAGTAAAGAGATTATAATTCACAGTGACTTAATTATTCTTCCTTTCCCACCAGCTGAATCCAGTCRCCTGAGTTTAGAAGCAGAATTTATCTGCAGAGAATACTTAACATGTACAGTTTTATTCTTATAGTTCATCTTAAGTGACTGTGTGGGTAGTTACTGTTGTTCTCACTGTTTAACACCCTTGAACTTTGATGCTTATGGGAGCCTTAGAATACTCAGAGTTCTGGCCCTTTGAACCAACTTTAGGTGTGGCATGTGATCCTTGSTGGTAAAATACCATGCATAGCTATAGATTCTTGTCCTGATTGTCTCAGGTTATTACTTAGTGACCTAGCAATTTGCCAGCCCTGTATTTTGTGGATTTGAGTGTTTTATGACAGAACACAACCATTCAGTTCATCTGTGTTTTTCTTCTGCTGTTATCAGAGGATAGGTTTTAATGAGGAAACAAAATGAGGAGTTGGCGAGTTAACATCTGACTTCTGTACTGGATTTGTTTGTAGGGTCTAGGCCACAGCATAATTTTGCAAAAAAAAAAAAAAAAGAAGAAAGACTGCTTTTTGTCATAGATGCTTTTACATGAAAACTGACAATGTAAATGAAAGTTCATTGGTACTCATCCTTTTAACAAGACTACTGTTCTGCTGTACAGTAGTAGATATGTGCATCATGGGGTCAGTTGTCAAATTACCACATGTAATGAGGGCTTAAAGTTATTTAAGAATAAACAAGAGAAATAAGTTCTGCTGTTRCATAGAAATTACCCTCTGAAATTACTTAAAATGCACCCAAATTACTTTGTACTTAAGCTTTTTTTTTTTTTTTCTTATTCTAGCTTTGGGAATATGATCTACAAAGAGAAGAGAGAGTCTGTGAGTAAAGAAGACCTGGCAAGAGCCATACTGGTCACAATCACCAATAACATCGGGTCTATTGCACGGATGTGTGCAGTAAATGAGGTAAAGAGTTCTGSAATTGAATGATCCTTAAGTCTTACTGGGTGATTTTAGATTATAGGACTGCTAAAATGATACATTATTTGAAATCCTTTGGTCCCTTCTCAAATGAAAAAAGGCAAGTTGTATTAATGGAACTAGGAATTAGACCTGAATATTTTGAGTGTTTTTACTCAATAACTGAAATAGAGTAGCAAATAAAAAGTTTATTACACCCTAAGAGACCAAAACTGATCGTGAGACTCTTGAAAGCTAAATTAAAGGAGTTGAGCACCCAAATGGTGTTCTTAATCGTGACATCCAGGGAGAAGACTGGGAGAGAAGTAAATGCATCCCCTTGCTAAACACCTGGCCACGTGGCTGGTGTCATCAATAGGGCCTTGGATTTTTTTTTTAAGCCTTGGACGCTTTATGAGGAACAAAGGCAAATCCTTTTGATGGAGGAAGAAGCATCGTGCTTGTAAGGCTTTGCTCTCATCTGTACTGGAAGGGTAACATGGCAGGACACAAGTGATCCAGACTTCTGGAGTCTTGGGGACAGCTGTTTGACAGGCTGGTGAGGGAAAGTGCTGTCCTGGGCTTGTGCATGAGTGAGAAAAGGTCTAGCCAGGCATGTCAGTGGTGGCCTTGAGATGGTAGAGTTTAAGATGCTGCAGAAAGTGGAGTTAAATAGTGTAACAGAACCAAGGTGGGTTTAAGTAGAAAAGGATTTTTGTTGTTTTTCTTTTTTTTGGGGGGTGGGGGGTGGAGGAGAGAGAGAGTGGGGGATTAAGGAAACTGTGGATGGCTTTCCTAGTGGGAAAGGGCACCTGGAAGAGGTAGTTGATCATCCTCTAATCACCCATTAATCATGTTAATCATCAACAGACTTTCTATGAGTTGAGGCTTAGTGATTGCTTTCTGAGCTAAAGACCTCTCTGTTAGGAGCTTTGCATAAAAACTGTGGCCAGGATACTCGCAGAAACTTTGCGACCTCGTTAGCTTCACTGTGTTTTTAAATGAACACAGTATTACTGTAGGAATGCCTTTATTGCAAAGATAGACAATTTGCATATAAAGGCTGGGATAAATAAGTAAATATCTAAAATGGTAGAAACATACAAATTAGATATAGTCCTTTTTTTCTTGATGCATGCCAACTGTATCACAGCGTTAAAAATCATAAGATGCCTCTGATATGGATATGCAAACTAATATCTTGAACTGATGAATAAAGATACAATGGATTTCTGCTTCCCAGTATTGAGCACAATTATATTTGATTTTGGTGGCTTAGTAGTATATATATTTTGTCTTCACTCTTGCTGAGCTACCAAGGGTAGTAAAAAGCAAATGCATGCAAAGCCCTTTGATTACACCTCAAGTTGTCATAATGGTCTTGATAACAACTTGGATATTCCTATTCATTGTTTTCTATTAATTCTGTTGATTGACCATTCCACTTCARATCAATTTTATTTCAGTGAATGGGCCAAATGAAGAGGAGGGAAGAGAAAGAAAATAATTTAAATAGAATTCACAGCCTTTACTATGCACATAAGTTCTAGTCTAGTTTTATTCTGAGCTATATTGAGCTCTGAAGATGAAGTGGACATCTGTTATTTCTTACTGTCTTCGGCTTCTTTACAGTGCTGCCTTGTTGCGTATGGATCAAGCAGCATTGTACAGGGCTATGAAGGCATTGAGTCTTCTCTACCCAATATAAGTACTGTTTGTTTCCTTCTAGCTAAGCTTTGACTTTTGTTACTGCAGATGCTTACTCAGTTAATTAGAAGTGCAAATGCTATGTGTCTGTATAATAAAAACTTCATTGGTGTGGAGGGACGCATTGGACTGTTCTTCTCCACAGGTGCTRTGTTTAAATGTTGGAACTGTGTGCTGCTTTTTTGGTTTTTTTAATGCCCAGTGTTTTTCAAATGTTATTCTTTTCACAGGCATGTTAAATAATGAAAAGACTTAATTCCTTTGCTATCTTTTTGTTCTTTTTAGAAAATAAACAGAGTTGTCTTTGTTGGCAATTTTTTACGTGTGAATACTTTGTCAATGAAGCTTCTTGCATATGCACTGGATTACTGGTCAAAAGGCCAACTGAAGGCCTTGTTCCTAGAACATGAGGTATGTTATGGTTTATTTATATGTATATATTGTTTTACCATGAATTAAAAATGCACACATTGAATAGCTCTCAAGTGTGCTATCTGGAGATACTGAGTGTTCAGTGAACACTGAAAATGAGATGAGGTTTCTCATGCTGTCTTGGTTCTCTGGCGACAGTTTTTTCCTGACACAAAAGGAGTTTAGTCGGTTTAAGAGTGTCTGCTCTTGCTAGATATTTGCACAAGGACAAGGAATTTAAGTTTTTTTTAAATGAAGATTAACCTATCTTTCCTTGTCTATGGGTAGAAACAATAGTTAGGTTAGGTGTTGAATTTCAAAAGGTCATGATGGGGTTTAAAGTATGAGCCTTTGAAATATTTAGCTTSTTCTCAGTTAAGCTTGAGCAACATGCTGAAAATCAATACTGGCTTTGACCAGGGTTGTTTTCAACTTCCACAGGCAGATATTAAGCTTTTTGTAAAGTAATTTTATGCTCTGCAAGTAATCTGCTTTTGGGCAGTTTATACAAACTGTAGGTTGTGCTGAGTGATCTTCTGGTTAAAATACAGAGCATCAGTGTCAATGATTGGTACAGCTGCCTGGGAATCTGTAGCTTTTTGGTAAGGGATTGGAAATCTCCTTGAACTTTGGTCCCAGAAATTGTGCAGTGTTACCTCTCCTTCCCTTCAGTCAATTCTGACARCTTGTTGGCTTGTTTGTTTCCTTCATGACCTATCTTGACACTGACAGTTCTCTTTTCTGATGATAGTAATAACAGGGGGTTCCATGTTAGTTCTACCCCTTCAAATATTTTTGGATATATATTTGAATTCAGTGTAGATCCCAGACTGCTGTAAAACCATTTTGTATTACCTATTTGTAGAGTAGGAGAAAATCTTCCTTTCCCACAGGGAAAGATAATCTAACAGAAGAACATAGATTTTTGTGTAGAACTTCTAAGCATGCCTTTCAAAAAAAGGCATTGAAGTCTGGGGATGCTTTCTTTACAAACTTAAGGTGCAGTTTAAGAAATCATAATTTGCACTTTAGGAATAGACAGATTAGCTGTGATGGTTGACTGTCCTTTGGCAATCAGAACATGTAGTGCCTCTAGGAAGATGGAAAAAACATCTGTTTAGGAATAGGAAATCTTTGGAAATCTGTCTTGGAAATCCTGCGGCATGTGGGTAGGCTTTAGGGGGGAATCTCCTAGMGTTAAAATGCTTGGTTTGTAATTCTTTTTAAAAGTTGATATGGAAGATGATATTTTAAAAGTGTATGTTCTTTATATTTGACCTTCCTCATACTCTTATCATTGGAATGTGTGATAAATGCTGTGTTTAATTTTTTAGTTGAAGCTAAAATATGTATTTATTTGTTTTGAACAGGGATACTTTGGAGCTGTTGGTGCTCTTCTTGGGTTGCCAAATTTCAGTTGAGATACCAGATGTCACTACACTGAACTGTTTTCCACCTGGATGGCACTTGTTTATGACAATGGAAACTAAATAGGGGGAGGGGAGGTGAAAGCAGCAAATCTGCTGTAACCATTTTTAAATTTAAGAAGTGATAAGCTACTGAATGTTGCCATTGTAAGGAAGGGGTTTATACTCTTTTGGGCATTGAAAAGTGAAATGTTAGGGGTATCATTTATGTTCTTCGGTACACGTAGCCAGTTTTGAACTTTTCATATGCAATACATCCTCTGAAAATAAGCTTCCAGAAGAAGGAATGGCAATCCTTTAAGTGTTCAGACCCAAAATATTGCGAGTTTACACCGAGGGCTTTAAGCCCATATGTTTTGAATRGGATTGATGAATGAAAAATTATTTTCATTAGTTATGCTGTATTAAGAGTAAAATTTCTCTTGGGTACTTGCAGAATAAGCAACTTTGGAGTACTAGCAACAAGATGGGCAAGCTCCCCACAATTGCCTTCCTCAGTAAGAATAGTWAGCTGTTAACACCATTTGTTACAGTAACCGTTCTGTTTTTGATGGAAAAATATTAATGCTTTGCTTTGCAGTGAGGAAAAATAAAAGGACAAAAGATCAGACAAAGCAAAGGAGCAAGTAGTTATTTTGATTATTTGGTGAAGGTATGCACTTGCTCTCTTCACTTGATTGAAGATATACCATGTATTTTCAGAAGATCTYTCCTTTGGATTAGGGGAAAGATTGAAAGAGCAAGAATGTTTTTGAGACGGTATGACTTCCATAATTTCTTGATTATCTTCTGGCTTTCAGTCTATTTTGAGTGAAATTCTGATATCATCACTTGTAAAGGTACAACCAAGCCTTTGAGCGTTGAAGATGACCCTCATAAAACAGGCAAAATGTGGGACCTTGTAATTCTGATAGTTTGACCCATTGTTTCTTTGTATGTTTGAAAAACTTCTCTGTTCTATAGTTAAAATATACAATGTCTCTTTCGCTTTGTGGGTTAATCAGCATCTAATAAGACATTAAAAATGAAAGCCTTGAGCTTTAGCTGGGATTGGGAAGTCGTTTTTGAAGGACAGCATCGGAGTTTGTATTGCAGCACCAAAAGGACCAATATTTAGTGCCGTTGCTCTTATGGAACTGTTCATCATACTGTGGCCTTGGGATAAAATCYGTACTCTGGAACTTATGTTTTGTTTTCCTATATACTTTAAAAAATTATAATTGTGGTTAGTGTAATAAATCTAGTCTTGAAGCCAGGACATGAGATCTTAATCTAGTAAGAGCATTATACAGGCATTAGTTATATAATTCTTTGTAGAGTGAAGAAATGACCAATTTTATGATTTTAATGTTAAATGTTTCCTATAAATGCATGAAGAGCAACCAGACAAGAATACATTTGTGTTGGGTTTTAATGTGTTTTTAAAACCGATCGCTGGATTATTCCACAGCATGGCTACATTGTACTTAGAATACCTCACCTATCCACCTAGCATGTAAGAAAATTTTATGTGCTATTTTCAGCCATCTGTCTTTTCTTTAAATTCTGAGTTTCATACTAATGCCATTTATAAAAGTAAAAACTGTAGTCCATCAAGAATGCAGTAATTTAGAGTAGCCACCTCATTAAGCCCAGTGCCAATATCAAGTACAGGTTGGTCTGTTATTGCATTTTTCTGGTACTCACATTACACTTCAATTCTTCTTCCTTTGATAGTGTTTTGATCTAGAGAAAATAAAAAGAACAATTTACACGCACAGTTCAGCTAATCTGTGGTAATCGGAGGAGCTGAGAAAATAGGTGGATGTGGCTTCTATTGCGTGTCTTTATAAATGCCATTACTATTTCTTTAAAGTTATGAATGACTAGAGAAGGTAAGCTTTAGTTGGCTAAAAAACTTCATGAAAAGTTAATGTTCTGAGATTTTGACAGTTTCTTGAAATCTTTGCATACTGTGGTTTTTTTGTAAAGTAAAATCCTTCAAGATATCTCCACCATAACTTGATTAGTGATGATTCCCTTAGTCCATATTTATTGCTACTTCACTTCCCGTATTTTGTGTTACTGAAACACAGCTGCACTGGAAACAGTATTTGGAAGTAACTTCTGCCTTTAACCAGAAGTGCATGCAGGAGATGGTTAACTAAGGACCTTGGTTCATTTAAACCCCTTGAAATTGATGTGACGTCAAGATAAGACAGTTTTAAGGTAAACTGTACAGAGTTATGAAATGAACTTCTGAAGTAGTTCTTGAATAGTTGTACTGTATTGAAACTACTGTGAGAATGAAGAAGCATGCCCTACCTCTCTCTCTCTCTCTCCTCCTGTGCTTGGTCAAAAATTGGTTTCCTTTTTGTCATTTTAATCAGCACAACTGTTATTTATTACAGAAGACACCAGAGAAGTTTTTGAGGCCTTCTCAAAAGCCCAAAGGTGCTGTATTCAAGCTGCATCTTTAGATTTTGTCCCATTATTATTTCTCAACTTGAAACTTGTTACTAGAGTCTCCAAAGCATGACACGTCAATGAGTAGAAATGCTAAGTATCACAAGTACTTKTGATGAAATTGTCTTTGAAGTTTTTAATCTATCTTCTAAATAGGTTGAAAAGCTTTTTCTTTTTTAATACAGAATCACTGCAGTAGAGGATTTTTCTGATTTTCTTTCTCACTTGCCATTTCCTTTTTTCATGGCTAATGGGTTGAAGTGACTTCAGAGAGAACCGATCAGTGTCATGTACCATAGCAGAAGAAACTTAGTTTTTTCTCAGGTCTACTGGTGTCTTGTCAAGTGGGACAACCTCTTAAAAAGTTGTGATATTTCTCAAGTGAAACGTAAAGCACATCTTGAATGTGTGATCACTTTCAGCTCAATCAGCCATGTGAGTGCCTTTTAATTTTTTTCATAGAATGCCAATTTTGTTGGGACTGATTTTGTTGATCATAGAAATGATCCCTTGGGTCCAGTGCGTTTGGTGACTGCAGGAAAATTGGGTAAAGTTTCTGGCTTTTCTATTCCCAAAGCCCCCTTACATTTGCATTTCTTCCTCTCATCCCTCTAGCTTGAGCTTTTTAAGCATTACGCACAATTTTACTGTATCAGTATCTCCCTAAAAATCATACTAGTTTTTAGTCAGAAAAATATAAAGTATTTCTAGACAAAGAAATTAATTTTATATCAAGCTATCTCAAGTTGGTATGGCTATTAAATTTAACCACTTTTTTCGACCTTTCTAGTTCTGCCTAAGCTAGCTGCAGTTCAAACAAGAAGGGAACTTTTTTACTATGTATTTTCCATATTTAGCAAGCTAGAATGAACAGATCTTCAGTCGTTTTTATGGAAGCTCTCAGAGGTTCAAGTATAAACAGGTTTCTGTTGTTTTTAATATGACCTCTTCAACAATTCAGAGAGAAGCAGCTCTGATACCATTTATTTGAAGGTCTGGACCAAACCTACAGCAAAGTAAAAGGTTGTTCAGATCTCCAGCCTGCCTTTTGAAGAACTTTGCCTTCTTTCCATAGTGGATTTTACAGACGTACACCTCTGCAGTGGTACCACCGAGTCAGAGGTGAGCTCCTCTTGTAAGGTGAGAGTTAGGACATGACAAGAAGAGGTCATGCAGAGAATCAGAGTTTCTATTGACTCTCAATCTGTATATTTAAAAACAAAAGCTCAACTATGGTTTCTAATAATGCATGAAATATTCCTTCAGTGGTCTCATGAGACTTTATTTGCATATGTGTCTTTGATAGCATACACGCAAGGTGCTTTTATTGCCTTTAAGAACTGTAATACTCGCTTGTTGTCTTCATCCAGCGCAGATCTTCAGAAGGCATCCAGATAAGTTGCAACAACCATTCATTTTTTAAATGCTTCAGAAAAACAGTACGATTTTCACACTTGTAACTAATTGAGTGTGGTTTTTTTCCTTTTTCTGTAGAGCAAATTTGTACTCTGTAAAGACTAGGCAGTGTGCTATGAATTCAATCCAGAACTTAGGTTAATGCCTCAATTTACATTCAAAGGAATTTTTAAATGTGACTTTCATTATTCATACTGTGGAACCTGGATGGCTCTGATCTTGAGGAAACGGGTTAGCTAATWTCAGAATGGAATTGGAGATCAATGCAGTTTCGTTAACGCACATGTAATTAAGGTAGCTTTTTCGCTTGTCACTTTTTTCCTAGTTAAAAAAACCAGTTTTTATATCCTTTTTGATAATATAGGCTTAAAAGTTGTACAATAAGCAGAGGAGTTTACTTTGGTTAAGAAGACAGAATCATTGTAGGTGATTAGAAGTATGTGACCAAGATGACAGTAGGTGACAGTTCAGAACTATAAAACACGCTTGACACAGCCCATGTTTTTTTGCTTTCAGTTTTCCCATTTCTGTTTTTAAGTCAGATAATTGTGGATAAATTCAGTGAATTATTTGGATTTCTGGGACGTAACCGAGGTTGTATGGTATGCAACAGATATGAGAGGGATAAAAAAAGCCTTATCCTATTGTATAGAGTATATTGTATATTCCTCGCTTGCATTCTCTGAGTTTTAGTAACATATTCCGAAGAACATTGCCAATATTTTCTGTCATCTGTGATAAAATAGTAGAGTTCCCTGGGTTTAAAAAAGCAATTCACATACAAACGCTTTACAAGTTTGGTTTATTTTTTCCACACATGTAAAGTTATTAAACACTCTTAAAACTGCCCTTTTTGGGGAACATCTCAAAAGATGCTGTAATATATTTGTAACTGTTAATGTCTTGATGGAGTATGAGCAGTCTAGGTTAGAATAACCGAGTGCCAAATCCTGCTCACTTCAGTAACTCAAGCAGACAATTCTCTTAAATGGAGATGATTTTAAACTTAGTGAGCAAGATTTGGCCTCGATGCCTTCTGCCTTGGGAACATAGTAATGCTACTTGGAATATTCCTGCTGGTGCTAAATCACTTGCTGAAAATCAAGATTCTAAATAGAAACTGTAAATAAAGTATTCGTGGTCTGATCCTGATCCTTTTGACAGACTTCTATTTTATGACTTGTAATTTTTTTCCCCTTATTTCAAGCTTCCCTTTTACTTAGACTGTGCAGGCTGCAGTTATTTACATGGCAAATTGCTGGCAGCTTTGGCTTTTGTGCCGTGTTCTGTAAGGGTCGTAACATTCCAGTTGTGCATTACCATACGGAGCATCTGCAGTGCCAGAGCTCAGTGTTACCATGGGCTTGTTTTGTCCTTGTAGCTGTCTAAATGGTTAGTAACCACTASATCCTTATATGCTCCTGCCAGAGCTTCAAGAATTGCAGTAATTCCTGTAAGGATTTGTGGGGGAAGTGTTGAAAAGAGAAAAAAGGGGAAAAAAAAATGATGATTTATCTTTTAAAATAAACTGGAAAAATGGTATAAGAGTTGCTAATCATCGGTAGATATCAGTTGGTGGCATTTCACATTTCTTGTAACATCAGTTCAGGAAAACTGTAAATACAACCTTTGGGAGGAGGTGTTTGTTGCACACAGTGCATTACAAAAGGTAACTTCATTACAAGACCGTAGCGAGTTGGTGCTTTGAGAAATMCTGAATTACAGAATATGAAGACTAGTGTATTGATGTTAGAGTAAATAGAGGGCTTTTGTTGATCTGCGGTTTCTTACCTTAAATTTTGGCATTTTAAGAAGCAAGTATTTTAAATATTTGTCTATTGTCTTATCATATGCAGACCTTCTAAAGATCAATCCCTACCTTCAGAGTGGTTGTTTTAGTTGCGTAGTAAAATGGACAGGCAAAAGTAGGAACTGCAAGTCCATTTAGGAAGGAAGTTCTCCTCAGAGCCATTTGTTTAAGTTGCCTTATTCTAATGCATTGCACTCATGTTAGGCCTCCACTTTTCCTGTTCTGACACTGAAGATGTGTAAAAATGTGCTACAAACTTTTAATCTTATATTACTGATTGATACCTTTGTGTCCCCTGTTAATACAGCTCTTGTAAATGATAACTTTAGGCCATCTGTAATATGGCTCTTGTAAATTGCTTAAATTATTTTTCCTTTTATAAAACCGCGTTGTTGAATGTACAGATTGGGTCCCTTTCATATGTCCCTAAGCAATTACACTGTGGCCGAAACACTGCCAACACTGTAATTCATCCCATCAAAACCATAGATAATTCCTCACTGCTCGTTTGCATGAACGAAGTCTGGATTTCGTTTACTCTCCCATAAGCCAACTCCTCTGCGATGGGCCTACTTTTTTTGGTTTATTTTCCTGGTTTTGTTTCCTGTTTGTTCTGTATGAATGTTGAACAGTACTTTTTCTTTTCCTAATAAATAATTTGAGATTGTTCACTGTTTGTCAGTGTTTGTGATTTTTTTTTTCTTTTTGTTTTTTTTTTCCCCCCATCTTTAGCAGTATAAATTGCTGTGCTAATTCATACTGGATGCTAGTGCATAACAGTTGATAGTAAGGAGAGGTGACYAGTTTGGCTTTCATACTCGTCCTGTAATTTAATCAAATCGTATTCTTTATYTTTCTTAGATTCATTTCATGTTTATGAGGCCTCACAAACATGGCAGGGATGACTGTTCAAATGCTGGACCAAAAGTCTCTGTAACAATTCTTTAGATGCAGGAGTTAGAAACCAGGTTTGCCTTTGTCCCAGAGTGAAAACAGACCATTCTGAAGGTGGCTCTGCCCGTCAGCCAGTGCCCAGAGGACGTYCACTTTGTGCCATTCCAGGCTCCAGTGTCGCGGCCGTCCCCTGGCATGGGAGGTAGGGAAGGAGCTGCTGTGTTCTCAGGCTTCCTCCCAGCAGAGGGAGCAGACAGAGCACCGCTGCAGCTGGAGTCCGCACGGACGCGTCTGCWGCGCAGAAGGTGCCTCTGTTCTGGAGGATGGGAGGATGCCTGTGAGAAGCAGCGATGGAGCCTCCCTGCTGCGGCTGCTGTGTCATTCCTACCCTGAGATTTCCTGCGCTGGAAGCTGTGCTACAGAACGGAGATTAAGGTKTCCCAAGAAGCAAAACATGAGACCCGGGAGACACAGGACATACTGTGCTTTCTGCCACTCTTGTCAGCTCGCTTTTAAACTGTGTGGAAACAAACTAGTGAGGTGCCCTGGTTTCCCTGTAAAATGGAACCGTGCTCCATCTCTTCTGCCTGTAGAGAGGTGTGCTTTTATACCAAGTACAAAGTATTAAATCTCCAGGGCTGTARAACAGCTAATGATGCATGGTATCTATGGACTAGGTTGCAAGAGAGAGTTTCTGCTACCTCTGTATGTTTAGTTGAGAGAGTTTAGAAACCTAAGCCCCTTTGGTAGTTTTACAGGGCCTCAGGGCAAGTTGCTTTCAGGAGGCTGCAGTTGTTTTAGGGCTGGCCTGAACTCCTCACTTGGGTCCGTGCAGCTGGAAATGATGTGGATTGTGTCTGTGCAGAGTGAAATTATGTGGCTATGCGTTGCATGCAAGTTAGCAGCACTTACGGAAGAAATAACATCTTGATATGGGTTAAACTTCCTTGCCAGACTGCACAAAGAAGCTCTTCAGTTGCCACAAGCTGCCTTTCTGCTGAAGGTGTCAGTAAAACTATGCTGCCCAGAACAATAAGCACACAGAGAGCGGTTAAGTACATGTTGTGTGGAGTGGATGGGCAGCAGAGCATGGTTTTAACCTGTGCTGGGACAGACACCCTTGTGCTGCAGTAACGTTCGATGTCCTCAGCCCATGAGGTTCTGGCAGAGCTGCATTGATCAAGAGAGAAGCCTTTGGCAGTGTTTATTGCAGGGGTGGCTGATGGACCCTCTGCAATGTTGTCCTTTTATGTAGTTAYAAAATAACTCCCTGACATAGCTTACAGACTGAGCTATGACTACAGTGCTGTAACTAATTTTGTATGAAGAGAACCAAATGAAAACAGATCTCCACTGAAAAACTTGGGTCTTTTAAGTAGATGCTGGAAATAAACTTCATGAACTGAGGAAGAGGGTGAAGACAGAGTAAAGATTCATAGTGGAGCTCTAAACTCTGCAAGTACTGAAAAGTAAATGATCTCTAGCCCCTGTGATTACGAAGGCAAAATAAGCACTTAAGAGGAGCTGTGTTTGCACATGAAGTTTTAAATAGGTTTGTCACTTTTCACCTCACATGCCTTAAAAATGAGAAAATGGGGAGAAGAAAAACTAAGCTGCATAGGTGCCCCRGCTTAGAAATAAGTTCCTAATGGGATCATCCAAGGACTTCAGCTATCCCAATACTTTAATCCTTAGATTTTGCAGCGCAGTGCCTAGCTGCTTTGCCTAAGCCTGAGCTGTGCAGTGGGACTGCTCGCATTTCCTACCCACCCGCTCTTCCTTATGGTAAGTGAGGTAACAAACACCTCACAAGTCAGGTCTGTGACCCATGGGATCAGCCTGCTCTTGTTTAACTAGGGCTGACGGGTGAAGATTTTACCAATTTTCTTCTCTGCACTTGCAATCCTGCTGCTGGTGACAGTACGTTATCCTGTGTGTGTGATGAGGCCTTCATTAACGCCTGGGTAAGGCTTGGTGGTTCAAGGGGATTCCTGATCCCGATCGGAATTTCCCTTCGTCGTGTGTGCTTGGATAGCCCGCGCCATCCCGAGGCTCAACTTCAGCTTGTGATGTACCAGGGAGCAGGGCGGATCGCAACATCGAGTCCTTTTCCTTTTAACTGGGATCAGATCAAGAGCCATCTGGGCTCTTGAGCGGATGTTTGCATGAGGCGACAGCAGGAGGCTCCAACTATTGCAGCTTTTCTGAACTGATCCGTGCTTGGCGTGAGTTCACATCCCAGCCGTCCCTGGCATCCTTGGGACGTTTGTCAGCTCAGACCGAGAGCCCAGGAGAACTGCCCGGCTGCAGTGTTCCGAAGTCCCGTGTGGTTTAGAGGTTAATGGATTTAAACCGTGTAAGAGCTTGTGGCACAGAGAACAACAGACTGCAAATGCCTTTACAACAAACAGGAATTATATCATGCTCTGGTCAGTTTTGAAAATAAGTCCTTGGCAGGAATATGTTATCCCGGTTATAAATACCCTTCGTAAGCCCTAGCACGTGTTGATGGGGTAAGGACAGCACCCCCGGGGACCTCGCGGAAGGTGTGTGACGCTACAGAACACTCTGTGTCCTGTTCCAGCCTGGGCAGAGACTGCAGCATGAGGGTCAGGCCATTTGTGTTTGCACCACGTTTCTGTTTCCTATAAKTAGGTGTATATGTGTAAAGTTCACGTTGTAAGAGATAGAGCTTGGACCTAACACAGGTCCATTTGTAGTAACGGTTCTTTAACGAAGTGGAAGGGCTCACGCCAGCTAAACTCTCACTTGAGTTGCTCTGTACAGAGCTTCTGTGCGAGGCAGGGGCAGTGAAAACGCRTGTGGCTGGCATTTCCAGTAGGAGCTCTCCAGTATTACTCATCCCTTGGGTATTTATAGTCTCTGTAGGATGCTTTATGTTAAATGAAGTTATAAGGAAGGATTGAATACCTACCATTTCTCATTTATGCACCTATTTCTGCCAAGCAGTGGATCTGGCCCATGAGAAGGAGGTGAGATGTATGATGTGTTTGTTACGGGGAAGTAACGGGAAGGCCGAGTGAAAGTTGGAAAATTGAGAGAAAGAGGAGCCCTCTTTGCCTGTCCTTTCCTTTGCTGTGATGGATTAACACCTGCTGCCAAAAAATACAGAACTCTTTGATCTGTATGTAAGTGAATCGTGCTGTCTGCRGTGCAAAAGACGTTTATGGTGTGATAGAGATGTCACAGGCATTTAACGGCCTGGATGCATTAATGGTTTTATCTAGTCTCACAAACTGTGCTCAAGTTTTTGAGGAGCAGCAGAAGCTGCGGCGGGAACCTATCTTGAACCTCTGCATAAGAGCAGCAGTAACATTTCCCTAAATGAATTTCTAATTTAGCTGCCGATACTGCTATTTCAGAAGATATCTAATCTTAATATTCAAAATACAGTGATCTATTACAGCCCTTGAAGTTCTTTMTGAGACCTAAATTGCCCTAATCATTAAGATTTTCCACCTTATTTCAAGTCTGAATTTCCTTCCAAACTATCACGTCCAATTTATATGCTAATAAGCAGAAGCATTTAAATTTCAACCAAACTGCAATTTTGAAAGTAAGTTCTCCCATAAAATTGTGTGTTTTTCAACCCGTTCGGTAAACATATATTACTTACAATAGTTCCAYTAGATGCTTCTAAAGAAAGTCAGCCTGCTCGAGTAGCTTGGATAGTGCAGAAAATGAGTTGGCCATTGCAAWATCTGCACGGGCTCTTAGTGTCACCTGTGTCCTGGTGTGTTACCTTCCGATGGAAAACCTGCAGGAAAGCTGTTACCGCAGTCTCAGCAGTTAGGCTGGGTAGAAATGGATCTTAGAAATGAATCGTGATTCTCTGTCAGCCCCTGGGCGATGCTTCACTCTAACCCGGTGGCGCCAGGCTGCTGGGTGAGAGGAGGCCCCTTGCAGCCTCAGCATGAGGAAGGGAAGGGCCCGAGCGCGCTCGGTGCCCGTGAGCCCGTGGTGCACGGGCTGGGTCACAGCGCGTTCGTTCCCCACGCTCGTGCCTGGGGACTTGTGCCTATGTGGATGTGTATACGGGAGGTGAGAGACACGAGATTCTTGAACTGAAGCTCAGAGTCAAGGTGGGGTCAGTGCTGGGACCTGCCTGCATTTGTGGATGTATCTGGATCAGCTTCTATGTCGCAGTCTTGGTGTCTGTATTTAGTAATTCTCTCTGTAAATTACTACATATCTTGTAGAGAAAGAACCCATAGATTTGAGTTTATTGATGAGACTGTAACTCCCAAGCAATATGTTTGCAAGAGGCAACAGTTCTAACTCCAGCTTTGGAGCTTCTCCCTGAAAAGGTGCCTGTCCATCCTGTGTGTTTGCAGAGAATTCCGTCTTGCTTTTCCAGAGCAAGGAAATCCGCAGCTGCTTTGGCCTCTGCGTGGTTATCTGTTGTGTCAGCCTCTGTAACTCTTTTAACACTAGGTGTAGTAGTAGTAGTGCAGCTCCTACAACCAACTCGATTCCAGGTAGCCTTCTTTGGCAGGCCTTAATCTTAAGGTTAGTCAGACTCATTTGCCAAGTTGTATTAAACTCCGTCACACGGAGACTAATTCAGGCTGGCAACAGCAAATGCTCTCTAATGAATCTGCTCTTGACTCGGGTCTGAAGCCAGATGTGACTTAGAGAAGCCTGATTAGAAATGCTCCTGGAGCAGAAAGAGGTCCAGGACTTAAGAACAAGCTTAAGAACTCTTTCAATAGCTATGAAACTGGACACATGGAAATAACACTTGTCCTTTGAAATGTATATGAAACACGATTCTCGTTTATAGCATCAGTCATGATTTTGTTCATATTTCATCATTCTGAAGAAACACTGGACTCCTGCCCTACCCTGTCCTGCTCCCACACGTTCAACAACAGTTTTGCTCTTGACGGGGCACTCTGTCTTCAAGCTCTAGCAACTTCTTGGCTCTTCRTTTACTCTCTTTAAAGATGTGCTGTGACCCTCTGGGGCTGTAATTGTTTAGCCTGGTGTGAGCTTGTGAATGTGTCACTCTCTGACTGAGAACTTGAGCTATTTTTTGGCACAATAATGGCCTCATTCTTTCAGTCATGGGAATTGTTTGAGGAGGGAAAAGAATCATCCTCTTGGAGGAGGGGAAATAAAAAAAAAAAAAAAGAAAAAGAAATTCATACTTCAGCTTTGGATTCTGGGCTTTCCCAGCTGCTTGGTGCTTGGCTGTCAAGAATCCTGGGGTAGATTATGCCRTAATGTCAGTAATGCCGATCCATATTTTTAAGAAGGGTGTTTTGTTTTTCTTTTCTCTCCTTAATCGGGTCACCTCCACTTGAGTGAGGCAGCGCAGGAGGAAACTGAAAACTTATTTTATGCAAGTCACCTTCCTCCTTTGGGACACACCGATCGACACAAACTGCCTCTACTCTTTCTGATCTAAATTCACCCCCTCTAACTTGGCCGTACAATCTGTTGGCTGCCAGGCAGGAACTAGGGGAGTGCTGAGATGTTTCTGGCTGGGATTTCACAGCCATCAAAGCGCTGGAGCTGAATCCCCTTTCTCCAGCTCCGGTTGTACTTGGTTTGGTCCTATTTGTCTATTAAATTGCTTGGGGCAGTCTTGAAAGGAAACTTTACCTGTGTTGCAAATGGAGCAGAAGTCTGTCCAAACGTGGGAACTGCAGGCTGGGAAAAAGCCCTCTGGTCTCAAAGGGCTGCTTCATGTCTAGCGGTGTCCTTTTTTTACCGCCCTACCTGTATTTTTCACTTTGTCATCTTTTCCAGGTGGGAAGTATATGCACTTAGGCACAGTTCTTTACACGTGGCCCTTGGCAGCTAACATGGATCACGGAGGTTAAACAAACTGGGACTGCAGCAGGAGCAGCTGACGCTTGGCAGGCTGGATCCCGCATTGTGTACAGGTGCTCCTCATAAGCGGGGCCAACATCTGAGTGACCCAGGAGTTAAACAGGGGACTTTCCCTCTCGTTAAATCAGAAACCTGCTGGCTTTTAGCAAGAATGATGAGGTTTCCTCCTGGTAGCAGAAATGCTCTGCTCTACCCAAGCACAGGGTGCTTTTTTTCCCCTCTTGTTTTTTATATGGGCAGTCATGATGGCAATCTAGACTTCGTATTCGCTATGCATTTGGTAGGATTAATGGCACAGAAACCTACAAAACTCAAACTTCACCAAAAATTCTGGATTTTGTTCCTTGTGTTTGAAGGAAACCTCTCTGGAACCTGTTTCAAGACCCTGGGAGTTCCAGTGTTCTCGTGTGGCCGGTTTTGTAGCTGTTATYACTGATCTTCCCAGATCAATGGATGTCTGAGAGATGTGACTAGCACAGCTGGCTCTCATTTCACTGTCCAAACGGGTCGTGGTGGGAATGGGAGTTGCTTTCTCTAAACTAGGTGTTTCCCCAAAAATGSAGTTTTTAAGAATTTTCCTGGGATTGCCAGAACAAAATTCCATACACTTGTCCCCACCCCTTCTAAAATGTCCCTCTGTTTTCCGTGGCTCCGACGGGTGTTGGTAGATGTGGAGGCAGAGCCTGTTGCTGAGGGGGGAAGGCTCCCCGGATGGGGCTTCCTCACACGTGGTTTCATTGCCATAATTAAAGCTGCTCCTAGGAACACCCCGTCCGTTGTTAACCCCTCTCCTCCTCGGCCGGTGTCTCCTCGGTCTTGTGTTAACACAAACACAGTGGTTCTAGTTAACGTCCAGTCAATACCCTGTGGTAACAGCCAAAGGCAGTGCCTCCATCTGTTGCTTRTATTTAAATATTTGCACTATCGGGTTCCTCTAGGTTAGCTGGATAGCAAAATGCAGAGTTCAGAGTACTCCGGCTGCTTGATGTTCTCMTCGCTTAAGGGTTGAGACAACTTGTAAATGCTTAAAATAGCGGGAGAATCCCCTTGCTGGCACAGGCTCCAGCCCTATTGGAAGGCTTTCTGAAATCTGCCTGATTTGAAAGCTTTGTATGTTCAGAACAATGAGGGTGAAGTAAGATCTTAAATAACCAATCTCTTATGACAGCTTATGTGACACTGAAAAACAAAATCTGCAAATTGAGAGTGTCAGGATAATGTGTTATTTTCAAAAAAAATAATCAGGGAGTGACCAGCTGTCCAGTAAGTGATTGGCTTGGCTTCARTGAGTCCATCTGACCCTGCTGATTTCTGCAGCTTTTGGCAAAAGTCTTAGTGAAATTTTACCTGCATAAAGAACAAAAAAGGCTTTTAATCCATTGCCAGATTCTGCAAATTGGGAATGTGGTATGTGGTAAGTCAAAAGGAACAAGGAAGTCAGAAATCCCAGTGTTAGAACTCTCTGGGATGGCCTTGGCCCTTCCCAGCACGTTGTTTTTCCGGGAGTTGAGGCTCTCTTCSAGACCCTTGTAGGGTTTGAAGAGGAGTTTGTGCTTTTCCTGCTACGCAACTTGTCACAGGAGACGCCCACCCTGGATGGGCTTGGCTGCCGTGGGGCGTAGCGTGTTCCCCTCGCAGCAGCCTGGTGGCCTTGCCGCTCGTGGGGCCATCCCGACCACACTGGAATCAATGGAAGTGCTGGGGGGGATGTCACCTTTCATGTGTGCTGCTGGCTTAGAAAAAACATGGAAGTGCGATGAGAGACGTTGAACAAACGAGCCAGCGCCCTGTCCTGCCCCTTCCTCCACGACGCAGGCAGTCATCGAGACTGCCAATAGGAGAGGGTTTTAAGGCACATGGAGACTRGTGGCTCGTGCTCGGGTAAGAGGCCCAGGAGCGAGGAGGCCTCGGGAGTCGTGTGGCCCGAGGCAACATTCCCCCTAAGCAACGCTGTGCGGCTGGATATTTAGACTAGGTTTTCTGTCAACTAGATTTGTAAAGAGCGTTAATGTTACATAATATTTTTTTCCAAGCTCTTTCCTTCAAATTTACAGAGTTTTTATAAGCACAGGCTAGGCTAATTTGAAAACACTACAATGATACTTGGCATATGTGTGGTGGTTTGGTTCTTTCTCTTCCTCTCTCCTTCCTCTCTGTTCTGTAACTACAAGGGGAGCAAGATGCAAAGAAGCCATATGTCCTGACAGAGGGACTGGCCGTTTTGTTACACCATATGGCGTATATTAACAGATAATCTGCTATCTTTCCACAATTGAYTGTTTACTGAAGATAATTTATGGGGTGTTCCAGTCAGACTTGACRGCCTGTTTCCAACAGACTTAAACAATAAGATGTTGTAAAAAAAGAAAAAAAACATACTTGTACCCCCATACTCGTACCTCCGTACTTGATCTCTAGCCGCTTTTACATGTGGTAGCTGAGTGGAGAGGAAGGTGAGTAGTCCTGCGCCTTTCGGAGGGCAGGGAGAAGAACTGGAGCRTTCCGTGCTCTGCCCCTGCTCCTCYCGTGTTTGATAGGGGCCTCCRAGGGCGGGTGGACAGGGACGATGACTCTTGATGGCCATGGAGGGTCACTCGACAAGCGGTGACCGCTTGTACTGGTGAGGGAGAGCAGCCCGTCCTGGCAGTGGCGCTGGGGCTGTGTAGAACTGACCCCGCCCAGGAGCCTGGTTCTTGCACCAAGCGTGTAGCTGCCTTTAAAACCCTGCCAGCAACACAACTCCAAGTCTAGCGGCTGTAAACTCAAGGGCCTGTGGGAGAAGGAAGGAAGCAAAGGTCAAAGACAGAGGTTTGAGAGTGGACTTGAGTCCCTAAGGGTGGGAAATGGCTTGTGTGTCTGCCCCATCCCGCCCCAGACCTGTGGCTGGAGGGAAGGCGCTACCTTGAAGCTCCCATCTCCTGCCTGGAGGGAAAGGTCCCTCTCGCTGCTCGTTGCCCTCGGGCCGGTCGTGTGTCACTGCAGTAGGTGGGAGCCCAGCAGTGCAGAGCTACTGCTGCTGCAGCTCCCGCAGAGGAGAGGATGATCGATTGCGAGGGGGGTCTCGTTCCACAGCCCCCTCAGGGCTCTAATCCCCATCGTTGTCACTACCTGCCCATATGTGTGTGTCCCCCAGCCCATGCTTTAGAAGTGTCTCGAGTGCATCTTCATCAGACAGGCTTTGCAGGCTGTGTGACTCCTCTGGGTTTGTGCTGCCCCCGTGGCGAGGCGTAGCGCCTGGGCTGTACCACACACCAGCAAATCCCTCCCTGTCAGAACGCTGGACACAGATATGAATCCACATAACTATTTAGTAACGCTGCCAAAGAACAGWCTGGAGTATTTCGTTGGGATTAGCGTCTCGTAAAAGCGGCACTCAAGCGTGTGTGGGGCAGCCAGACCCGCTGGGGAGAGCCGCTGAATAGCGCCGTGCCAAGCAGCAGCCTGGAATAAGCCACGTAAAGCAGCCGTCAAAGCCCTACCTGCTGTTGGGGACTGCAATTAAATAAGGCCCCTCGTCTGTATTTTTACTTGCAGATAGTTGTTCTTGTGTTGCTTTTTTTTTTGTTATTTTTTGCTCAGAACTGTTCGCTGTAAAACAGGTTGACAAATTAGATAGTGAAATCTGTCTGGAACTCGAGCTTTTCTGACCCTACTCCATAGAATAAGGATATATTTTCTATACTGCATTGATTGGTGTCAGCACAATGCCTGAATACTCGTGTTCATCTCTTTCTGAATCATGCCCAAGTGTGGTCAGTGCCCAAGTGCAGTCGTCCCTAGCTCCTAGGTGGCCAAGACCCTGCCTGGCACTCAGATACTTGGGCATCTGCTTCACAAATCTGAGCGTTGTCTGAGAGAATGAAGGCTACCGAGGAAATCGGACTGGTGCCAATTAAACCAAGAGTCCTCCTTGTTATCCTGAGTTCTGGAGCACTGCTTAATGAAAGAAGTGGTTTTGCATCTAAAAAGCCAGAGATTAAACAGAAAGGAAAAAGGCACAAGCCTAAAGCACCCTGATCCTATTGACACAATGGCAGCTGATGTCAAATACCAACTTTGTAACATCTCCAARGTGCTTTAACTGGGACTTCAGACTGATGCTTTCTTTTCGGACGGCTTCATCCATCCTCCCCTTGCTGTTGGGATTCTTAGTGAAGTTATTTTCTTTGTGTACTGAATTCATAGGAGATCTGCTAGATTAAAAGGGGTAGTCTTAGCATGATAGTCTTATCTTTCCTACAGAGAAATGGGCCATATAATTAGGCCAGGGAAATATTGCTAYTTTTGCCTTTCTTTCCCCGGGAACCCATGCTGAATCCTGCAAACTGAATGCAGGCTGATGCTATGACAGCTCCTGTGTGGAGCTCCTCTCATCTCTGTTTCTCCACAAAAATAAAAGAGGAAGTGAGACAGGTATTTCTGGAAGCCCAATTTTATTAGTATTGCTTTTTCTCTTCCTCTGTAGCTGATATCCTCAGTCTAGTCTCTCTGTACACGTGGCTCAGGACCTGGCTGGTAGCAGGCTTGGGAGGGAGCGGCTGTTACTCTTGTACCAAATGAGTTGTAAACTTCAGCCATCAATGGCACATGACATAACGAGACACGTGCCCACACCCCCATTTATTAATTTAAGTGTAATAAGCCCATGAGTGGCGACCAAAGTGTTCCTAGATAAACCAAAAGGAAGTTCTCATCCAGTCACTCTGTAAAGCCAGACCGTAGATGCAATAGCTGGTTTGCTCAAAAACCAAGGCCAGCACATTTTGCTTGTCTCAGCTTTTTAACAAAGCGCAGGTTTTCCTGCCTTCCGTGGTTAATCCTAAAACATTACCCCCAAAATGTCCAAATTTTCGGCAACAAAAAGTATTCCATTAACATAAAGGTTCTACATGAACTCGGCACAAAGGAGCCCTGCCAGGGAGAGACCCTGTGTGGCATGAGGAAAGGGGAAATGATGATGAAATCCCCTTCTAAGGATATGTGTAAACAAAAGCTGGAACATTAAAACTACATTAAAGTCTTCTGAATGGGGAGTAATTTGGGAAGATGAAACACTTAAAAGTAGATGCTCAAGTGGCATTAATGGCAATAYACTGCTGATAGAAATAGGTGCAAGCTGAGGCGCTTGTTATTCTCAAAGCCCCAGATCAAGATCAAAGATGCATTTCACTTCCTGGAGGCCAGAGAGCTTTCACTGCTAGTCTGAGAACAAAGATCTTGCGTAGCAGCTCCAGGAGACGAGGGAGCAACACAGGGCAGCAGGGCTGCCGTGAAGGCCAGAACATTTTTATAGCGGTAGTTCTGCTTTATAAAACAGGAAGGCAGAGGGTTGGTTTGTGCCCCAGGCGGGATGAGGGGCAGCGGCTCCGCGCGGCTCCCAGTGCTCCACGGCTGCAGAGCGACCCCGGCAGCGCGGAGGGGCCGGGGGCGGCTCTCGGACACAGTGCGGCCCCGGCAGCCCCGCGCGCTCCAAGGCCTCTGGCTACGTGATGAGCATCTGTGGTGTCTCCAGAGCGCGTTTCACGTTCCTCCTGCGGCAGCTAATAAAGCTGTCTGTTGGCAAAAGAAGACTGCTCGTCTTTAACCCTAGCTATTGGGTCTATTTATGTGTCAGGGCATCATCTTCACGGAGGCAGCAAAGGGAAGCAATATCAAACTGTGTTGTTACCAAAGCCAGCGTAAGCCAAAAAATTACACACCTGCCATCTAGTTTGGGTGCAGATTCAATCCAGATGCACAAACGCTCAAGCTCTGCCTAAGGGAAAGGTTAAATRGTACATGAAAATAGTCTGCGCTCAGCCTTCTAACACTACGGACAAGTTAAGACAATTCTTGCAGCAGTGACTCTTAAAGACTCATCCCTGGGTTTATTTATTTTGTTCAAGTCTGGTGCTTGAGCAAAGATTAATAAATAAATAAAGCCGACAAAAGACGAGCCSAACCCTCACAGAGGTGCCGGCCCCTGCCCGGCCTCGGGCTCCTTGGGACYGGTTCCTGAGCAATCTGCTGTGTCCTGAAACGTGTGAATATAACTGCTGATCTCCCTGCCTACCATAGCTCTTCAGGTGGCTGCCTACGTCAGTTTGAAACCTAAACATATTTCTTTCCAAAGAACAAGATGTTCCTATTCGAAGCAATCTTGCTCTTATTTTGAGTCACTTATGTACAAGTGGCCCCCCTTCATCGTCTCTTTCCCTCTGCCATTCCCCTAGCTTSTCTCCTTTGCCCTTGGTGCCCTTGGTGCCCTCCCTTGGAGGGAAGCACAAACCGTTGCTCTACGTTTGTGCACGTGAGTCCTCGATAGCGCAAGGGAGCTAGTAAGTCTTGTTACATGGCACAGCACAGAAGTCTATGGGGAATGAGCAGTGACACTAAGCTTGTGATTTCACTTCTGCTCTAGGATTCTTTGTGCAAACTGTATTTTTGGGGCCGTGCAAGACACCGTCTGACCCACTCTCGTGGTCTGTGCTAGAGCGAGGGGCTAACCCATGGGGTCAGCCCACAAGGGAGGCAGAAAACCCCCTGCAACAAACTGTGGGCCAGGCAGCCGTGCCCCGCACGCTGAACCTTGCCAGGCTGAGGGTTCATTGCAGAAATGATACCCTATGGAAAGAGTAGGGGTGGAACCGGAGCAGGGAGTGCGAGGAGGGCTGTCCTCAGGGGGAGAGTTGTGGTGTGCTCCACACGTGACGTCCTGTCCCACAGTCCACGCGGCAGTTGTGACGCGCACCCCTCAACACACACGTCTGCAGCTGCAGCACGAACCTGGCAGGCTCCAGGCTCCCTTTTAAGTGAAAAATAAATGAACCCCGCACAGCACTCATGGCACCTTGCAGGGTCAGGGGTGGGTACGTGGATGCGGCGGGGCCCGGTGCCCAAGGAGGCCGGTGTCTCTGTGCTGAGCACAGCCCCATGGCTGCAGCGCCCCGGGAAGACACGAGACGCGTCCCCTCCGCCATGCCCATATAGCCCCGGATGGGCCGTGCAAGGCTGAGGCACTGAAACCGAGGCCGAAGCTGTGCACGTGAAGCTCTTCCTTCCCAGGACAACTCCGAGCATGCACCGTACTGTCATGGCCTGTAAGGACCTCTGCAGCCAGCCCAACACTAGCAAGCAATGTGAAGGCTACTTCGAAGATGAAATCTGTAGCACGAAGCATACAGGGCAAAAATACAATTCACGTGGCTTTTGCCYGCTCTGACAGCAGTCGGAGCCAAGGCTGTGAAAGGCTCCTGTCCCCATGGATGTTTTCTTTCCCTGTGAAAACAAATGGTGTTTGCAGTTAAGCTGTTGTGTGTTGCAGGTGTTTGCTAGCATTCTAATGAGCAGGACAAGCAAAACCAGAGAATATGTAGCTGAAAAACTTGATTAAAGTGAGTAAAAAGGATAAGATCTCCATTTTGCTTGTTTCGGTTTGGAAAACTGTGCCTGTAGGATCAAGGTCAGGGCTAATGAAAGAAACCTATACAAGCCTTGCTGTAAAGGGAAAAACAGAGGGCAGGCCGAAATCCCGATCCAGCTTGTTCCCCTGATATTCCATTAAAAATACAAGTGCATCTCTTTGCATGCATGAGACTAAACAGAAGTGTGGGTCAGGCTGACCTGTATTTTATGGGAAAGGCCCGATTCCAAATTTAGGTCTGATCTTAATAATTATTCCACTCGYACCAAATCTGAGGCTGTCACGTGCCACCAAGGGGTGGACCGACTGCAGGGCTTTGCAGCTCCAAACTCGGCAGGTTTTACACCATTTTGTGCCTGCCAAGGCCGGGTAGTTTTGGCAGGGCTCCCTGCAGAGCCAGGCTGGTTTTTGTGATGTGCAGGGAGCAGCTTTCTGCCGTACCAGCTTGTGAAATCACACGGAAGCAGCCGCTCACACTTGRTTAAACAACATGCAACGTTCTGTTTTGCTCAAAGAACTCCTTGACCTTGACAGATGCAAACCCCTGGCAGAAACTTTTAGGAATAGTTTGCTGCCCTARCAGCAGTCAGATTTTTGAGCTTTGTCTTGCCTTGTGTTTAAAATAACGATATAATGGCAGGTTATTGAGTATCATAATGTTTCTCCCTTTTAAAAACATAAAGTAATAATAGCAGATTGTTCCAAGACCGTCACTGCGATCCAAGAACCTGCCCCTTACTCAGGTTGCGGCCCCTCGGCTTCCCGGTTGGGCTCATCATTGACCTCAGCATCTCCGTGGTGCTCCGTGAGGGACGAGCAATTGGCATCTACAAGCCAAAGCCGAACTGTGCAGCCTTCCAGGGCTGCTCCCGTGCAGGACAGACACACGGCTCCGCTCCCTCTCCCCATGGAAGGTGCAACGGGGCTTATTTATTTTTCCTTCCTTATCCTCCTTTTTTTGCTGTTGTTGTTTAAGCATTCCGAGGGAAAACAGAGGCTTTGGAGGATGGAATGGTGGAGCCAAGGGCCTAGCTGGCCTCTCCTGTTCTGCTCCTGTTCTCTTCAGGCTTACTCAGACAGAAATTGGGCAGCTTCATTGTGACAGATTTCGGGTGACACTGAAAAATCTGCRGTTATTAAACATACTGAAATGTAACGCTTAAGCTTCAGAAAGCCATGACCGTGGCATTAAATGCCCCAGCAAACCTGATATTCTCCGGATCGGCATCCCACAGTAGCAGGTAATGCAGTAACGGAGCCCACGTCTTGCCGCGGGTGCCTGGCAGAGGTTTCTCCTCTAGAGGGTGGCAGTTCCCTGCGCTCCTGCTCTCCGAGGACAATCCCGGCGCTCCTGGTATGGGATTCACGGACACCGCTTGGGCTGCGAGTGTCGTCCTCGCGGTGACCGGATTCCCAGCGTGCAGTCGCCGGCTCCGCTGCTCCCGACCCTGCTTGCCAGGAGCACGATGGGGAACAGGGGATGGCAGCAAGTTGCGTTTGTAAGATCCGCACTCATTTCCTGCACAAGTCAAATTTGAAGTAACTTCTTTGTTGTTGTGATTTGGATGGTAAATCTGAAGAGATGTGAGATCTCTGCTGACTTCAGCAGTTGTGATGTTATTGCAACCGAGAGCCATTAAACCCATCCTGCAGCTTAATGCGTCTGCTGGGTGTAAAAGTGATTTGGAAATCTGGCTGAGACCCCTGTGGAGGATTTGGACTCCTGGCCACCTACTGGCCTTTCCTTTAGGTACCATCACAGAAGAAAAAAAACACAAAAAACAAACAACAACAACAACAAACCCAAAAAAATCAACTTTAAGGGAGCTTTTCTTTTGTCAGACCCTGATTTTCAGATAGCTGTGCTGACTGTTACAATGTGCCATAAAGCTCCTCTATTTCCACTGATGTTTGGAGGGGCGAGGAAAAGAGAAAGACACTTTTAGTGTCTCCTTTATGCCCTGTGATTGTTGCGTTACACAGACTGCACAGCACAGTAGTACGCCAGACAAAATCATCATCTTTTATATAATGTAAAATCTATTAAAGCATYCCGAGGCCTTGGTGCTTATAGACTTTAGAATAAAGAGCAGGAGCTAACACTGCAGCAGCTCTTCTCTAATGCTGCACCCTGTTAACATCGCTCCGTCATCTGAAGCCAGAGCGGTCAGGAAAAACAAGGGAGATGGAACACGAGGAGGGAAGGGTGCTTGGATAGTTCAATTAAAGGGTGTTTTGACAGGCCTTAAYGGGTAGAAGGTTCTCTTTAGGGCAGGACCCATCTTTGCTCTGAGGTGCAGCAGCCCAGGGTACAGCCGGGTCTCCCAGGCCTCATTGCTGGGTACTTGTCATAACGTCACCATTTCCCATAATCTTCATGGGAGCAGCAGCGTGGCAGGAGAAGAAGAGCTGTGGGGAGCTGCCTGGGGATAATAAATAGTGGGATGAAACCGAGAGGAAAAACTTAATTGGAATTAACTAGGTGCGGAAAGCCTTTTGATCTGTCAGACAGTGAAGCTGCCTCCCGAGAGCAATGGTGTCGTCCCCGCCACGTGGCATTTAAAGGCAGTCTGTGATTCAGGGCGTTAACTGGAGTTTCTCCATAATTAGAGCTGATGCCGAGATTTATCCTCCCTGACCGACCGGCTGTCCTAGGGGCTCCTCTCGTGGTATTGCGCAGAGCTTTGGGGCAGCCGTTTGCACTGAAAGTGCCGGCAGCAGGGATCCATTTCTGCTCTTCCCTGTGCTCCTTGAAAAACCACTTGAATMATTGCAATAGCTGGTGCTAATCAGTCCATGGGAGGACAGAACCTCTTTCCCCGGGRCTTGGCGCTATAAATCTTCCCCTGCCAATGCTATCGTATGTCAGTAGGAACCCATTTAGGTGCATTACAGCTAAATGCCCGATAAACCTGAAAAAAAATGGACTGATTTTGGCCAAGATTATCAAAGGCAAAGATGTTTGGCCAAATGTGTAAAAATGAACGGTTGGTATTTCCACAAAAGCTCCCATTTGCAACAGAGAAGGATTAATCAYGCTGCGACGACGGCAGTGATCTCCCACGCTGATTTCAGAGGCTGCAGGTGGAATGGGCCTGAACGGAGGGTCTTGCACAGAGGCGGTTTGTGTCTGGTGTCGTCACTCACCCGCAGCGTGATGGTGGCCAACGGCAGTGATGCCCCTCTCACGCGTCACCTTCTCTGCTCCGGCACAGCTCTTCAGGGCAAAACCTGTTGTACTTTGGTGCCTTTTATGGTTTGTGGAATGAACCTGGGAAGCTGAGCTGTTTCTTTCGCTGTGATTAAGCACAATGTTTCTGTTGGAAAAAGGGTTTATAGAAATATTGACTAAATTGGTTAGTGAATGCGATTGAAGAGATAYGCCTAAATGCATTAGGCTGGAAGTAGATAAAAGAGAAATGAAGTACTGCAAGCAAATACCAAGTCAGCTGGCCTTGTTGGTTAATTGCACTCCTTGGACAAGGTTTGAGTACCAGCTAGACGGCTCTTCCTTAGTTTTTATGAGGTCATAGGAGGACTGAATTCTCTGCTCTGAGATGCAGCTGCTGGGAAGCAGAGTGGCCAGTGGGCGTGTATTTCTCTCATGAGCAGTTGGACCATCTTGGTCCATAGGGAGGGAAGCGGGAGCAGTGTTTCTGGCTATCTTGAGCAGGACACTTCAGCTATCTGGCTTCGTTCTGAAATTTGTAAATTTGCCAGCCCACTGGCAAAGAGGGGTTTTGCTGCCCTTTCAGGGGTGAAAGTCACGGCCTCCGCACCAGGACGTGAACGTGTGTGAGGCGTTTTATGTTTGTCTCTACTCTCACTACGGCTTTGTGGCCTTGCAAGAGAGAAGAMGTGAGGCAGCAGAGCAGCCAGGAAAATAGGCGAGTGAATCCCTAGGGAAGCGGGGACGCCTAAAACCCAGCCCAGGGGATTGGCTGCAGCTCTGGGAGATGCAGCGGCTGCCAGGCCGAGCGCTGGTCGTGACGCTGCCCAGGTGTGTCCTGTGGTTCTGAGCGCCTGCGAACCTCCCTCAGCCTCGGAAGGATTTTCCAGCCCGAGTTTCAAGGCGTGCAAGTGTGCAGAGCAGGGCTGACTTTTGGTTTGGTGAACTGCGCTGCTCTGGCTCTGCTGGCAGGTGCCCACGTGAGACCTGGTGAGGGAAACGGATATAAAGTCAATGTTATTTTATTTATTTACTTATGCCTGGAATGTTGTCAGGGATGGCACTTGAGGTTTCTGTTCTGATTTATGACTATTTAGAAGCTTGCATATAAGAGGAGCATTCCTTCTGAAGCTGTTGTTTCTTCTGTTGTGAGGTTAGGTTAAAGATATCTGTATTGATTCAGAGGAAAAATAGGTTTGAAATTTAAAGAGAAAATGAAGGAGAWATTAAATGAGGAGTTAAGAGAAAAAGGAATTGGCAGAGGTTATTTAAAAATAACTGGAAAAAATTGGGAACAAATGGAAAAAAAAAGGCTCATGTTAAAAACATACTCTGAGAAATTTAGGCTTTGGATAATATCTCTGAAGCTGGAGCCAGGTGGTGCAAGAAGGGATTTTATATCAATGTATTTTCCTTAGTGAATAGTGTGATTCACACTCTCACCCRTAAAACGCTTGCAGGAGATGGCTTGTCCTGCTGAGCCTGACGTTCTGCCCACCTGGTCTCTTGGCTCTCCAAGAAACCTTTATTCTGCAGTCCTCCTCTGCAACCATCTAGGTGTGAAGTGTGCAGGGCCTAATCAGGAGCCCTTTATTCACTGGGTGTGTTCACCTGAGGCAGCTGTGATGGCCCTGAGGTCCCCCAGGAAGTAAGACACTGTAAGGAGGTCCCACTGCCCCACCGTGGTGGGAGGAACCCTCCATGTTTGCCCCTCCCTTGTTCATAGGCCTTTGTGTCAAGGCCCACCCTTCCCAGGTTGTTTCTTCCAGAGCTTTCGCTCCTCAAGAAGTCTTTCAAAAGCCTTGGCTTGAAAACGTTGGCTTGTGTTAGAATGCACAAATCCGGTTACTACTCAGCATATTGTGCAAGTATTCAGTATTGACTATAAAATGATCCAGTCTTTGCTAAATACAACTGGACTGCTTGCCTTTTAATAGCATCAGCCATGAATTACGTGTCCGGGCTAAACATGGTGTGGGGATGAATTTCCTTTGATTTGTGCCAGAGTAACTCACCATTTAATTTAACTGAGCAGTTCCTTGTTCTCATACCCTGGGATGATGGATTGTCGAACGCGTTCCCYGAAATTAATCCGGGCGCTTGATTTCTGTCAGCAGAGCAATCTTTCTCAGGGGTATGCTAAGCAGGCTTTTAAAGGYATGGTAAATAGCAATGCTGTGCACTTGGTTGCTGATTTAAGTAAGTGCTTACACTTCCCAGGCATTGGGTGAGGGGGAGCCTTAGCTGCTTTATTTTTCTTTTTCTTTAAAGCTTTCAAAAGGTATTATTCAAATAACTTCACAAGGACTTAAATGTATTTCTAAATGTCATGATACAAGTGTGGGCAGCCGCTGTCTCTTCAGAGAGCCATCGGTTTGAAATGTAGCTAAGCAAAGCTTAGAATATTCCTGGTTGCAGGGTTTCTGTAGGCTGCTAGAAACACTGTTGGAGCCGTTAATGGTGAAGTGTTTCTTGTGGACGCTCTCACTGTTTGGCTTTGATGTTGCAAGAAAACTCTGCATTTTTATTTTTTTTCTTTTTTTTTTTTTTTTTTACTTCTTAAAAAAGATGCAGTGAAGCATTTCTGGAGAGGAGAAAAGAGGGAGTTTGAGTACCTTGCATCTCTTTACCATCTCCTTAACAAAAAGGCCAAAACTTAGAGTGAAGTTGGGTTAAGTAATACTGATGTAGACGAGTCTGTTGTTTGTTATCGAAGGTACGGAGGGACTGTTGGACTCGCATAGCTCCAGGTTCCCGGGTCCTGGGTCCTGCTGCAGCCGGACAGCGATAGTCATTTTGAAATGAGAGCAGGTGAGGCAGAGGCAAATGTCCTGGCAACAACAATCTCGCAATAATCCCTCCCTCTCCCCGCTTTAATTTTTGGTTTTCTCCCTTCAGAGTTAATCAAGTGGAGTTAGTCATTGCTAGTGTGTATTGCACAAGGGGCAGCAGAATAAACCTTTCCACTTATGTATGAAACGTTGAATGTTTTGGAGAGTTTGATGATTTTACAGGCTCCTGAATGCTTGGGCCCATAAGTGTAAACACCGGCTCTGAAACACCGGTTTAGCCCAGACCTTGGGATGCTCGATTTGCTGTAGCTTTGCTGTCTGGGCTGACTGTGGCTTTGAATGTGAGGAAAGACKCCTTTAAAAGAACACTTCTTGAAGGTCCTGTCACGGAGTCTGAGTTAGAGGAAGGAGGCCTGCAGAGGATGGGCCTCCCCGCAGAAGCGCAGTTACGGTGCAGGTCGGAGCCCGGCAGCTGTCTGTAGCTCCACCGTTTCCTACTTCTATTTATGAAGAGCAGATTCCTGTCCAACAAGCATCCGAGCAGCCGCTCTGGTGTCAGAAAGAACCTGGAAATTGGTATCAGCTTGTGCTTATGGACAGATCTCTCTCGAAAGCTGCTCAGTAAACCCGAACGATTGTTTGGCAGTGAGTGTAGAGGTGGGGAAGCAAATTCTAATCAGTCGGGGAGGCCAGGTCTTAATGCGGATGTTGTTTTGTGATGTTCTAGTAAGTAAAAGGTGTCCTTYTGTGCACCAAATTGAAAATCTTTGCAATTATAACTCAGGTTTCAGACTTTTTCCCCCCTACATGCAAATATATTGATCCTATTGATATAAAAACAGTGTAGAATATGACGTTTAGATGAAGATGCCATCAGAGGCCCCAGCACTTGTAACGAAATCCCATAGGGCCTCCCCATCCGTGTCTACACGGAGAGCACCCCAGACTTGTGTGAAAGGAGGCCTCAAGAAACCACGAATGGCTCCCCTGGAAATGTGTGCATGGAGTCCTCAGGGGACTGCACAAATGCCCGTAGGGCCTCCCTGTCCATTTCTTCAGAGATGCACCAGGAGACCACACAAAAGCCTGTATGGACYCTTGGACATGTGTGCAGAGAGGTCCGGGRAGGYTGCATGATACRTCATAGAGCCTAACTACACTAGTGTGCACAGAGGCACCGAGAGGCCACACAAAAGCTCATAGGGCCTCCCCAGCCATGGGGGCACGGAGGGCCTGGGAGACCACAAGAAAGACTGTAGGGCTCCCCGTCCCAGTGTTCATAGAGGCCCCTGGAAGCCTCACAATAGACCAGAAGGTCCCTCCGGCTACATGCCCATGGAGAAAAGTCCATAGGGACCCCCGCAGTGGAAAACATAGAGATGCCTCAGGAGATCACACGAAGGCCTGTAGGGAGGGCACCATTGGGCCAGTGCAAACGGAGGTGATGGGAGGCCAAACGAAAGCCCTTAGGGCTCGCCCGGCCACATGCGCAAGGACACCCTGGAAGGCCAAAAGGGAGTCCATAAAGCCCCCTGACCCAGTGTGCATGGAGGCTGCACGAAAGCCGATAGAGTCCCATGAGGCCAGTGTGCATGGAGGTTCCAGGAGGCTGCACCGGAGACTGTACAGCTGCCCCAGCCCAGTGTGCACGAAGGCCCCAGCACCCGTAAGGACAGCTCATAGGGCCTCCCCATCCATGTCTGCACGGAGGACCAAGGAGGCCACACAAAAGCATGTAGGGCACCCCAGCCTTGTGTGAATGGAGGCCGCAAGAAACCCCAAATGGCTCCCCTGGAAAGGTGTGCATGGAATCCCCGGGGAGCTGCACAGATGCCTGTAGGGCCCCCTTGCCGTTTCCTCACAGAGGCACCAGGAGACCACACAAAAGCCCATATGGACCCTTGGACACGTGTGCAAAGAAGACCCGGGAGACCACATGAAAACCTGTAGAGTCTCCTTATACTACAGTGCATAGAGGTACCAGGAAGCCACACAGAAGACTATAGGACCTCCCCCAGCCTGGGGTGAATAAAAGGCCTGGGAGGACACGAGAAAGCCTGTAGGGCCTCACCAGCTACATGCGTACGGAGGGTCTAGGAGTCTGCACAAAAGCCTTAGGGAACTCCCGGCCCAGAGTACACAGACGCCTCGGGAGACTTAATGAAAGACCTTAGGGCACCATCGGGCCCGTGCACATGGAGGTTCCAGGAGGCCAAACGAAAGCCCTTAGGGCCTGTGTGCAAGGATGCCCCTGGAGGTCACAAGAAAGCCCATAGAAACCCACCCCGACCTCGTGTGTACGGAGGCCCCTGGAAATCGCCTAAAAGCATGTAGGGACTCCCGACCCAGCATGCACAAAGGCCCCAGGACTCTGAACGAAAGCCTGTATGGCACCCCCCAGCCTAGTGTACAAGGAGACGCAAGCAGGGCGCATGAATGTCCATATGGTCATCCCACCAGGCCCTATGCACACAGAGGCCCTGGAAGCCGCATGAATGCCTGTAGGGATCCCCTGGCCATTTCCTCACGGAGGCCCCAGGAAGTCACAAGAAGACCCATAGAGATCCCTGGCCACGTGTGCATGGAGACCTTGAGAGGCCGCATGAAAACCTTTAGGGACGCCTTGGCCCTTTGTGGACGGAGGCCTTGGTAGGAGGAACGAGAGCCTGTAGCTCCCTCTGGCCACATGTACATGAAGGCCCCAGGAGTTTACACAAAAGCCCATTGGGGGTCCYTGTACCAGTTCGCACAGAGGCCCCAGCACTGGTAAGGAAAGCCTGTAGGTCCCCCATCCATGTCTGCATGGAGGTGCCGAGAGGCCGCACAAAAGCAGATAGGGCACCCCAGCCTTGTGTGAATGGAGGCCACAAGAAACCCCGAATGGTTCCCCTGGAAATGTGTGCATGGAATCCCTGGGGGGCTGCACAGATGCCTTTAGGGCCCCCTTGCCGTTTCCTCACAGAAGAACCCGGAGGCCACACGAAAGTCCATATGGACCCTTGGACACGTACGCACGGAGCCTTAGGGAGGCCGCATGAAAGCCTGTTGAGCCTCCTTACACTAGTGTGCTTAGAGGCACCAGGAGCCCACACGAAAGACCATAGGGCCTCCCCCAGCCTGGGGCGAACGAAGGGCCTGTGAGGGCACACGAAAGCCCGCAGGGCTCCCCTTCCCAGTGCTCATAGAGGTCCCTGGGGGCCTCACAATAGACCAGAGGGCCCCTCCAGCTACATGCCCATGGAGGCCCTAGGAGACTGCACGAAAGACTTTAGGGATCCCCCAGCCCAGTGTACACGGACGCCCCAGGAGACTTAATGAAAACCCTTAGGGCACCACCTGGCCAGTGCACACGGAGGTGCCGGGAGGCCCAACGAAAGCCCTTGGGGTCCCCACCATCCCAGTACGTGCCGAGGCCCAGTGAGGCCGCACAAGTGCCCGTAAAGATCTTCCTGCAAGTGTGCATTAAAGCCCCAGGAGGCCACACAAAAGCCTGTGTGGACCCTAGGACACATGTGAACGGATGTCCTGGGAGGCCGCACGAAAGACCATAATGCTCCCGAGCCCAGGGTACATGGAGAGCCTGGGAGGACGAATAAAAGCCCGTCGGAGCTCCAAGCCATGTGGGAAGGAAGCACCAAGAGGTTGCACGAAAGCCCGTGGGTCCTGCCAGCACATCATTGTGCAGGMWGGCCCCGAGAAGTTGCACGTAAGACTGCATGGCCTTCCCAGTATAGTGTGCATGGAGGCCCCCGAAGGCTGCACGAAAGCCCTTAGGGTACATGTTCAAGGATGCYCTTGGAGGATGAAAGAAACCCCATAGAGCCCCATGAGGAGAGTGTGCACGGAGGCCCCTGGAGGCAGCAGGATACTCCATAGAGCCTGCCAACACTAATGTGCTTAGAGGCACCWGGAGGCCACCCAAAAGACCATAGGGCCTCCCCAGCTTGGGGCAAATGAAAGGCCTGGGAGGCCACACGAAAGCCCGTAGGGCTCCCCATCCCAGTGCTCAWAGAGGCCTGTGGAGGCCTCACAATAGACCAGAGGGCCTCTCCAGCCTGAGCAAATGGAGGCCCCAGGAGTCTGATGAAAAGCCCATAGGGACCCATTTCCCAGTACCTACAGATGCCCTGGGAGGTGGCACAAAAACCCTTAGGGCATCATCAGGCCAGTGCACACAGAGGTGCCAGGAGAGCAAACGAAAGCCCTTAGGGCTCCGCAGCCGCATGGGCAAGGACGCCATGGGAGGCTGAAAGGAAGTCCATAGGGCCCAGTGCGCACGGAGGCCCCGGAAGCAAGCACAGAAGCCTGTAGGGCCCCTCTGGCTATGTCAGCATGGAGGCCCTAGGAGTCTGCACAAAAGCCTTTAGGGATCCCCYGGCCCAGATTGCAGGGACGCCCCTGGAGACTTAATGAAATCCCTTAGGGCAACATTGTCCGCGTGCACACAGAGTTTCCAGGAGGCCAAACGAAAGCCCTTAGGGCCTGTGTGCAAGGATGCCCTGGGAGGTCACACGAAAGCCCATAGAGCCCCCCAGACCCAGTGTGCACGGAGGCCCCTGGAGGTCACATGAAAGCATGTAGGGACTCCCGACTCAGCATGCACAAAGGCCCCAGGACTCTGAACGAAAGCCTTTAGGGCACCCCCAGTCACACAGGAATGGAGACCCAGGGAGGCCGCACAAAAGCCTTTAGCATCCCCCAGCGTAGTGTGCGTGGATGCCCGAGGAGGTGAAAAGAATGGTCCTCCCATGAGGCCCAATGCACGTGGAGGCCCTGGAAGCTGCATGAATGCCTGTAGGGACCCCCTGACCATTTCCTCACGGAGGCCCCAGGAAGTCACAAGAAGGCCCATAGAGATCCCTGGCCACGTGTGCATGGAGACCTCGAGAGGCCGCATGAAAACCTTTAGCGTCGCCTTGGCCCTTTGTGGACGGAGGCCTTGGTAGGAGGAACGAGAGCCTGTAGAGTCCCTCTGGCCACATGTACATGAAGGCCCCAGGAGTTTGCACAAAAGCCCATTGGGGTYCCTGTACCAGTTCGCACGGAGGCCCCAGCACTGGTAAGGAAAGCCCATAGGTTCCCCCATCCATGTCTGTATGGAGGTGCTGACAGGCCGCACAAAAGCAGATAGGGCACCCCAGCCTTGTGTGAATGGAGGCCGCAAGAAACCCCGAATGGTTCCCCTGGAAATGTGTGCATGGAGTCCCTGGGGGGCTGCACAGATGCCTGTAGGGCCCCCTTTCCATTTCCTCACGGATTAACCGGGAGGCCATATGAAAACCCGTATGGACCCTTGGACACATACGCACGGAGCCTGAGGGAGGCCGCATGAAAGCCTGTTGAGCCTCTTTACACTAGTGTGCGTAGAGGCACCAGGAGGTCACACGAAAGACCATAGGGCCGCCCCCAGCCTGGGGCGAGTGAAGAGGACACACGAAAGCCCATAGGGCTCCCCTTCCCAGTGCTCACAGAGGCCCCTGTGGAGGCCTCACAACAGACTAGAGGGCCCCTCCAGCTACATGCCCATGGTGGCCCCAGGAGTCTCAAAAAAAAGCGCATAGGGACCTCCTTTTCCAGTGCATAAATATGTCCTGGGAGACCGCACAAAAGCCCTTAGGGCACCATCAATGCAATGCACACGGAGGCGCCGGGAGGCCAAACGAAAGACCTTAGGACTCCTCCAACCACGTATGCAAGGACAGCCTGGGAGGCCGAAAGGGATTCCATAGGGCCCAGTGCGCATGAAGGTGCCCAGAGACCGCACTAAAACYTGTAGGGCCTTGCCAGCTATGTGAGCACGGAGACCCTAGGAGTCTTTAGGGATCTTCCGGCCCAGTGTACACGGACGGCCAGGGACACTTAATTAAGCCCTTAGGGCACCACTGGCCAGTGCTCACGGAAGCCTAGGAAGGCCCAATGAGAGCCCTTGGGGCCTTGCCCACCCCAGTGCTTACAGAAGCCCCACGAGGACGCACGAGTGCCTATAAAGATCATCTGTCAAGTGTGCATTGATTCCCTGGGAGGCCACACAATAGSCTATGTGGACCCTAGGACACATGTGAATGGATGTCCTGGGAGGCCATATGAAAGACCATAGGGTTTCCCAAATGCAGGGTACATGGAGGGCCCTGGGAGGTTACATAAAAGCCCATAGGAGTCCCAAGGCATGTGGGAAGGAGACCCCAAGAGGTCGCACGAAAGCCCATAGGTGCTGCCAGCACACTGTGCATGAAGGGTCTGTGAAGCCGCACATAAGACTGCATGGCCTTCCCAGCACAGTGTGCACACAGGGCCCAGTAGGTGACACAAATGCCCCTGGAGGTCTCTTGCCACGTGTCCATTGATGCCCCGGGAGGCTGAAAGAAAGTCTATAGAGCCCCATGAGGCCAGTGTGCATGGAGGTTCCAGGAGGCTGCACAAAAGACTGTACAGCTGCCCCAGCCCAGTGTGCACGAAGGCCCCAGCACTCATGAGGAAAGGCCATAGGGCCTCCCCATCCATGTCTGCACGGAGGACCAAGGAGACCACACAAAAGCACGTAGGGCACCCCAGCCTTGTGTGAATGGAGGCCGCAAGAAACCCCAAATGGCTCCCCTGGAAAGGTGTGCATGGAATCCCCGGGGGGCTGCACAGATGCCTGTAGGGCCCCCTGGCCGTTTCCTCACAGAGGCACCCGGAGACCACACAAAAGCCCATATGGACCCTTGGACACGTGCGCACGGAGGCTCGGGGAGGCTGCATGAAAGCCTGTTGAGCCTCCTTACACTACTGTGCATAGAGGTACTGGAAGGCCACAAGAAAGCCATAGGGYGTCCCCCAGCAATGGGCGAATGAAGGGCCTGGGAGGCCACAGGAAAGCCCATAGGGCTCCCCTTCCCAGTGCTCATAGAGGCCCCTGGAGGCCTCACAATAGACCAGAGGGCC